>VXAA01003158.1:35778-46786 GCA_013399115.1 Anseranas semipalmata
CGCACCCCTCTGCGAGCTTCCAGCCCGGCGCGGGAGCGGGGCTGCCCCCAGCACCCGGCCGGGGACCCCGTGGGGGCAAGCAAAGGCCACCGGAGCGAAGCCACCGCCACCGCCAGCATGGGCTCGCCCGTTCGTCATCGGCCACCGCGTGCCAGCAGGACGAAGGGCATGGCGAGGGAGAGGAAGCGGGAATGGGAAAGCGAGGGGCTGGGGCTGGCAGCCAGCCTGGATGGGTCCCGAACCCGTCCCCTGCGCTCCCACCGCCCCCAGCCTGCCCCCTGCTCTGCCGTCCCTGCACGGCCGTGCCCCAGGAGCACGATGCCGGNCCCCCCTCCCCACCACAGCGGGAGGAAGCGGCCGTGTCCAGCCTTTCCCGAGGATGAGGATTTCCTTCCTCCCATTGAGCGGGGACCCTGAGGTTAGCACGCAGCCGTGGGGCGCTCGGCCTGCAGGAGATGGGGGCCCAGCTGCGGGGCACAGAGCAGGGCCCCCCCATCAGCACGCAGCCCCAGGGGCAGTTCCCACCGGGACCCCCCCCTTTTGTCCCCCTGCCCAGCTGGGACCCCACACAGCCACCCCACGGGTGGAGGACGAGGGCTTTGCGGGGGCACCGCATGAAGCCCTGCAGCCGTTTCCTTCTCTTTCCCCACGGCTTTGCCCCCCCCTCCCCTTTGCTCAGCCTGAGCGCGCCGCAGATATTTTGGGACATGGCCAAGCGCAGCAGAGCGAGTGTCCCCGGGGTGGCAGAGCCCATTCTCCCACGGGGCAGCCAGACCAGGGCTGGCCAAGCTGCAGCCACCGAAGCCGCAATTTTGGGCTCCCAACCACCCCGGGACCAGCAACATGACCCCGCAGCATCGGCCACCTCCAGGCAGAGCCGCCCAGCCCCGGGGGGGGCCCATGCCCCGCTACACCCCGGCCCCCTCCTCCCTGCAGGGAGCTGGCCCGGGGGGAAGTGGATTTCCAGAAGAGGCGCTGCCTGCAGCTGGGAAGGGCTGCTGGGGAGCCGGCCGGAGCACTTCTTGTTTCCCTTGAATCATGGGACAGCGAGCACAGGGGTTTTCCCCGGGGACCGGGAGGGGATGACATCCACGGGGAGATCCCGGGTGGGAATTCCCCCGGGAGCAGCCGGGTGCTCCTCGGAGGGGATGCTGGCCCCAGGGGCTGCAAGCGCAGGGCAGGGGCAGCTCGTCCCCTTGTGCCTCTGCCCCAGTGACCTGGGGGGGTCCTGGTCAACCCGAACCGGGCCAGGGCAGCGCCGGGCATGGGAGCAGCGCCCCGGGGGTCGTGGCCTGGCCGGGCTCCATCTGCCACCCTCCCCATGCCCACTAATCCCGGGATTAGCAGCCAGATGCCAGGCGCAGGTTTGCTGCAGGTAACGAGGAGCCCTCGGGGAGGAGGCTGCGGACATCAAAGTGCAGGCAATTATGGCTAATCCCACACCTGCGCCTAACGAGCTCAGGAGACGTCAGGAAGCCCGCGGGTGCCAGGGTCCTGTCCTGAGGTGTCCCCAAGCACAGGACCCCGGTGCTGGCTTGGCAGTGGGGATAAAACCCGGGCAGAAATGGGCTCAGCTCTGCTGGGGGGCACGGCCAAGCCGCCCCTTGTGTGGATCCAGGATGTGGCACACGGGCAGGGACCAAGCTTGGCCTCCCACTGCCCGCCGGGAATCTCCCCTTGCCACGTCCCAGCGGCTGCAGCTGATGGGAAGCGGCTGCCTTCCCCGAAGAGCCTGTCCTGACATTCCTGGGAGGCCGCGGCTGCCGGCCCTGCCCCGGGATTGCCGTCCAGCCGCTTCCCGGCTCGTCCCTCCCCAGCTGCGGCCACGGGTGGGTGCAGGCAGGGGAAGGGCTTTGAAGGGCTGCGGCTGCTCAGCACGGGGCTGTCCGCAGCCCCCGACCCACGTCTGCCCCTGCCCCACACGCACCCCACCAAGCTTCTGCCCTGAGTGTGGGGAGCAGAAACACGGGGCACAGAGGCTGCTGCTGCTGCTGAGGCCACAAATGCCTTTTCTCTCTCAACAGAGCAGGCAGAGGATGCTGCTGCCTCCCAGCGCTGACATGGAGATGGCTTCAGTGCCCCTGGTGCGCCAGCCAGGGGGATACCCCCTGCAGAACAGCTGGCACCTGCTGCCAGCTCCTCCTGGTCCCCCCGAGAACACGAGCCCATCCCTGGGGCCTCAGCACCCTCCTAGGTGCCGCCGAATCTGGCTCTCACCCATGGGAGAGAGCCAAGTGGGGCTGGACCCAGTGCCCCGTGCAGCCGGAGGGCCCCGGCCGAGGCTCACGAGGTGTGCAGATGATCCCAGCTGGGCCGTGTCCTTTACCTGGAGGCAGCTAGCTTTAATTCTTACTTAATAATCGTTTATGCCATTAATAAAGCCAGTTCCCTAAAGTGGCTAATTAAGGGTTTGTTCGCCCACTGCCATCTCACACCAAGGCAGGTTTTGTGTGAGATCAAGAAGGGGAAAAAATGCCAGGGGGCCGGTGGGGGGCGGCCACCCCGTGCCCACCCCACAGCACCCCTGTGCCCTGGGCTGGGGGCTCCGTGGGTGCCAGGCACCCAGCACCAGGGGGAGCCGAGCCGAGCTGGCCACCACTGCCCTCGTGCCCGACCTTGCCCGGGGCTTGCCCTGCCAAAACCGGGGCAGGACACGGCCCATGAGGCCCCGTCCTGAGCCAGCGAGACCTGCCATAATTGGCAGCCCTGAATTAGCCTATGCAGGTCCTCATTAGCAATTACACACACACACACACACACACACACACACACACACGTGCGCACGCCCTCATTTTCTGATCTAAACAAGTTCACAATGGGGTAGAGCTGCCAGGAGCTGGGGGCAGCAACTGTGGGGAGGAGCAGGGATGGATCCTGCACCCCCAGAGCCCCACGCAGGGATCAGATAATCAGCAAGAAGAAAGGTTAATAACCAAGTGATCTAATGGATACAGCTGAGCCAGGGGAGGAGAGCACGAGACCCAGCTGTAGGGGACACTCCCCCCCATTCTGTGCACCCATCTCCATCGCTCTGCTCATTCTGCCTTCATCTCCTCCTCCTCTTCCTTCCCCGCTCACTTGGGTCATCCCCACCACTGCCATGCACCCAGCGAGGAGCCTCTCCGGTCCACCTGAGACCCCCAAACTCATCGCACTTGTGCAGCGGAGCAGCAACACCACCTCCGGCCCCGCCGTGCCGCTGCCCCGTCCCAGCCCATGTCCTGGTGCAGCGCGGCCGGGCTGTGCGAGGAGGGTGCGAGGCCTCCGCGGGGAGCAGATGGCGATTTGCAGCACTACAATGCGCGGAGCAGCATGGGGGCCAGATGGGCCGCAGGGAGAACAGAGATGTGTGCCCCCCCTCCCCGTTTACGCTGCCATTTTACCCAACCGGCTCCAGCAGTGGCTATAAATATTTAACAGCTCCATCCTCTGCGCTGCTGTCGAACCGACAGCCGGGCGGGCGGCAGCTCCCGCAGCCCGCGGGGACCCATGGCCCGCCCCAGCATCACTCTGCTGGAGCCCTGGGATTGAGCTCGATGGCCCCCGCACACCGGGCTGGAGAAGCTCTGGGGCTGCCGGGCGGGTAGCGGGGACGTGGCAGGGCGCAGGAACAGGGCTGTTCCCAACATGCCGGGGTTTGCTGCAGCATTTCTGGAAAAAACAAAATAAGCCCCGAGGAAACTCCACCTGGGGATCCCCAGCTGGGGCCAGACCCGGATAATTCCCCATCCCGGGCAGCGCACGGCACAAGAGGAGCCGGCCGGTGAATGGAGCTGTCCGAGCACGCAGCCCTGCGTGCAGCAGCACCGCCTCGCTGGCACAGCACAGGAGCACGGGGGTCCTGCCCAGGAACGCGGGGCTGCACTGAAATGATCGCTGCGGCACCGCAGCAGAGCCGGCTGCGGCACCTCTCCTGCTGCGGTGCGAGGCGACAAGCCCCGGCGTGCCGGTGCCACGGGGCGTGCTGTGACCCACAGCCCCAACAGGCAGCAGAAAGGTGCCCGCAGCGAGGGCTCGCCCGGGCTGGCCCTTTCCGGCACAATGCGGTGCGGGGGCACAGCCGGTGCGCCCACCGCAGGGACCCGCCGCGGCACAGCCGGCACACGGGCACCGGCACAGCCTCGTGCCGAGGCCGGGCTTCCTTCCGCCGCTGCCGGCTGCCTTCCTGCCCCGGTGCTCCCGCCCCGCTTCCTGCCCACTGGGGTTTGTGGCTCTGCCTCCTGCCCCGCTCCGCGTCCAGCCCCGGCTGCACCCCAGGGCCCCTTTCAGCCCCAGACCCTGCCCTGCTGCTGGGCACAGGGGACGTTTCGTCCTCCTCCAGACCCGGCAGCTGCAATCCCACCCCCATTTCCATGCACCGAGGGTTTCCCGCTGTCGCTGCCATGCCAGCACCCTCCATCCTCCCTGTGGCTCTTCCCCAACCCCCAGATGGGGGGACCTGGCCCCAGTGTCGCCGGCAGCCCCGCAGCAGCTCCAGGTCCCTGTGTCCTCCTTGGGCTCTGTCCCCACCCTTGCCGTGGGACCTGGGCCCCGGCCCCTCCGTGTGCTGCTGCCGTGGGAGCGACGCGGCTCGGCCGGGTGGTGTCGGGGGCCCCTGCATTTCACCAGCAGAGATTCACCGCTTTCTTCCAGATCAGTGATAAAGATATCGAACGGAGCAAGTCTCCTCCGGGCGCGCACCCGGAGAGCAGCAATTCCCTGATTGCAATCACTTTTGGGGATCTACCACTGACCTAGTTTTTAATCCACTGAGCACGGCTGCAGGGATTGCGTGCGGGGCTGGCTTCGGCCGGGACCAGCAGGCGCTGGTGGGGGGCACCAAAACGTCCCCATCCAAAGCCCCCTCGGTTCCGGGAGGCGACGCGCCCACATCCAGCTGTGGGGCTGGCACCAGCCGCGCGCTGCCTCCCTGCCGAGGTCGGGCCGTTCCCACGCCGTGCCGCCGGGTCCCCCCAAACCGGTTGGAGCGGGAGCCGTGACTCAGCCCGAGGCAGCTGCCGGGAAGCAGCATGCGCAGGCAGGCCGGAGGGGCCGGGGGGGGGCACGGCCCCGTGGTGCGGAGCAGGATGGGACCTGCACAGGGCTGTGCTTCCCGGGCAGCCGCGCCAAAGCCCTGAGCAAAGAGGGAAGCGAGAAACTTCCTTTTCCTTCCTCCTGTGGAGCTGCGGAGGTGTCATCGTGGCACGGTCTCCTCCCCTGCACCCAGCTCCACTTCCCGCTCCCCGAAGCAGGCCTGATCCTGCCCCAGGGCTCTGGCTGCATCCCCCTGCCCCATCTCAAGTCAGCACCCTGCACCCCTGGCTTTGCCACTGGGGTTGTGCTGCTGGGGACATCCCCATGAGCCCGTCCTGTAGCTGCGGGATGCTCGGCCCCGCTGGGGACAGGTCCCCAACGCCCGCAGGGACGAGGACACCGCGGGAATCGCAGGCTGGGATTTCCCACCGCCGTGGGTGGTGCCCTGCGGGCAGGGCAGGGCTCCTCGTCCCCCTCCCGGCTGACGCAAGCTGCCGGGGCCGCCCTCCACACAGGGCAGGTGACGCTGGCACTGTCACCTCCTGCTGCAGGTTCAGCCCTCCCTGCGGGGATGGAGCACTGCTCCCCGGCGGGATGCTGTGGTGCCACCATGCCTTCACACCAAGCCTGTGAGCTGCCCGTGGCCAGGCCCCCTTGCATCTCCTCTTCACACCAGGCAGCCCCATTGCCAAGCAGCACGAGCGCGGGGCAGAGGGGGGCTCATCCGCGCGCAGGGTCTTGTGCCGGCTCCGCTGCCCTGCCCACACATCCCCAAGCGGTGCAGGGTCCGTCTGCGGCACCCATCCGGCTCACCAGGCCAGTTGCCAAATTCAAACCGAAGCCATTTGCTCCCACCCACCCGCAAGAAGCTGCCTGCGGTGCCCAGCCGAGCTCTGGCCTTCCTGGCCCCGTGTCCCGCAGCGCAGCCGGGCGATTCCCCAGGCTGCACCCGGGCATCCGAGCCGGGCTGCCTCCAGCCCCCTGCGCCAGCCAAGAGTAAGTGGATTAGGAGCAGAGCTCGTTATTGCTACAGCCTCAGTGAGGGCTGTGGGATGGGGACAGGGATGGGGACGGGGATGGGGACAGGGACAGTGATGCTCCGGGTGGCCGGTGCCCAGCGCTGGGCAGAGTGCGGCCATGGAGCTTCCACCCGCCCCACAGGGCAGAGAGGGCTTGGCTGCCTGCTGTTCCCAGAGATGCAGCATCCAGGCTCTAATGAGCTGGGACGGTTAATTAGTCAGTGTCAATTTATGTTAATTAGCTGGAGGAGCTGAGAGACTGATTCCTCTGCCACCTGGCTGGCACCGGGAAGTGCCGAGCCCAGCGGGGGGCACAGGCATGTGTGCGCATGGGTGCACGTGTGTGTGCAAAGGTGTGCGCACACCTGGGTGTGCATGTGCGCGTGCACGCAGCCGTGTCTGCGCCTCTGTGCGTGTGCGCTGCCACCCCCAGCCCCCAAAACGAAAGCAGGAGCTGGGCGAATGAGGAGGCTGAAAGCAGCGCTGCTCTCAGGCCTTCGTTTGCCTGGTGCTGCAGGAGAGCTGCTGGGTCTCCGGTCGCGCTGCGCCACGGCTGGAAATCAGCTCGTCCTTTTTTCACCCACGCACACGCGCAGCTGTGCACCCACATGCACATGCAGCCATGCACCCGTGCACCCACTCACGTGCACCCATGCATCCGTGCACCCACGCACCCACACACGTGCAGCCATGCAGCCGTGCACCCCCCACACGTGCACCCCTGCACATGCGGCCACAGAAAGCTGAGCTCACACCAGCGCCATGACCCCGGGTGACGCGGGACGGGGCAGGACAGGAGGGCACGGCGCGGCGAGCCCAGGCAAGCGTGCAGCCCGGGGATGAGCGATGCGAAGTTTCCTGCGGATGATTCACGCTCTTCCTCGACTCGCTGCCGTACGAGCAAGAGCTGCAACCACACAGGAAGCCGCAGGGATTTCCAAAAGGGCTCAGAAAATGCTCCCTCCCCCCGGCCCCGCTGCGATTTCCTCTCCCCGTCTTGTACCCACCGAGACCCTCACCCGACCCTCCCTGGCGCCGCAGGATCCAGCCCTGGCAGCCTCCGGTTGGGAGCCCCCGGCCGCCTCCCCCCGCCCAGCCCTGCCGACGGCCCCACACCTCGCGCTGCTTTCCCACGGCTCCCGCCCGCTGCTGCCAGCCAAAGCAAATCCCCTTTTGGCTTTTTTTGTTGTTGTTTTTTTGGGTTGGGTTGTTTTTTTTTTTTTTTTGTTTTTTTTTTTTTGCTCCCCTCCTTTGAAATCTCACGATTTGCCATCATGGAAGCACCTCCGGGGGCTGCTTGAGCACAGCCAGCGGAGCCACAAGCATCGCCCCCTGCGCGGCTGCCCCTCGCCCTGCGACCACAGCGCCTGGCGGGGCCCCGGCCACCTGCAGCCGCGGGGACACAGCACCACGCCACATCACGCGCAGCTTTTTGGCCTTTCTGAAAAGCTCTGTCCCGTGGGAGCTGCGCACCCCGAGCTGGCGCGGCCAAAGGGCCCGGCTCCCCGGCTCCCCAGCTGCTTCTGGCAGAGCTGTGCCACAGGGCTTTGTGCGTGGACGTGCTTCATTTTACAGAAAAGGGTTGTGCCACCGTGGGTGGAAATGCGGCCGCTTTTGGGGCAAAGGAGCTTTTTGAAGCGCTTGCAGCAGCAGCGGGCGGCAGCGAGGCTGGGAAGCACGCGGCGAGGGGAGCGAAGCTGGGCTCCGGCTGCATGGAAGGGAAACGTGGTGCGGCCGGATCCGGCCTGGGAGCGATTCCCTCTCTGGGCTGGCAGAGCTGAGCAGCGGAGAAGCCGCTCCGTCCTGCACCGTGCCGCAGTGTATTCAACCCAGGCCAGCAGGCACTGTGGGGCTGGCTGCTGTTGGCTTTTGTTTTTTCCTCTTCTTTTAAAAAAAAGGATTGCAACCACAAAGAGAAGGCAAAACCTTGACCCCGCAGCCCTGCAAATCCCCTGCCGCTCCTGCTGAAAGCCGCGGTGCTGGTGTGGGCTGGATGCGCCCGCTCCCCGAGGCACCCACGATGGGGCCGGATCCGGACTCTGCCTGGGGCCGCCCGGCAGCTGAAAATCCCTCCTGCGTCTTTAACGCGCCAGCTGAGGTGTTGCAGCCACAAAATCAGCGATGCAAATGCGACCAAAATTAAATCAGCTGAACAGAGGAAGAAACCCGTTAACCCCTGGCGGGGCGGAGCCGGCAGCGCCCAGCCCCAGGAGCGGCGCAGGGCTCCCGGGGGGGCCAGGCTGGGGCAGCCCGGTGGGGCCGTGGGCAGCAGCAGCGGCAGCAGCAGCAGCAGCAGCGGAGCCCTGAGCTGCTGCCCCCCCGCAGCCCCCAGCTCCCCTTGTGCCAGGGCAGGCGCCGGCGGGAGCCCCCGGCTCGCAGCCATCTGGCCGGGGCGTATTAAAGGAGAGGAGAAGCCAGAGAGAAACGAGGTCAGGGCTGCGAGGCCGGGGCTGCGCTGGTGGCCAGGGCGAGCTGGTGCCCTCCTCCCCTCCCCGGCAGCAGGATCCGGCCGTGCTCAGCCCCGGCCTCAGCCTCCAACTCTGGCACCGCCATGCAGCGGCTGGGGACGGCGGCGTGGACTTTGCACAGCCGCGGCATTACCGCAGCCGAGCAGACAGCAGCGGGGCCGTCCCCAGCTGCTGCAGCAACCCTGCCGTGCCCTCGCGCAGGTCAGGGATGCGCGGGGCGCCAAGCAGCAGCTGCAAAGGGAGAGCAGGCAGATACTCTGCAGACACCCCGAAATCTGGGCCAGGGCGAGCGCAGCGCTCACCCCCAGCCCAGCGCACCCCGACCCTACTGGTGCTCCCCACCGCCGCTGCCTGGCCTGGGCACACGGGCATGGTGATGAAAATGTGCCCCCGTGTGCATGAGTGGGAGCGTGTGCGTGCGGGTCCCTGCAGGCAGCAGCCTGCATTTCATGCATTTTTAAGAAGAACAGGGTTAGTGGGTCACTCTAGCGCCCGAGGCTTTTCTCCAGCTGAGCTGCTTTGCTGCCAAACCCACCGGGGCCGGCGGTGCCTGTGCGGCAGCGAGGGGCTGGGGCTGGGAGCAGCGGCCGGGCGCGGCGGTGAGGGGCTGCCCTGCGCACCAAGGCTGCAGCTCCTGGGGCTGCAACGTCCCCTCCATCCCCCCCAGCTCCGGGAACTCACCGCCGGAGGCAGCAGCTAAAAGCCGCGTACCCGCACCAGCGGGGAGGCGAGAAGCAGGCAGCAGCGGGACGCAGACAGACCGATCCCGTCCTGCCGCCGGCGGGCAGGGAGCGATGCGCACCGTGCCAGCGGAACCGGAGCCCCCGGGGGCGGCAAGACATGGGGGTCCCTGATGCAAGGGGTCCATGCGCACCCCCGAGCCGTGGGGGCCCTGGCACGCAAGGCCAGCAGGGCGCGGCAGCAGAAAGGCCACCGCGGTTAAAAGTTAACGTGGAGACAAAGCAGAGTTGGGATGGCAACCCCAGCCTGCGAGTCTGCAAACAGCGCAGGCTTTATGGCAGCCCAGCCCTGATAAAGGGGTGAGCGGGTCCGGCCCCAGCCTCCCCGCGCTACTCCCGCTCGGTGCCAGCACCCTGGGGAGAGCGTGTGCGTCAGTACGGCTGCGCTGCTGCCCCGCTTCTGTGCTTGCACACGCGTGTGCAAAGCCACACACATGCACAGGTGTGCCACAGACCCACGCGTGGGCTCTGCGCTGGGATATGCATCAGCATCGCTGCTGGGAACGGGGTGAGCCCGAAGCAGGGGTGACCCCACGCCACACCGTGCCGTTGCACCAGCGCAGCACCGCATCCTGCTGCTCCCGTCCCAGCCAGTGCTGGGACACCCATCCCGTGGCTGGCGCAGGCCATGCAGCACCACGACCCCATCCCCGTCCCCGTCCCCGCACATCCCTCCGCCCCCATTCCCGTTGGGATCCCGCCGCCGCCGAGCAGCTGTTGCCATGGCTACGGCCATGCAAGTCTGGGCGAAATGCATCTGCCGGTGTGGCGCTGGGCGGGTGGGGGCAGGGAGGGCCCCGCTGCTCCCGGCACCGCTCCCAGCACCGCTCCCGGCACCGCTCCCAGCACCGCTCCCGGCACCACTCCCGGTCCAGCCGGCAAGGGGCTGGTGGCAACGGCCCAGCCCCGGCACCCCCAGCCCCCAGGCGGCTGCCAGCCCCCTCCTGGCACCTTTGCCCGGAGCGAGAGCCACGGCAGGAGAGCGGGGAGCACACGGGGGGGTACCGGGAGCGCTGGAGCCCCCGCCATAGAGGGGCTGCAGCCCGGTGGGACGCGGTGACAGCAAGGGCGCACCACACATCCGTGGTCCTCCCAGTGCTGGGGAGGGGGGCTCAGAGCACAGCACCTGCCTCCGGCACACACAGAGCTCTGCTGTGAGTGCCCAGCGTGGGGGCTCCGCAGCGTGGAGCCCCCCCAGCACATCCCACCGTGTCCCAGCAGCCAGAGACCGAAGCAGCCAGTGGGACTGCGGGCACGGCTCGGGTGCTGGGGGGCGAAGCGCTCCCCAACAGCCTGAGCACCAGCTGGGCTCAGAGCAGCCCCCGAGCCCCTCATGAGGGTCTCTGGGCTCTGCTGGCACCCAGGGCCGTGGCGTCCTGAGCAGCGCTCTGTGGCCCTGGGGACACTTTCGGTTTTGCTCTGAGTCGGAGGGGAATTCTGTTCCTGGCAATTAGGCAATCCAGGCCGGGGACAGCAGGGGATAAGGGAAGAGGGGATTTCTGATGGAAAGTTGCAGACAATCCCAGCGCTGCCGTGTGATTTCCCCCCCTCCGAGCTCCCCCCTGCAGCCCACCTGGGGGGCTCGAGCCCCTGCCCAAGCCCAGCTGCACCAGTGCTGCCCGTCCCGGTCTGCCTGGAGGCCCCAGCCCGCAGCATGTGGGGGTCATGGGGGGGTCCTGGCAGTGCTCTGGCACCCGCACTGGGCTCCTGGCCCCAGCTCTCCCGGCTTTACTGGGGGCAGAGCCCGGTCCTGCGCTGCACAGTGACA
>VXAA01003158.1:52681-70900 GCA_013399115.1 Anseranas semipalmata
CGCCCCCCCCCTTTTCCCGGCTCGGTGCCCCCCGCCCTAGCTGGCTGCGGGTTGGGGGGATCTGGGGAGCGGGTGCCGGGTCCCGGGTGTGCCTAACGCGGAGCTGCTCCCCGCAGGAGAACGGCCATCTGCGGCTCAACGGGGACATGACGCCCAAGGCGGGTGGCGAGGCAGCGCCCCTGAACGGCAACGGCTCTGCCGGGCCCCCCCAGGAGGACAGCAAGGGCGAGCCGGGCAGCGAGGACGCCATCGAGCCGGCCCCTGCTGCCGAAGGCGGGGACGCGAAGCCCGAAGGCACTGCAGCCCCCAAGGACACCCCCAAGAAGAAGAAGAAGTTCTCGTTCAAGAAGTCCTTCAAGCTGAGCGGGATCTCCTTTAGGAAGAACAAGAAAGAAGCCGGGGACTCCTCCGCGTCCTCTCCCACGGAGGAGCAGGGCAAAGCAGAGGCCAAGGGAGAGGAGAACCCCGCCAGCGGGACGGAGCCCACGGCCCCCCCCCAGGAGGGGAAGGTGGAGGAGCGGGGCAGCGCAGGGCAGAGCGGGGCCGCTGCCGAGGGGCAGCAGGAAGCTGAGCCCAAGAGGGAGGATGCAGAAGCAGGGGAGAGCAAGGAGGAAGAGAAACCGCAGCTGGGGGAAAGCCAGGGGGATACAGCCAAACCAGAGGAGCCCTCAAAGCCTGCGGGGGCTGAGCCGACAGCTCCTGCAGCGGCGGAGCAGAAGGAAGAGTAGAGCCTGCTTGGCATCGTCCTGACTTAAGACTCTTACACCATCCTCTCCATCCCAGTAACACCACGGACTCGCTGCCTTGCCCACACACCTCCCCTATCCGACGTAGAACTGACAGCGCCTTCCAAAACCCACCCTTGAATGATTATTTCTCCCCCTCCCCTGTTAGAAAGCTGGTTTGGATTCCCACCACCATCACCACAACTTGGAGTAGTTTTACCTGAATCCTTTAAAACTGTGGAGGAAGACTATCCTGGACATAACTGGAATTTACAGTTTGTAAGAACCCAGAGCTCACATCCTGCTCTGGTCTCTGCTGGCCTCCTGACTGTCCCCGCGCTCCTCCCAGCAGCCTTCGAAGCCCAGCAAGCCAGTGACTGTTCAACGGATTCTTTTTCTCAGTTTACATTCCTGGTTCTGACTTCATTTAAAGTATTTTGTGCTTTTTATAGAAACCAATGGTTTAAAAGCTAATCTGGTTAGTTTTTTTTATAAAGTCTTACAAGCTTTACGGTTTTAAGCCAATAGTAAGTCCGCTGTGTTTAATTCTGCTTCTAGGGGATAACTTCTAGGGTCTGGGGTGGAGGGAGGGGGCCTGCCAGCTGTATAATGTGAAGCAACATTGTTTTCTCTGTAAATAATTTTTTAATGGCCAAAACACTTGATTTGCAATTTTCTAACTTCTAAAAAAGCTGTATGGGTTTTATTGTAACATTTGAAAGGAATAAATGGTGACCCCTTTATGGGTGAGCTTGAGTCCTTCTTGTCCTGGATGCCAGACGAGGGCCTGTGAAGATAGCAGTTGCTTATTTAGTTCAACAGCTGCTGCATTTAATCACTCCAGCCCCAGCTCTGCTCGCAGTTAATTGACTTGCAGCAGATGTAGAGCTGCAGCCACAAAGGACTTTCTCACACGAGCCCCTTGTCACCACTACCTCAGGATCCCTGTTCACTCGGTACCTGCTTTCTGGGAGCTCCAACCCCATTTTTCCTTGGGGGTGGAGGGGAGTCTTCTCGCAAGGAAAGCCCAGGAGGGCTACTGGGTGCAGTTTCCTATTGTAAGTTGGGTTTAATTTTTTTTGTGGCTTTAGGAAAGAAGAGCTGATGCTAGGCTATAGAGCCATGCCTGATTACAAGAGCTATTACATGGGAGCAAAGATTTTTTACTTCTAATGAGAAAATGAAGGCATTTTGGATGCCTCCATCATTTCTCCTGGGATCTGCCCAGGGACAGAGGTGTGTCTTTCTGAGGCAGGCCTGCCAGGCACACAGCAGAAGGAAGGAGCACTGCCCACCTCAGAGCAGCTTGACCATGGAAGGCTGCAGCCTCCCTCAGTGCTCATTCTGCCACCTTAGGCTGTAGTGATGGTGTAGGGCCTCCTGCAGCTAATGGTCTGCTCCTAATCTCCATTTAATCACCTGCCCCTGCTGTTTTGGCTGGCAAAGGGGAGCCTGGAGAAAAGCAAGGACCAGCACCTGCTCAGGCACCACCCTGGGAAGGTAGGGCTGGGGGCAGGACCGCCACTGCCCGTCTGTGGCCCTCCAGGTAGGTGGAAGTGGTGGCCAGAACACCTGGCTTTATGCAGCTCATCCTCCTATCAATAATGGCAAACTAAAGCAAGTGACCTGCTTCCAAATGCGGTAGGGTATTCATCCCTATTAACCTGGGGCAAAAAAAAAAAAAAAGTATTTTAAATACAGGCACTGTGATCTGCAAATTATTTCTAAGCTTGAAAGATCACTCGCAGTCTGCCATGCGAGGCACAGCTGCATTACACCCCAGCTGAGATACTGGGCTCAAGGCATCTGCCAGGGAGCTGCACTCACTGCCGCACAGCGTTGCGGCAGCCATTTTAAGAAACCCTGGAAGGGAGAAAGACTGCAGTTGCACATTGGCATGCATGATATAGCAGGGGTGACTTGAAGTGTACAGTTGTTTTTGTTCGAAGAGAAGAGGATTTTAATTGTGTGCTATGGTGAGAAGGATAGCTAAGTTTCCTGGAGTATTATTACAGCAATGAAAGGCAACTGAGCCACTCAAAGCTTTTCCTCAACTACCTAAACAGCAGATTTGGCTTAAGAACCTTCCATGTGCATTTCAGCTGTGATCAGCACACAATGCAAAATTAACCTGCTCCTAATTTTATTTTTTTTCAATTGAATACCAGATTAGAAAACACTTAAACTCATGCAAAAAAAATACTCCCTTCCCATAACTTATTATTCCCTTTGCAGATTAACATTGCTGTCAGAGCAAGAGGCAGTGCATGAAGCACTGTAACACCAAACAAACTGCAAACCCGATTTGCATCAGCAATGCTGCTGGAAGAGAACCCAGCTGCAATTTAGGGAAGACAAGAACTGCCCCAGTGATCCTCAGTAGAAGAGTTGTAAGCAAACAAAATGTACAGCATTTCAACTTACCTCTTCTGGAAAGAAGGGGTCATGAGGAGAATTTCAAGGCTATTTTATAAAATGCAGGGAAACAAAAAAAAAAATAAAAAGGAAATTTCAACGTCTACAAAAGGAACTAAAGCAATCTTTTACATGCAGCATGGCGTATGTTACACATAAAATGCTATAGGTTTTAGTAGATGCATTTGTATCAATATATCTAGCCCCCCCTCCTGAAAGAGGGGGAAAAATAATCATGCCTCACCTTTCTTTCGAAAGCCTTATTACAGCTGTCATTTTTTGTTGTGGGGATCCACACTACACGATGATCATGACCAAGCCACTGCAACATTTTCCAGTAATGACTCTGAAAACAAACTGAACTCCCACTCTAACCGAGTGTTTCCTCTCAGCAGAAAGCAGTACAAACTCAGGCCAACCATAGAAATGTACCAGTTTTATTACAAAGATTCTCAAAATTCAAAATAAAAGCATCTTTAAAAAACAACAATATATTTCCCCCCCAGACACAAAGATACACTGATCTCTCTCGCTTCACATACAAACACTGAAGAGCGGGAGTGAGACGTCACTCAGATTCCAAGAGACTAAAAAACTTATGGTGGAAAAGGGAAAAAAAGTATTTAAAAAAATAAAACATTTTAAAAATAACCTGTGTTAAGTTAGCAGCATTATTAGAGTTGAAACCATCAGCAGCACTCCGTGGGAGGTACAGATCCTCTTATGGACAGAGGAATCCCCCTGAGAAAGGAGAGCAGCGAGTCAAAACTGCCTGCAAAACTTCTGCAAAGTTGGAGCTCAGCAAAGCATTTCACAGAAAGCTCGTCTAACGATCAGCTGTACAAAACGAGATGCAAGAGAAAGGCCAGTTCTGATCACAAAAGACCTTTGGGTGTGAGATAATGTGTGGGAGTAGGAAGAGGAGTAGTTATAAAAATGTACAGAGCCCCATCTGCTGTTCCCTTGTACAGATAACAGCTCAGACTGCTGATAAAAAGTTCTCCATATTTACTGGCCTTGAGAGCAAAGAGAGAGGAAAGGTTCGACTTGAAAACATTTGTACTTCACTTCAGAGAAGAGTTTTTCAGTGAGCGACACATGTCGACAAGAGGCTTCAGCTGGGCTCTGTTTGTCTGGTCTTTGGATGACTTGGGAATTTCTGCCATGGTTACAGCTAGGACACAGATCAGTACTGAGAAAGCACATTACGGCACGTGTAGCTGAGGGCAGAACAAGCAGGAAAAGCGAAGCAGGCGGCCAAATGGGCAGTAACTCACCTCCCCCCTGCAAAGAGGGGCATAGTTATAGAAAAAAATGTATAAAAATTTCATCCCTTCTCTTACTCGAGATGCATAATGCTGCCACACTAACTGGATCTGCAAGATCTTGGAAAATGTTAACCACCACATTAGGGTGATTTTCATTTTGCATTTTCCAGATCTGCACCTGCAGGGCTCTTGGGCAGATTCACTCAAGCAATTTTCAGATCTGCTTTTAAGCTGCTTCATCTCTTTCCACAAGTTTGCTGCAGGGAGGTAGCCAACTCTATTCAAGAACTGCACTATTTGACCCTGAGAAGTGGCACCAGCTTGCAGTTACTTGCCATGGTGGAATCAGACTGAAGACCAAAGGAATAGTCAGTCTCTCACAGGCTTCATTTGGGAATTCATATCTCCCACCAAAAAAATAAAATAAAATAAAAAGAGAAAGAAAAAGAAGGAAAAAAAAAAGTTTCATGGCCATCTTTCCACCTAACCTGAAATGCAGATACTACTTCTACTTAAATTATTCTTTTCCAAGGGTGGTTACTTCAGAGGAGAGTAAAGAAAGGAAGTGATGTTTTAAAGACACACTAAGGAGGCAGTGGAAGGCAAGAGTGAAACTTCCCAGTCACCAATCCTGGGCAGTGCAGGTCTCTCTACTCCGCAGAATCCTCCCTATCTGCTCCCAGAGGAGTGCAGCAAGGAATAATTTACAGTTCTCAAGTCATTTATATATTTATATAGAAATATATACAGAAACATATATAAAATATAAATCCTGTGGAATGGGAGGCAACCGGAGAAGCTAACCTATGAAAACTATGCACTGACAGGTACTGTGCAGCTGCAGCCATCTTAGGTAGATTTCGTCTCTTCCTTCACCCTGTGGAAGGAAGTAGTGGAGAATTTGGTTTTAACGAGTAACTCACGCTGTGTACCGAAGCTTTAACAACAAGCTAGAGCTGCAGCCTTAAAAATGCTGCTTAGATGGCCCATCCTAAAAACACTTACCATACCCTGATGTCAATCTCCCTCTAAAACTAGTAACATGTTACTGAAGACACAGTATTTTTGAGCCCTTTTCTTTGAGGGCTCTCACAGTGCTTTATCAGGTGTGCTGTTCTACCCATGCAAACTTCTCCCTGTTAAGAGCCCATGACAAAGCCATCCAAACTATGTCTCTCTTCCAACCCCAGAAGTTACGCAACATCCCATCAGGGGCATGGGTAAACGCACAAGGAAGTACAAACACCGGCAGTTAATAGCCAATCCAAGAGACAGGTGGCTCACCCTTTGGGTTCTGCTTTCTCCTCTTTTGTTTTTTCCTCTTCCTTCTCATCTAGAAAAAGGAAGAAAAAGACATGGTAGAGCAGTAAGAAAGTACACACCAGGCAAAGTTCCATACAGCTGGGAAGGCTTCCAGTCCTAGCTCTCCTTCTTACCTTTCTTCTCCTCTTCCTCCTTTTCCTCTTCTGTTTTCACACGCTTAGCTTTCTTAAAGTTGGCAACATTTTTGCGCCCTCCTTCCCCTTCATCTTCAGAGTCAGAGAATTCTTCATCACATGATATTCTCTTATCAGAATTGCGGACTGAGAGTGAAGGGGAGAAGAGGTTGTTTCAGCAGAGTTAGAAGTCAGAAGACACCGAGCACTAACTTCTCCAAGTACATCTACACAGGTGGGAAAGAACTAATAAACCTACATAAGTCACAATTAGGCCACAATAAAAACATTTCATCTTTCTACCTGCCATGTCTTTTAACTGATCGCTCCTGACTGCTCATGCTTAAGATCTAAGATCACATGTAGGACTTGGA
Organism: Anseranas semipalmata; assembly: GCA_013399115.1. Classification (NCBI taxonomy): domain Eukaryota; kingdom Metazoa; phylum Chordata; class Aves; order Anseriformes; family Anseranatidae; genus Anseranas; species Anseranas semipalmata. The sequence goes on from VXAA01003158.1 coordinate 58,900, forward strand.
TTAGATACAGTGTGATGTCTAGACTTGACAGCGTAACCAGGTTAACCAACTTCACACTGAGAAAATCTGACTGCCAGATCTAAAGGCCATCAGCCAATCTGGATAAAAACTAGCATTTTCACTGAGGCAGGCAACTTCTGGGATCAAACCTGATAGTCTCCCAGAAAGTACTCTGTCATAGCACCTACGTCACAAGAACTGTTTAAATTCTAGCATTAAGGCCTAGGTTCTTTCTTTATGGAAATTGGCTAGCAAAAGTGCCATTTCTCCCAGGGAGAAGAAATCTACCAGCCCTGCAGTACTCAGCCTCATTGCTTTATCTTACAAAATCAATCAGAACAGTGGGCACAGATTCAAACTGAATGACTCCAGAACTGAGATAAATCTAAATCATATATCCTCCTCTCTTTAATAAGGTAATTCAGTTTAGTGCCTGCGCAGTTCTCCAGCTAACTGATCCTGCTCAGCTTTGAACAGGCTCTGAACAGTACACTTCCCAGCAGGACAACGCAACTATGCCAGAGGCAAGTGCATACTTGAAATGCGTTTCTCAGGATCTTCTTCCTCTTCATCTCCACTGTCTTCCTGAACAGCATCCTCAGGAATTGGCTGCATCTGGACGCCAGGGGCATGAGGCAGCATGCGCAGATTCTCAAAGAGACGTTGCCTAGAGCCAGCCAGGAAAGGAATACCTCCGTCAGCAAGAAGCCACCCACAGCTCTGAAGCCCCCAGTAGAAGGTGTCAGTCTTGTGAAGAGGAGCAAACACTTACTTGATCTTCTCGAGATACTCATTGGTATTCTGGTTAGTCATGTTTGAGGGACTGATGTGTAGCTTAAAGTCTGGTCCAAAGTACTCAAAATAGTCATTATATGGAAGTTCTGCAGACGAGTTAAAATAGAACAAAAAAAAACAAATTATCAGTGGACCAGTAATGAAATACCTCATACACACTGGACTGCAGTGCTACATAAGAGTACAACTGCATTTTCCTAGGGGTAGGAGCTGAAGCTTTCATAGCCCAAACTCAGATCAAAACAGATGGCTTAGCAACAGCGGAGTCTAAGCTTAATTGGCAGTTAAACACTATCAGCATGCACAGAAGTTTTCAGTAGAAGGTCATCTCATTTCAGTATGACAGCAAGTCCGCTCGGTACCTTTTGATGGAGGGGAGAACTACAGGACTATAACGCAAACAAGAACAGCTACTGCAAATCAGGAAATCAAAAAGCTATTCCACAGTAATAATCAAGAGCTAATGAAACATCTTAGGGTTCCTGCCTCTCCTGCAGCAGCATTATTTCCCTAAGCTCTGCTACTAGATAGTCATTGTCCCTTTGTCTTGCCTCAAACATTTCAGGGGAGAATTACCATTTGGGATTTCAGTGTCCAAAGCCACAGCAGTCTCGTAGGTCCAGCATCTAGCCACATTGCGGATCGTATAGCCACCTCCTCCCAGCATCAGCATAGGCAAATTGAAACTTTTTACAAACTCCACACACTTGGCATGACCTGTAGCAAAGGCAGTGGGGAAAAAGGTAGTAGCTTCATGGCATAAGGACAAACTTTTCAGTGAAAATTAATTAGTTAATTTGTGCCAGTTTAACACAGGCACCATACTGTACAGTTCTGGCCTCTCAGGATCACAGACCTGGCCTCACTATTTTGATGGAAACACTGTACTCTTACCTTTGATGGTCAGATTAAAACAACCCAGCCTGTCCCCTGACAGAGAATCCGAACCGCACTGCAAGACAACTGCACTAGGCTGGAACGTCTCCATCACTTTAGATATCACCTAAACAAGAAACCCGTTGTTACACTTTCTCCACAGGACAGTGTCACAGCAACACAGTAACATCCACATCAGCAAGTGACATGAAGACATCCCTAGTGTTCCCACAGCTGTTGGTTCTCCTATACTGGTAACACTGGGGATCTTACAAAGAAAAGCTTACTGATGACAGGCTGCAATTGTTAGGGAGGAATACAGCCCCTGAAGAATCTTTAACAGCAGTCCGAGTCTCCCCAAAGAATGGCTCCACAAGCCACCCAATGACAAAGTATGATACACAAAGAATCACCCAGCAAAGACACTTACCGGCTTGAATATTGCCTCGTAGGACTCATCATCAATTCCATCACGGAGGGGATAGTTGACAGCATAGTACTTGCCTTTGCCTGCACCAATATCCTGTCAAAGTGAAAGGTAGGAGAGACCACAAGGTCACCAGAGAACCAACTGCAACACAAATTATGAAGGGAAGTCCAGGATTCCATCAGCGTAATCCAACTGTAAGCCTAAACTCTCATGGATGAATACTGTCCTGGCATAAGAAGGCAAGAGCCAGCTGACTCCAACAGTGGAGTATTTGGCATAAGTGGGTGCATTTGGTCCTCTGCTCAGGGAAGAAGAATCTACTACTGTGACGTTAATATTGTTCTGAGCACACAGCCTCTCACTCCACTGGCAAAAGCTACTCTCTTACACAGCAATAAAACTGGCAGCCAAAATTCTAGTTCCAAACCTGTACACTCTGCAGAGATGTACTGTCCAAAATACCAGTTCTGGCTGACCCTGCAGTCTAGTAATGGGAGGAATCTATTTTTACACACACACACACACACACACACACATATATATATATATTTTTTTTTACATTTACATTCTCTCATACCCAAGTATTCCATAACAAGGAGTGATTTCACTTATGCTGCAGAGTGGCTGCGCCAGGCAAGAATGCTTCAGTTGTGCTCAAGTTCACCTCACAAGACCCAAATTCTGGGCAGGGCTGAAAAATATACAACTCACAAGTGAATGGCAAGAGAATTTAGATCAGGGACATGTAATTCCACTAGAAGCACATAAAAAAGAGTAAGAAACCTCTCACCCCTGAGAACAGCATGATGGCAATATCAGAAATCACAAAGCGAACCACACCTGTATCTGGCCTGAAAGAGTGCCACATGATTCATTAATGTGCAGAACTGACTCATAGGAAGAAATGCCAACAAGATGCACCAACACACACAAAAGCTCTCTGACAAACTTTCACCAAAAAGCTTGTGTGAACAAACTTAGCTTGGAAGAAGCTGCAGGTGACCAAGATGCCATCTTCAGTCACTTTTCCAAGCATAATTCCACCACAAGGCTGCTAAATGACTGACATCAAAGCCTTGATTTTATTACTATACAGGCCATGATCACAGGAACAAAGCACCCACTCCAAGAGCCAAGCCAGCTGCCTCACGTTTGCTCTCACCCAAAGGATGCTACTCTGAGAGCATATATTCCTGAAAGCAGGAAAACCCAGGAGAGCAGTGATTTTAGTTGAATTAGTATGACAGCAAGCAAATGGGTGAGACCAAATTTCAGGGGAATTTTCTGCTAAGTCTTCATTCTCACCCGTAGGTCCCCTGTTCCTGGGAAGTATTCTCCGTACTTATGAAAGGACACGGTCATCACACGGTCTGTGGTATAAAAGGCTTCCTCCACGCCATCTCCATGGTGAATATCGATGTCAATATACAGCACTCTCTGGTGATACCTAGGACCAGAAAGGAGTCAAAATGCTGCATTTCTTCAGAACAGAAACTGCCCTCACCAGCAAAGCAAATGGGAAGAGGGGAAAAACTTGGTGCTAATCCCCAGGCTGCACAGCTACCAACCAGCTGTCTCTCCAGTGTCTACATGCAAAAGAAGTGTGGAGAATGGACACGTGCTTCAGTCAGCACTGGAACAGAATCACCGAGGAAAACAAAGTGGCTTTTACTGCTGCAGCTGATCTTTGAAGGCAGGCTTGACTCAGTTTATTCAGATTCAGCCAGCGGACTCTGCATTTTTATGCCCAAGCCTCCCACTGAGGTTTGCCTTGAGCCAAAAGCTGTCAGGGTGGTAACCAGCAGACACATCTTACAGCTGTGCCCCCTTTCTCTCGGGGGAGGAGGAGGGTCTAAGAGCAACCTCACAATGCTCCAAGCCTTCTGCTTCCCACACAGTGCCACAATTAGACACATCCCTTCTGCAGAGAGGGTACTACATCCCAGAGATAGCTGATTAAGACCTCCCTGGAAAACACAGCTAAAAAAGCAAAGAAAGCAGACTGGGAAGTGGTAAGGACTCAGAGGACTGCACCTACTTTAGGAGCTCCAAGATAGCCAAGACAATATCGTTGACATAACAGAAGCCAGAAGCCTCTGACTTTTTAGCGTGGTGAAGGCCTCCTGCCCAGTTCACAGCAATATCTGTCTGTTGCTTGTTCAGCTTCACAGCACTGGCTGTTGGGAGAAGAATTGCACAATGTTAGCATGAGGGCAAAGGACCCATGGCAGAGACTCAGGGGTAAAGCACAGGTCCCCTGTCATCACATCATTGTTTGTGTGTGCTTTTGGGCCCAAACCCAAGTCAAGGGTTTGAACACTGGATGGCTCAGACTAACAAAGGCAAGGGAAGAGAAATGCACCCAGTACTGTGCCTGCACACACTTTTGACCGCTTCCCACTTATGCCTCAGAGCACAAAATCTGAGCAAACAAGTCCACAGCATTCTAGCTTGGGTTACAGTTGAAGAGAGTCTAGAATTCTCAGTGCCCCAAACAAGAGACTTCAATGAAAGGTTTTATCCAATATATATTTAGGTCAGTCACTGAATATGCATTTAGACAAAGAAAATTCTCTTCCCCCAGCTCCTTCGCAAACTTTCTGCAATTTTGCAAGTCTCCAAGGATGAAAACAAATGATACATTCTGTGGAATGTACAACCTTGGGACCACAGAGCACAGCTACTTATAAAAAATGCTGCAGTCAGTACTTGTACGTACTGCTGAACTGTGTTACAGGAAATAAAGATTTCTAGATGTCATTGCGGGAGTAGCAGCCACAAAGCTTTAACGCCTTTGCACAGTAACACAGTTCGGTAAGACCAAGACTTTCTGCAACAAAGTATTCACTATTTTGTGAAAGCATTTTAAATGTTCCAGCTTTCAGGGAGCTTACTGACGCTTTCCAAATTCTGTTTTGCCTCAGGGCCTGAGCCAGTGACTTTAAGTAACCTTTTTTTGCTTTCTAGGCTACAGCTACTCAGAGCGAAATTTTTACAACTTTTTTTTTTCTGTAAAGCTCACATCAATTTTTTTTTTTCTTTTAATTAAATCCCTGTTGCTGCTGGGGTTTTGTCTATCATGTGCAATGCTGTTATATCACTCGCAGATTCCTTCATACAGTCGCTGAAGTAACTCAGACTAGTGAAGATATGCTTAACAAATGTAGAGGGATCTGTCAATATGCAAGGCTTGAATTCCAGCATGGGAAGAAATCTGGATCTAATTATTAAAGAAATCAGAAAGATTCACAGGACTTCCCCACCACCACCTACAACAAATTACCTTCCTAGACAGAACTGCATTACGTAAGTCTGCTTAGGAGAAGAAAAGAACATATGACTTGTGAGCTTACCAACTGAGCCTCCAGCAGAGAGCTGACAAAACTCAAACAACCCGTCAAACACAGGGCAGTCTTCCCCAACATTAACTTGAAAAGAATACATAAGATTAAGTTAAGACAAAGACACAAAGAAACGGTAAAGCTTATGCTACCAATCTGATTTTAAAAACTAACCAGATAGGCATTTTAATCAACAGAAAAATTACCAAAAACAAATCATAATACATGAATGCAATCAATCTGAGATTGCCTGATGAGGCAAAAAGGTTGCTGCTGTAGGGAAGATGCTCCTGAGCTTTCTGCACTCTGTAAGACAGCAGGACAGCAGGTGCCAGGGGCTCTGGTGAGAGAGGCACGCCATCTGGGGCGTGCCACAAAGGGATGCAGACACCAGTCAATCATCTTGGAAGATGAGTGGGCGGAGAGGAGATGCTATCAATAAGAGCTGCATAACACTGATACACGTCCTTAGCAGAAACTCCGGTGACACCTGTTGAAGTGGCACATTTACAGTATTTGGCTCTATTCTGGCAGCACATGCTGCTCAGCAGGGGCACGCACAGGCTGTGCAAAATGGAGGCCGGCACCCCTCACGATTAAAAATAAAAACAGTAACAGCAGACTTGCATTGAATCTAGATTTTGCAAGATTTGCTTTTACAAGCAAAAAGAAAATCTGTATCTTTGTAACAATATCTGTAAAATGTTTTTTTTTATGTGCTTAATGAGAAAGGCACAAACACCACAGATCCCACAGCACTGGAAACTCAACAGTACACAGTCTTCACAAGGACTGTGATAAGGGAATCTGAATGGTCTCAGTTCAGGACAGAGATCTCAGAAAAGGACAATACCCATCAGGAGACCAAGAAGGAGGTAATTGTTCCCACTTTCCAATTGTTTCAGCAGGGCATAGCAAATGGCAGGGTTTGAATAATTAACTCAAAGAAGCTTTTCCTGTGACGTGAGGAGAATTTAAGTCATCAATTTCTGCATACTTCCCATTACAGCAAATTAAACTTCTTGACCTTGAGGTTACAGAGTAGTCTTCCCAAATCCTCAGGCAGGCAACAGAGCATTAGCAAAATGAAATTAGAAACTGTTCATTACTTTTACTGCCCCTCAGAACTTTGTGGGCAGCACTGGCAATAATTGAGGGAATTCCTCTGCTATCCTGGCAAAGATCGAAGGAGCTGCTGTATAAACAGAAGCCAGTTAGGCTTCTTCCCACCAGGAGATTTGAAGCAGCCAGGACTGCTAGGGAGGGATATTAATAACTGGGGTCAATCACTTGGCTATAGGCATAAAGCTCCAGTGCAAGATGAGAGCCACAGATGCTCTTTCTTCCTTACAGTGGGTGGGTGAGGAGCTTCATAATGCGAGACAGAGTCCAGTATGGAAGTGGAAACATCTTGTGGAAATCGCAGCCCCTATCCTTTCCTGTAAAGGAAAGCTAAAGCACCAAGCAGGCTACAGAGACCTGCCACTGTACTTGGGAGCGCTGACCTTGTCTCCTGTATCACTAATCTCTGTTCTGAGCCTCCCATGCTAGCTCTTTAGCTAGGCAGAGGCTTGTATTTTGTAGGTCTTGTTGAAGAAAAGATCTGTCCTCTGCATGTTTAAGATTAATTTTCATATTTTGCCTCCTTCAGGTAAAAATAGTTCTGTGGAAATATAGTACAGAAAATGTTGACTACCAGAGAGCAGAGTGGGTGTTTATGAGCTATATCGGCTTCAGGGGTAAACAGTTCACTTTGTGTAAATATGTACTTTGGTATATTAAGGCATATTATTTACTGTAGGAAGTCTTGATATATATTACTCATGATCCATATGACCCATTCCTCTTACGTGCTTGTGTCTATATATCTGTCTCTTTCAGCTCATACCAGATTTTTAAGCACCCCTACTTCAGGCTTGAGACACCTTTTTCTTTTAATTTGGAAATTATACTTACTTCACATAAATGAATCCCATGGGCTGTTTTCTGCTCTCGAGGAATGCAGTGTGCATGATCAAAATAGCATTTAAATGCACCTTGAGTCTTCCCCCTCTGTTTGTCTATACTAGCTAGAAACCTAGACAGTCATTGCCAAAGAATATCACCTCAGGGTTCCACATAAATCAAAAAAAAAAGATTTCTGTAACATTAAAGTTGACAAGAGATTCTTAGTGCTTTCATGTACTGCAGAGGTTAGAAAAAGAGAATATCTCAAAAAAAAAAAAAAAAAAAAAAAAAAAAGGTAAACCAAACCAACCAACCAACCATTCTAACACAAAGTGGACAGGTATCACTGTGCATCTCAAACCTCTCCCACCTCCAAACTGCTGTTGCTCTGAAAATCCTTCAGAGTTACTGCAGATTTTGGACATGACTGATGAGCTTCTTTTCTTAAAAATAAAAAAATAAAAAAAAAATACACAACCCTTTCCCACCTCAAGACCTTTGGTTAAAGATAAACAATTACACAAAATACATGCAGCTCATAAATGGAGTAGTTCAGTCATCTCTGAGCCAGGAAGATAATTTAGAAGAATTTCCATTTAAACACAAGATCAAAAAGACCGCAAGGTCAAAGGATTCTTCTCAGCTCTTTTGGCATACGGGCTTGAGAGAGGGACACATTTTTAAAATGCTTGATTTACCAGGTAAATAAAAAACAAAATCAGGAGAAAGACAGCTTCCAAGGGTTCTTCCTGCTCTCTTTATCACAGACTTCTAAAGCTCACCTAGGATTCCCAGAAGCACAAATTTTAGCATTGACAGGAACTACAGCACTACACACACAGCTTACATCTTTGCATCTGCTTGCTGTACTCAGACATGTTATCTGGGCGAATAGATCTCAGAAATTTTATGTAGTCATCACTGTGGTACTTGGTCATTTCTTCTGCATTTGCCTTGTGAGGGCGCTGCAAGGACAAACAAGAGCAAAGCCTGTTTTGAAATACATCTCTCCCCTAATGCCCATTTCCAGTCTTAGATTTACTCCCAGGAACAGCAAAAAAAATTCTAAACAGCAGCATTAACAAGAGAAATTTATTTTCAAAGGCAAGAATGCCATTACCAGAGACTGGAACATATTACATATCTAAACAAAAAAAATATTTAAGTTACAGAGAGGAAACCAATTTTCCGGTCTCCAAAGCTTATCTGAAGCAAAGAACATCTCAGTAAAAGAAATTGGAAAAAAAGCAGAAATACATCAACACAACCATTTCCCTTTTTTTTTTTTTTTTTTTTTTTTTTAAAAACATTCCCCCCTTTGGCTCATCAACAGAGAACTTACGAGTCTGAAGCATCAAAATTAAAACCTGACAAGTAAATCGAGATCTTTCATATATATTTCTCTTCATGACCAGCCCTATACTTACATATATCTCCATCTTCCTGTAAAGACCATAGTTCAGCAGTAGGTTGTGGGTCATCCGGATCCTGTGGGGTTTCATTGGATGGCCTTGGCCATAATAATAGTTCCCAACATCACCTGGGAGCAGAAAGGATTTTGTTACAGCAGGGAAAAACATGAATTTCTTCAAACACAATCACACTCGAGCCACACGAGCCATCGGTCATCTGTCGTTTTATCTGTCCTCCAGGAGCACATCTGTTCACAGGGGGTGCACTGAGAAATTCAGCAGCACTCCGAGCAGAAACCTGCATGCCAAGAGGCACGCAAGTTTAATCCCAGCTCAGACAATGACTCATCAGACAGAGCACGTAGCCGCTTTGCCTCAGTTTACTACTGTTTTCCTAGCAGACACAAGATACAAAGCCGCTAATTCTGTCAATAAGCGAATCACAGCAGAGCTGTAGTTTTACAGCTCCAATTATTTTCACCCTTTTTTATTGCTTGAAATCCCTCAGAAGACTCTCAGTCCCTGTCAACCGTGCACCCATGCAGATGCACCCCGACAAGCTGCCCTGTGGAAGTTAGCATTCTGCAAATACATCCCAAAAGTCACCTCCCCATGCTGGTATTTTCCTACCTAGTAAAAGCTGAGCTCCTGCTGCTGTCTCCCACAGCAGGCACTGCTAACTGTTTTTTCCCCTCCTCTCCCAAGGTACTTATTTTCATTAATTTTTTCCATGAAATTTAACTTTCAGATTTCTGCCACCTGCCTCATTTGGCTACGAGATGCACAGACTGACAAACTGCCAAAAGCAGGGAATGCCACACACAGCACCAGCAGCACACAAGCCTCATTTTGTTGGGAAATCAGACTAAGTTGTTCATGTAGTTTTACAACTCTCAAGCAGTTTAGGAAGCAAGAGACCCAATCCAGTCTGGCTGGTGACTCAGTTGGGAGCATTAATATTTCATCACCAGCCTCAGCACCCAGGAGAAACTGCTAGTTCCTCACAGCACACGGCTGTAATTTCTCCTGGGGTGGACTTGGGCCTGCTTTCAGTTAAAGCAGAGGCAAACGGGGCAAACCCCACACCCACACAGTTCTGGTGCTGGGGTTTACCTGTGTGGTGCTGCAGTGAAACTGGGTATTCTTTGTCTGCACTAAGGTATTTCACTGGGCAACTATTCCTACAGCAAGATCAGGTTAAATCAACCTTTGGGGAACCAGATAAGAGATGCTCAAAACCCTATCTAGAAAGTACAAACACTAAGCTTTGAAAAATTATCACCTGTCTTCTTTACCTCGGGCTGTCAGCGAACCACACTGGGCACCCCCCGCTGCCAGAGCGTGCTGGCGTCCCCTCTGCCAAACACATCCCAGCACCCTGCAGAGCCGCGGGCGAGCCCACAAATCCAGCGGCTCGCCCGCGCGTGGAAGTCGGCGCACGTCAATCGTGCGAATGTAAGCGATACCTCTTCCTGTCTGCTGGGGTTACGGCCCCGCACGGCAGCTGTAAGGAGAAATTACCACTGTCGCAGTTCTAACCCTTGCACGCACCCTCAGGACCCACGAAGGACCCTTGTGACACCCGATTTCTTTTTTCCCAACCTCTCTACTCTACCTAGACCCTTCCCTGCAGCTCGGGCAATGACCTCTACTGCAGTTTCCTTCTTCTGCCACCTGAATGGTATGGCTCAGGGAAGAGACCCACGCGCTGTCCAAAGCCGTGCCCAGGGACCTCCCTTTAGGGAATTACTGCACGGGATCGCTCTGCTCCAACCTCCCTGCATGACAAATAAAAGCCCCTCACAAACTGGCCTCCCACAATTGCAGATTATGCCTTCCCTGACAAATAAAAGCACACTCTCACCCTAGGACGTGCTGTGGATGTTTGCCAGCCCCTCATAAAAGAGCAGTGGAAACGAGGCACTAAAACCTCACCACAGAGTAAATTAGTGAGGGCAGCTACAGACAGGAGGGTATAGCGCTGATTTCACGCAGTTACCGTGCAATAGAGACTACCAGGATATCATCTCTGCTTCGCATTTTACAGCAAGATGACTAGTTATTTTGTATTTAAGACATCACCTTGTGCCTCTAAAGACCTTAGCTTGTTCACAAACTGAACAGTTTCCTTGTGAACATGTTATGTTCTAAGGGCAGGAAGAAGTTTGGACACAGAGAGTTTTCTTTCAACATCCAGGTCGCTTGCGCACATACAGCGTTCTGGCACTTCCTGCAAGCACTCTAAGGTTAAACTGGGCCTTTTGGGGCCCAGGGCTCCAGCACCCCACTGGATTTTGCTACAATGGGTGTTGCACAGAGGTGAGTTGTGTGAAATCAGGCTCAGTTTTGCTGCACCCAGAGCTCTAATCCACTCTCCCTCGCCCTGCCCGCCCGAACACACCGGCTGACTCAGAGCCCCCGCACGGCTGTCACCACAGGTTGCAAACTGACTGCTCAGGTTTGCTTCCCTAAAGAAATGAAAGCCCTCACTATCTACCCGCCACATAAAGCAGTTTAAAAGAGCCTGCTTTATTGCTTGAACGCAGAGCACATCCACTTACCAAGAAAAAATAGCAATAAAAAGTTTTTATTTGATTTCATAGACGGAAAACCTCGATGAAACAGAGAAGCACACAATACCTCTCACACAGAGCCATCGCAGACTCACAAAAACGAGCTCACCCACCCCCGAGGCCCCTCCAAAGGGGAGGGGGTTGTGAACGCGCCCAGGGGTGGCACAGCCGTGATTTCTGCCACAGGCTGAGAGGTAGAAGTGGGGAAAGCGCACAAGGTACCCAGCTGGGGCTTCGGCTAGCTCTAACACCCCGTTACTTCCCCGTCCCAACGGGATCATTAAGAGCCAGAAACCAGTCCTTCCCCAGCCTTGTAAAAGAAAGAAAGAAAGAAAGGAGCCAGCCTACAACCCAGACGAGCTCAGAGCCAGGACCAAACACTGCTCCTGGACGCAGGAGCTCCCCACGAACCACCCCGCCGCCAGCCTGGCTCCGAACGCCCTCGGCTGTGCCCCCTGCTCAGCAGGGACCGCCACTGACCCCAGCGGGAGTTCCAGGAGAGCCCCTTCCTCCCAGCGTGGCCCACGGGGGCTCCGCCACCCCTCAGCCCCCCCAGGCCTCCCTCAGCCTCTCGGGGCAGCTCCCAAAGCCTCCCTCGCCCCCCCCCAGCCCCCCCCAGCCCCTTCA
>VXAA01003158.1:92598-105707 GCA_013399115.1 Anseranas semipalmata
CCCTGAGAGGGGGTGTGGCTGCGGGACCTCCTCTGAGGGGTGCATCGGCAGGCAGGCAGCAGTGAGGGGCCTTCTCTGGACGGGGACGTGGTTGTGGGGTGGTGGGGGGCGTTCGCTGAGGGGGAAACATGGCCATGGGCTGGGGCGTTCCTTGTGGAAGGAGTGTGACCACAGGCTCGGCTGGCTGTGGTGCTCCCCTCGAGGAAGCACAGCTGTGGGCACGTTCCAGGAGGGGGCTGTGGCAGCAGGCCCGGTGCGGTGCTTTTTTGTGATGGGAGACAGCAGGGAGCTGGGCTGGTTCAGGCTGTCCCTGATGGGGGGTGGCAGCAGACCTGGCCCTCAGCAGGGAGATGAGGAGAGGCTGACCTGGAGTGAGCCAAGGGGGTGATGGCAGGCCGAGCCGGTGTCCCCTGGGGCCATCAGACTGCTGAGCTGTGTGCCACAGGAGAGGCAGCGGCGCTGGTGCTGGTGGCCGTGCTGTGGGGCAGCACTGGGCCGTTCCTGCGGACAGGCGCAGCGGGACTGGAGAAGGTGCGGCACCGGGGCCGCCTGCGGCAGCTGCTGGCCGAGATCAGCTTCCTGGGCCTCAACTACAAGGTGCGACCCCGTCTGGGCTTCTGAGCCAGGGAGGCATCACGGGATCATTCCTATCCGCTTACTTTTGCACTGGATACTGTTATTTAAACTGTTAAATGTTCCATCTATCAGAATAATTGTTTATCCTCTGTAATGTTTTGTTTACTTGCCTATAGTGCTGCTCTTCCTGTGCAGAATTCAGACCAGTTTGTAGAAAGCAGGTCATTAATCCTCATGTTTTATATGAAGTAAACCCTGTCTGCCTTCTGCAGATTGGGGAAGTAAGGCACTGAACAGCTCGTGACTGGCCGCAGAATCACCAGCAGGCTGCATTTCCGCTTCCAAACGTGGCACAGAGCAAGTGGGTTGGGGCTCCTCCGCTGCTGCTTGCTGAGGGGTGTGCGATGGTTTCCGTGCAGTGACTGACAGGCCTGTGTTCTTCCTGCAGTACATGGTGCCGTTTCTGCTCAATCAGTGTGGATCGCTCCTCTTTTATCTCACCTTGGCATCTGCAGGTTAGCTTTCGTTGCTTTTGTAGAGTGGGTTGATCAGGATGTTGGGAGGAGCTATGTTACTGATTAGTTTGGTGACCTGACTAAACATCAAGCAGATGTCTTGTAATAATTACAAATAAAACAAGTTTCTTATGATTTTTACAAGATTATCCATTTTAAACTGTTTATGTTACAACTGTTCATTTTCAGACCTGTCCCTGGCAGTACCACTCTGCAACTCCCTGGCTTTGATAGTCACACTGGTGACTGGGAGGATTCTGGGAGAGGATATTGGTGGTAAAAGTAAGTTACACCTAAAACATTTTGTCACATCTCCTGCATCTATTTGCTAACTTAAAGTTGTGTGCTCCCCTCTGACACAAGCGCTGTGGCTAGTTAAGTAGTAGTTCTTGCTAGGAGGCTGAAAAGGAAGTGAAACTGACTTGTAAGTGAGTAGGGAATTTGAAGTGGCTGGAATTGGCTATTTTAAGCTAGCAGAATTTACAGGCCTGAGCCTTTACCTAACTAGATATTTAACCATAAGAGAAACACTAAACAATATGCCCACTTTGAAAAAGGACACCCCATAAGCCCCAAAATGTCACCACTCATCCTTCTTTCCATCCCTCGCTTCATACGATAGCATTATCCTGCTCAGAAAGTCAGAAAATGGCAGGAAACTTGAAAACTTAAAAACACCAGAGCCTGGCAAAATAGCTGTAGGAATACACTAAAATGTTTTTTGTTGTTTAAGCCTAGTTCTGCTAGCCAGGCATAGAGCATCAGCAACATTTTCTTAGGAACAGGCTTTACCCAAGGTACACACACACTGTTAGTTACGAATGTGCAAAGCACTTAAAAGGGAGCTGTGCAGGAAATTCTTCATGAGCAGTCCTAACATCCAAACCTCTTCAGAAGAGGCCTAGCTCAGATCGTATCCATTCATACATTTATGCCGTCCTATTTATGGTGAGGGCTGAGTATCATGTATTTAGCAGTGACAAGGTCTGACTGACTGGTGTTGAACTGTGTGAGTTCCCAACATATTATTCTTTATTTCTGCAGGGGCCATGGCAGGAATGCTGCTCACCGTCCTGGGTGTCACTCTCTGTGTAGCTGGTTCATGACCAAGGCGCAGCAAGCAGAGGAAGAGAACCCGTCCAAAGGTAACCCCGTGGCTGATGAGGGGAGCTTCTGGCTCAGCAGCAGACCATTTGGCTCAGTTGCTTCAAGGAAGCTGTTCTGACACATGGCTGTTTGAAAGCATGGATTGTATTCCCTGAGCACCAAAGTGGAACAAGGCATAGTGCAAGGACATCCCATTTAACGTCTTGAGTTAAGGAATGTTTTTCTGTGAGTGTTTCAAAGCAAGGATGATTAAATGGTCTTGTTCAGCACTGGAGAGCTAATAAATGGTTAATAAATCATTCAAATGGACCTTCTAGGATCAACTGACTTTCTATAGAAGGAATCTGTTTAGGAACCCTCCCTTTCATGGCTGAGCATGTGAAAGTGGCTTCCTTGACTGCTCTCAGCTGCAATGTACCAGTCCTTTACACCAAGGCTTTTCTCCACAAGAGTGTTGTAGAGTGCCTCTCATCTGTACAGTAACAGCAGTGCAGTTTGTTGCTATGGAAGGAAGGATCTTTTTCTTTTCAGTGAAATAATCAGTCCAAAATACCAGATAGATCACAGAAAGAAAAATCTTTGTTACCCTTGTAATTAATCAGGAACACTGGGGTGGGAAATACAGAAAGCCTCGTGCAAACAGGGATAATACAACAGCTGTTTATTAGTATGACTTTTCCTAAATCAGGCAGACGATCTTAAAACAAGTTAACAGAAACAAAAAGTATGTATTTTTGAGAGCAGGTTTGATTGCTGCAAACATTATCCAAGCATTCCAAATCAGAGGGACAATGATACTATGAATCTCTTCATAGAAAGTATCTGACATAGAACAAAATTCGTGGCAGACATTTTGTTAGAATATACTCCTTTATATTTGGTAATTCTTACTTCCCAAGTTCAGATACAAACTGTTTTTTAACTTAAAGTTCAGAAAAGCAGCCGTCTTCTCTGCCACATCACCATGCCACAGCAATGAGGAAAGGAGGAAGGTTTTTCACTGTTTAACAAAATTGTGCATCTGGTTCATTGTTCACTGATAGTCTTTTTCTCAAGCCAGATAAAATTAGGGTGCTTGATTTTAGAAGAGTTTGTTAATTCATCAAAAAGCTTGGCCAGTCTATGGTGTTACACAGACCTAGGACTCGCATGCTTTTGTTATCTGCAGCTGTGCAGATAGCAGTGTACTTAACTGTCCTTCTCCCATCACAGTCCCTTTGTGAACTCTTCAGAGCAGTATTGCTGCCAAGGAAAACATCATTCAGTGCTTTTCATCCTCAGAATCAGTGGCACCCCTTTTCCCTGCCACAGTCTTTTGTGATTTGTCTGTAGTCCATGCCTTTTTGTGGTAAGAAGAAGAAATACAGTTATTAATGCAGCACTTTGCTATTACAGAAAGCTTCTGGGACTAAATTCCTGGATTCTGTTTCCAGGCTTACCCAGGTTTTGGTGTGCAAACTTGGGTCTCTATATTAAATTCAAAGGTAGTTTTTGTAATGCCTAATAATTCCTTCCCACTGCAGAGGAGAGCTGTGACACTCAAATAATTATGTATAGCAATATGATCTTGTGAGGGGGAAAGGCCAACGGAAAGCAGTGGCATCAGAGTGCCTCCCCCAACACTGAGAAACGCTGGCCCAGCCTCTAAAGCAACTAGGGAGCATCAGGCTCCCCGCTGAGCCCAGAAGTCACTACCTGCTAGCTAATTCTTTACTAGGGCTTTCTCTAACTTAAGTTCAAAGGAGCTGTTTTCCTTTGAAGTTCTAATTAATCCAAGGAGACTACCTAGGCAGAATTGTGAATCAGCTGTAATATAATGCATGTCATCCCATTACATCAGTTCTAAACGTGCTTATGAAAAGTTTAAAACAAATGCCAAGAACAATAAGCATCTTTCAGACATTTTGTTTTACACAATTTTGTTTTAAAAAGAACAAAGATTTTTCCCTTAAAAAAAAAAAAGTTTAAAGCTTGTTATTATTTAACAAATGTTTTCAGTCATTTTAGGAATTACATGTTTATTCCATGCTGGCTTCAAAGCTTCACCTAGCTACAGGCAAGTTCTGCTTAACAAGTTTTATCTTGGGGTACTGAATTTTAGCATAAGAAATCTGAACACAGCACGAAGGATCTTACACATTGCACAGAACTATTAAGTGGAATAAATATTGTGGTCTGTCGTTTTGGCTTTTGGTGTAAGTTGTTCTTCTGCAGTCTCTGCAACAGGATAGAAGTAGGATAGAAGGATAGAAGTAGGACACACACACACACACACACACACACATATATCCAGGAAAGCCTTTTATACCCTTACTGTACTGGGGAGCTGTAACTCTCACACGCCAGAAGAAGGGAAATGTTCATAACCCAGACGACAATCTTTTGGCTTTCTAAAATGCAGAACCCTGTAGTTACGTACTGTCCTCTGGTTTCTGAAGTTCCCCCTGGTGGTTACTTTCATATTTACACATTCTAGAGGGAAGTGCAGTGCTTCGTAAACTTAACGAGGACTAAGAACAAGTGAGAAGACTTTCCCAAGCAATTGCTATGAACTGTTGCTTGACGTGTTCTCACAGGCTGGCTCTTGGAATCAGCCTGCCTGCTGTGCAAAAGCTGGAGCACAGGTAGATTCTAGTGGGACAATGAATTCCCTGCAGCAGTGAGAGACTCCTAAAAGGGCAGAAAATTATTTCTCATACCTGATCAATGGGTGCTTCTACCCTTGTATGTTCGTGCTCTTTTACTTCCCAAGCATCTCGCATCTCCTTCCTAGGATCTTTGGCTTTATAGACACTTTCTTCTGGAAGGAGAAAAAAAAAGTTTTTCAATGCATATTGCAGATAGCCATGGCCTGGTCTTGTTGAGGCTACAGAAAGGTTCTTATAGGTGCCCTGATGAAGAGAGGAAGAAATGCATCACTGCTTTTTTTAGCACATCTGCAGGTATTTTGTCCTTTAGCATCAAAGTAAAGCTAGACTTCTCTACCTTTATAGCAGAATCCTTTACCTTGATCAGGCCAGTGCTGCACGTTCCTGTTACTCCTCCCGTTTTGTCCTGCACGGACAGGTTTAGTATGGAAAATGGACTCTTCCTCCCTGCGGTGAGACTTCCTGACTTGCCTGTGCGGTGGTGGAAAAGCGACTGGGATCTTGTCTGTCTTTGCAGCTCCTGTGGTCTGCACCCTGCAACCGTCCAGCTGAAAGTATTCATCACACGCTTCTGATAGGCCTTCTTGATAAAGCAGTTTATAAAACAAGAGCAGTTTTGCTGGGCAATCCACTAAAGACTGCAACTTTCCCCTCTGAGCTTTGATCCTGACTGGTACAGAGCTGTAATACTACACTCTCTGTCTGGGGTTTTAAGTTGGTACTACAAGCGAAACAGATACAGGGAACACATAAAAATACTTTCTGCAGTCTCTACCTGTTGAGGTGGTTCAGCAAGAATAGAGTCAGCAGCGCTGTCCTGGGAGGTGGCATCACATTTGCCAAACTGAAAACAAAAGAAAGGAAAATTTAGAAGTTCATTCAGTGTAGCACAGATAGTACAGATCCACGTTTCAGTGGACAATCCAGGACAGCCCAGCTGCTGTATCTGCAGTCTCCACTGGGCATTTTCACCACACAGTGACCAGGAAAGAGCTCTCTGCTCCAGGGTGAATTCCCCCTATCCAACATCCAAAAAGGAGAAGCAGTAAGTGAGGCCACCTTAAGGAGATCTTCTTCAGGCAGTGAGATTTAATTCAAGTCCAATCTGGCCACATAGCTATCCCCAGCTGCTCCTTTGGGGATGGTGCCAAGCAAGGATGCCATAACCATGGCAACTGGGGATGGAGATTGCTGTACACATCCACGGCTTCTGTATGGATGTCTGCACAAAAGCAGCTGTGATTGTAGCACAAACAGTCCTATGCCAGCTGAGCCACCTACCTTTCTGCTGTATTTTTTGCGTCTATTTGGATGGTTCCTATAACAAAGAAGAAGCAGGTTCTCAGCATCGGGCAGAAGTGAGCTGCAGGAAGAGATGATCTCCCCCCTCTTTTTTCCCCATAAGGAAGGGCCCAGCACAGTCAGAGCGCACTCCACAGCAGCACACATTCCCACTGCATCACACTGCCCACCAAAGCCTGTGAAATGCAATGCTAGGATTAATGGGCAGGTGC
This sequence comes from Anseranas semipalmata, assembly GCA_013399115.1. Classification (NCBI taxonomy): domain Eukaryota; kingdom Metazoa; phylum Chordata; class Aves; order Anseriformes; family Anseranatidae; genus Anseranas; species Anseranas semipalmata. The sequence continues at coordinate 98,959 of VXAA01003158.1, forward strand.
TCCTTAATGCTTGCTAAACACTTAATGTGACAAAACCAAACCACTTGCTTTCTCTGGTTCTGAATTCTGGATTTCAGAGGCTAACCCTTACACTGAAAGCTTTGAAGCTACATTCTTTCTTCCTAAACTTCCATCACATGAAGCAGAACTCAACCCTTGAGGCAGACAGCACTGAGTGGGAGGGCTAAGGATAGCTTTAACTGAAGACCACCATGGAGAGGACCCTTCGAACCTCTCAGCCATAGCCTACGTACCATGGTGTCCTGCATGCAGAATCCTGGGGCACCAGCAGCTCAAAGTAAGGCAGTTTTTTGTACTCCTCAGTTCCCACTGCCACGTAGTAACCACCATTCACCAGCTCTTCCTCACCGAACACCTGTGCGCCATCCAGCCTGCAGAGCCTTGAGGAAAAGACAGCAAAGGGTTCAGAGCAACACAAGGGGAAGTCACAAGACAGTGAACAACCCCTCAGTGTGGAAGCAATCAAACAAATGCAAAGTGGTAAACAGAACCAAGACAAGTCAGAGATGATCAACCGTTCTTAGTATTACTCCAAGGAAACACACGAAAATACCACACTTGGGGATCAGTGAGATGCAGTAGATCTCAGCTTTCTCTTTGGGTATCAATAAATAGATGCATGAGAACGTAGGCTGTATTTGTTGCATAAAAGCCCCTCCCTCTGCCCTTCCCTGTAGACATAAGCTCCCTTTTTATGCCATGCTATTGTTTGCTTAGTGCTCTTTCACCAGACCACCACCACCATCAGCCCTCCTCACACAACACTTAGGACACTGGTGTGTCTGAACTCCCAGTCCTGTGTGCTAGTAAGTGCTGCTTATGTTCCTGGACATAAAGAAGGAAGACACAGCAGTGCCTTGATACCCACTTGTTAACAGCTCCACTGCGCAGATCAGCTTTCACTGTCAGCATAGCCAGGAGCGTGTCCCACTGCAATGGGGTGCTCTTAGAGAGCAGCAGTTGGAAAGGAGGGCTCAGCAAATCCCCATTCCGGAAAACACTGCAGTAGAAACAGTCCAGAGTATGCCATGAGCCAGGATTCCTGCGGCTCCCATGAACACAACACTCACTGTCCCAAGACTTTTCACACATCTCAGTTCCACAGCTGCTGACCGCCCCTAATAATCAACAGATCACACGCACCATCGTGTGGGTCACAACCAGTCAGAAGGCCACAACCAAGAGTGAGCAGAAATATTACATTAACTGCTATGAAGACATCAATTCTCTCTGCCCCTGGCAGCTCCTCATCTAAGAACATCACTAGACACTGTGACATCTGTAACTGTGCCACAAGCATCTCTGTTCAGTTTCCCAAATGAGGCAGTATGTGGAAGGGAGGGGAAAAAGGCAGGTGCCTGGACAATATTTACAACAAATACCTCTGGTAGAAGCAGGGAATTGTCCCTGTGGGGCAGCATTCCAAGGATCTCACACAGAAATTCTCTCCAAATAACATTCCCAAAGACCCTCCAAAGAGAAAACACCGAGGCACTTACTGTATTGTAAGGTGGGTGTGCTTCTGCCGTCGTGCTCCAGTGTTTGACTTCCAGGGAGCTACAGCACGGGACTAGAGACAAGTTCAGTGCACAAAAACAGTGACAGCCCTGGCACAGAGCCTCAGAGGGCTGTTCCCTTTTCTCCACCAGGAGCTGTCTGCCCTGCCTTTGTGCTTGCTGCTGCTAGGTGGGGTTTGTTGTCAGCAACATCAAGGCCTGGAGAGGCTCTTGACATAGCCGAGAGCATTCCAGAGTTGCCAGAGAACCTCTGTGCACAGCTCCTTCCCCTGCACTGTTAGGATGGGTGGAAGGTACACAGCAGCAGCCCCTGCATTGCCTCACATACACCTCGTCCTACTGATTCCTGGGGCATTTTTACCTGATCTCCACTGGGCACCTTGCAGCCTTAAATCTCAACTTTTGATTCATCAGCGCCAGCCCTCATGTCTCTTACACCTCCCAGCTCATTCTGCACTCCTGCCCGTCCCCACTCAGCTCAGACTCACCTGCACACCCTTGCTGTTGCTTGTCCCACGGAGCTCCTTCCTTCCAAGATTTAAATAGCTGTGAGAACAAGAAGATGACACTGCCACATACCAACTGGGCCACGACTGACTAAAGAGCAGTGAGAAAATGACCAACAGCTTTGTCTTGGTGCATTGTCACCAAATGCAGTTATTATTTGGGTCCCTTTTGAAACAATCTTCCATGTGCCTTGTCTCATGGGCTTCCACAATTTCAGTCTAAAGTCTGTTACATTTAAGAAATTCCCAGTCATACACAGACCATTTCAAATATCTATGGTAAAGACAGCCAAAACATTTTATTCCTTTGAGCTAATCACTGATCGAGACTCCAAGGACTGACTGCTGTCAAATACAGCCTGGACCATCTCCTCAGCAGGATGCAATATGCACTCAGGGAGCCAAATTCACCCAATACACACATATCCCACACATCCCCTTCAAGATTCAAGTGGTGCCACAGATCTCTTTAGCCTTCTGTATTTCATGATGAACCAAAACAGCTCTACTTCATGCAGGATTAGAAAACAACAACAACAACAAAAAAACTCCACTAAACCAAAGCAACAGTAGTTATCGGAGTGGAGACGGTGTGGTTGGCAACTGCCAGAACCTCCCACACCCCAAGAAACAAGGTGCATGGAAGGCAGAGCAGCACTGCTCACACACATCTGGCTAGAGACTGCATGCTTCCCCCAGCATTTTTTCTTCTGAGAGTCAGCAACCTTGTCAGGAATATGTGCATTTTCCAAGCAATCTGAAATACATCCAGTAGATTTCACTAGGAAAAAAAAAAATCTGTCTCTATTTTTCTTTGGGTTGTACCCCTTTCACCTCTTTTTTATTCACACTCCAATACATTCCTACAGAGGTGATCTAAAGCTGCTTACCAAACCCAGAGACCGAAGGACCATCTACTCACTTAAGCCTTTTGAACTTTTCAAAGCCCGCGGCCACATACTGGCACCCATCCTGCAGGTCCCCCAGCTCAGCGACGCGGTGGCCATGCCTGGGTGTGTAGAGATTCCTCACAGCCAAGGGTGCGTGAATGCTCTTGGTCACCTCATTCAGAAATGCCTCAAAGGTCAGGAACCGCCGCTGGTTCACTACAAACTTCCTCCCATGGAAGAAGGGGTCACCATTGCGATACACCACCACGTTCTTGGCTGGAGGTGCCAGAGCTAAGCCTCTGGAGCTCATCCCCCGTGGGTCAGGCAAGCCACACCGACCAGAGAGGCAGACAGACCAGCACAGAGGAGAGCTGTGGCCAGTCTCCTGCTGAGCCCAAACCCTTCTGACCAGCCGCCTGGCTCTGCTGTCCCTCCTCAGCAATCCCCAGAGCAACTGGCTGTCTCCATGGCTGCAGGCCCAGCAGGAGGAAGTTGCGGGCCAGTCCAGAGGCCACATCAAACAGCCTGCAAACACCTTTCTACCCGAGAACCAGGAACCACACGGCTCTTTAAACCTCACCCTCACTGCAAGTACTGTGGCCACCAGGCTCTGATTAACCAGTTTAGAGGTGCAGTGCCAGAATCTTTTTGGCAGCAGCTCACATCCCATCCAGAGCAGCGGTATCCAGAAGCTGTTGCCCCCTTCCCATCACTTGCTACCTGCATGAGAAGTGCAATGGGTTTCTGTCCTGCGCATGTTGGACAAACATCCACATCACAGCAGACACACCACGCCTTGCACTGAACAGGTTGCCATGGGTCAAAACAGGCCACGGACCCACTTGGCTCTGTCCAGGAGCAGAAGACAGGCCCAGCAGGAATAGGCAGATTCAGAGACAAGCTTCAGAAAAGCTTTTTATTCACATACAAGTCAGCATCATCAGGAGCAGAAGGATATCTCAGCCATACAGTAATAGTGTCCATTCAGGCCATACAGAGTGTTCGTACAAAAGACTCAGGGTCCCAGTAAGGAACCGGAGCACCACATGGGAAGTCCCTTTCTGAGGGACACTGAATATCCCTGAACTAGAACAAAGTTTAAAAAATAAAATAAAATAAAAAGCATCTCTATAGACGAAGTGCTCTCAAAGCACAGCACCAAACCCCGTAAGTCCTTACTTACTTGCTCCCTGAAGCATGAGGCCTTCTCTTCAGATGACCCTGCCACACACACAGGTGTTACCATGGCCAGAGATGTACACGTCAGGAACCAAGCCTCATCTCCTGAAGGTCGGGTTTGATATGCCATTCTCTCCCACCAACTGCACAGGAAAGTTAGGAAACTTTCCTCCTAACTTAGTATTTCAATTAGGTATTTCCCAGAGCCTACCATGAGCACTTGGAGACCCCAGACATTGCAGGGCTGTGACAGACAGAACCATCACAAAAATACAGCTCAGATACCAGTATAGGTCACCACAATTCAGTGGAGAAGAGCTTATTCCTACCGATTCAAAGCACCTGTGGCCTTCAGGCATTTTAGTTCCACCACAAGCAATCAGCTGGCCAAAGAGTACCTTCTGTAAGTGACAGTCTTCCCAGCCTCAATTTACCCCTAGGAACATCCAGCTCTGCCAACAGAAATAGGGATTTTGTGGAAGGAGGCCTCCTTGGGACTCCCTCCAGGACACACAATCTCCTTAGCTGCACAGTGACACTTAACCCCTGCTTTGACCAATTATTCGCATTTAAAAGAAATAAAATGTCTTTCTTGCCATATGCATCTGACGTGGAGAACATCATCCCATGGAGCTGGAGTTCCCCCAGGCTGCTGCTGTCCAGGAGGTCACGCCATGACTATGGTGCTGCAGCTCCTCTGCTCCTCCACACCAGTACAAATGTCCCACATGCTCGGGAATGCCTTCCTATGGGTCAGGAGTCCCCAGCCTCTGTTTCAGCATCAGGTACTGCACAAGAAAGAAAATCAAGTGTTAACTAACCCCAGAGACCTCGAAGTAGGAAAGCGCCCACCTTTGCAAATTAGCCAGCGAAGTCATCACACTTGGCCAGAAGATTCACCTGAACCTCCCCTTAAGCAATGCAAACAGCAGCTTGCTAAGCTGGCTGGGTGCCTAGGTACATCCGACCGTATTATACAGACACGGTACTTATCAAGGTAGCAATGTCTGTAACAGGCCAGGAGCTAAGCTTATAGCCAAATCTAAACAGTTTCTGTTTTCCTTCATCATTTCTCCCCCCCAGCCCTAGCAGAAGGGGAAAAAAAAAAAAAAAAAGGCACTGCCATCATGTCATCCAAACCTCTGGTAACTGCACTGTTGCCATTCAACCCCTCATCCCACCACAGACAGCACCCCTCTGGCTGCAGACAGGCACCCCTCTGACTTACTGCTTCGCAAGAGGCAGGGTCAGGCCCTTACATTTTTACGGCTGATGATAGCTTGTTGCAACCACAGCAGCTCCATGATCAAGTGCTTTCTGTAGGTCCGGAGGCCAGTCTGAGTTCGGGGAAGCTCCTTTATATCCTCAAGTGGAATTTCTGCAGAGAAATGGAAGAGAGTTTTACCAGAACACTCAAATTGCATCTACCGTCTCTCCTGCAATGGGTTATTCTAACCTCTCCAGTACATTCTCAAGGTTTTGATGCTCCAAGGACCTACACTTTGCCACCCATACTCATCACCAGGTCATTCGCGCCATGCGGGCAAAGTGCACAGCCCTGGCCACAGTGCACAGGAACTCCCATCTCTTACCCAGGCAGGCTTCAAGGGACTCTGACTCCTGGACAGTGCTGTCCCATACAGATGACACGCTGCTGCTGTTCTGCCACTCCTCGCTCTCTGCTGGGGCACTGCACCCCTTGTCAGTGCTTTTATCTGTGTCAGCCGCTAGATTTGGGGGACTTGCTACATTGCATTCACCCGGGGAGCTCAGTTCTTTCTCACTGTGCAGCTGGGCTGTAGGTTTCACACTGCTGCTGCAGCCCCAGTCCCGTTCCGGTTTGGAAGCATCCAGCTCCTGCTGTGTTTCTTCCGTGCTGGCCTTGTCACTCGATACAGACTCTTGCACAGATGAACACTGCCCTTTCGTTGCCTTCTAGAGAAGCAACACGTAACAAATTGAACAAACAGACATAAAAGAAAATATGGAAAGGTCTGAGAAGGGGCTGTGCTGCGGGCAGGTGCTTTGTCCAACAAGAGATCTGCCGTTACCAGCAATTCTGCCACGATACTGACGTGCTCTGGTTTGAGCCACCCAAACTTTTTAAAGGGCCTTTCTCCCAGAAGCGGTAAATGCGTTAAAGAGCGGCGCTCAGCCACCACGGGAGCGGGTCAGACTGTTCGGTACGAGTGGCTGAGGTGGGCGCATGGGGGCGAGGTGCGCAGGAGTCCCCCACGCAGGCCGGGCGTTTGACTTGAGGCTGAGCTTCACCCGCAGGAAGAAATCCTCACTCGGGGACTCAGTGACAAAACACGAGGACCAAACCCGGCCTTGGCTCTGTAACCGCTACTTTTTCTTCGGTAGAAACAGAGTTTAGAGTCGACAGTTCTGGGACTTCGCTGCGAAAGCGTCGCCCGCGGTGCCCACCTGCCAGCCCGCGCACCCGCTGCGCCCCGCCGCGCTCCCCCCCGACGGGGCTGCAGACACCGCGTCCCACCCCGCGCAGCCGCCTTCCCGGGGCGACGGCACGGACACGAACACGGACCTTGGCGACAAAGACGGGCCGCGGCAGGTACCGTCCCCTCCACTCCAGCTCGCTCAGGTCTCCTTCGATCTCCCTCACCACCTCCTCGTAC
>VXAA01003158.1:106080-117354 GCA_013399115.1 Anseranas semipalmata
GGTTCCTCCCTGTGCCGTGCCGTGCCGTGCCGTCCCGCGGGGCCTCCTCGTCGCAGCCTCCCCGCAGCAGGGCCGGCATCGGGTCAGGCTGCAGCCTCCTCGGGGCCGGGGCTCTCCGCCAGGTGCAGCTTCTGTCTGGGCCCGTGTCAAGGGAAAGCACCGGGGGCCGCGCCAACCCCTGCCCCCACCGCCACCGCTGCCCCGCGCCTGCCCAGGATACATGGAGCTGCTGAGCTCCTCCAGCTGCGGGAGGCAAAGGGAGAGGCTGCGGCACCCGTGGGGAGGCCGGGGGCCGGCAGGGACCCCCACCAGCGCGGCAGGGCTGGGCATGGAGTGTGGGGACGCCACTCACATGCACCAGCAGCTGGTCCAGGTTCCTGTCGGCCACCGCCTTCTTCTGCTCCTCAGGGAGCTCCTCCACGCAGACATCGAGGCTGAAGTGCAGCCGCGCCAGCTTCTCCTGCATCTCCCGCACGTGCTCCAGCTGCTCGAAGGAGCACTCCTTCCCTGTGCCCACGGGTGGGAGCCGTCACGGGTGGGGGCCATCACGGCCCGCCTGCACGGCCCTTACAACCCGCCGGCCCCTCACCGAAGGCCTGCAGCTTGCCCGAGTGGAAGTCGCTGAGCAGGCTGAGCAGCCCCCCCTCCATCTCGCAGACGTCGGAGACCTCAGTGAGGAAGCTGTGCTGCAGCGGGGCCCCTCGTGCTGCCCCCACGCCGCCTGCCCGCACTCTCTCCTTGCTCGCCCTGCACAGAGGACGCAGGTGGTGGCAACGCCAGACCCCCCCTCCAACCCCACAGCACCGGAGGGGCCGCAGGGGCTGGCATCCCCCGCACCAGCACTGACCGCCGGGGCCTGGCGTGCTGCTGGGGCGAGGGCAGGGCGGGCAGCGGCAGCGCGAAGGACATGCTCTTGCTGGTGGACAGCGGCCATGGGGCCCCGGCGGGCGCCGGCTGGGCCCTGGGGCTCCGCTTTTTCCTCCGCTCCTCCATCCCGGAGGGGCTCCCGGAGCCGCGGGGCAAGCACCCACACAGGATGGACGCACGGCTCTTGGCAGCCCCTTCCCTGCACGGGGCCTCTCCGTCCTCACGCCCCCAGCGAAGCGCCGCAGCAGGGCTCGGCGGGTGGCACCGGGCTTGGCAGCAGCAGGAGGGCCGAGGCCAGGAGCTCAGCCCGCGCTTGCTGGGGTCAGCGGCCGGGCTCGGGCTGCGTTATCCCGGTCTGCGCTCAAGCATCACAACGCGGAGCAGAGCCTGGGACCTGAAAAACAGCCAGGGAGCTCCCAGCCAGGGATTACTCTTCAGCGTCTTCCCCCAGAGCTGCAGAAAAAAGGATTTCAGCCCCAGCAGGGCAGGAAAAGACCCCGGATGCCCTAGCCAGGGGCTGGAGCAGAGACCGCAGGAGGGACCCAACACCCCCGAGCCCTCCCCAGAACATTTCGGCCCCCGCCAAGCGCCTTTGTCTCCTGGGCCGTTGGCGGCGGCAGGACGGGGCTGTGCAGCGGGCGCTGCGGGAGCCCCTTTGTCCACAGGCTCCGGCCGCCGTCCCCGAGCAGCACGGCGGCAGGGGGGACACTGACCTGCGCCAGGCCCTGGTCCGGCCTTGCGGTGCCACCCGGCTGCGTCCCCAGGCCCGCAGGACGGACACTGTTCCCACAGCCCCGGGGCTGGGATTTGCATTTAAAGGGAAAGGGAACTTCCTCCGGCCTCCGCACAGCCCCGGGGCGCTGCCGGACGCAGCCAGACACTGCCCGCCCGAGTGGCCCCAGGCCTTGGCATCAGCATCACACTGGGGAGGGCAGCATCCGGCCCTTGGTCCCGCACAGCCAGAGCGGATGCAGGGGCCGTGTGTGCACAGCGAGGGCCTGGGGCAGGTAATGGGGTCTGCACCCAGGTGCCTTCCCCACAAGCACCCTGGCAGAAATATGGGGGGCTGTCACTGCCTGCCCCCCCATCCCCAAACCACCAGTTTACTCCAAGCCTCCCCAGCATCACCAGATTCACGTGACCGCAGGATCTGCCCTTGCAAGAACGAGCCTCCAGTCCTCCAGCACAAGGACAACTGTAACGGAGGGCCCCGTCACTCCAAGTACAGAACCAAATGCAACTGCTTATTTAAATCCCTGCAGGGCTTTAAGCCAGTCTTAGCAATTTTGGGGCTGATGCAAAGGCCAAGGGCTGGCCAGCCAGGGGTTCGATGCCACCGGTGCCAGGATGGTCCCTGGGCAAGCCGTGCCCGCAGGACTGCAGGGTTGGGTGCAGTGTGGGGCCCCAGCAGCTCCCCCGGCTCGTGGGGAGCAGAGACCCCCACCCATTCCCCACAGGCAGGGATGTGCCATCACCTTCACACCTGAAGGCCCCCCCCAGCCTCTCCACTCCTGCTCCACGAGCCAGTGCCCTGCATTTCACTCCCCAACATAGCCCTAATGAATGAGAAATAACAGACAGCAGCAGCAAGTTTGTGTGTATTTCTATTGGATACGAAGATACATATACCAGCCCCCTGCGGAGGTTATCTGTACCGTAACAGGAAAAAAAGAAAAGAAAAAAAAAGAGGGGTGGGTTGGTGACTTTAAGAGATTTTTCTTTGACTGAAAGAGCAGGAAGAGAAGTCCAGAGCCAGGCTGCAGCCCTCACCCAGCCAGGCTGCTGGGGAAGCGGGGGTCCTGCTGGGCCAGAGCTACATTCGCTTGCACCTGGCAGAGGTGTCCCCGTGCAGGAGGAAGCAATGCCGGCAGTGCAGGGCTAGAAGAAAAAGCCCCACTAAACTCCAGAGAACACGTCCCAGTGGATGTTCAAGCCTGTGGCTCTGCAGAGACTTGTTAGACCCTGCAGACGGCCACATTCGTTAGACCTGAACTCGCTGGACTCCCCAGGGAGGAAAGGGGGATGTGGAGGCACCTCCTGCAGGCTGCTCCCATGGCAGGTCCTTCACAAGGGCACTGTACAATTGCAGAGAGAAGATGCAAGAGCAGCTGCATCACCAGAAAAGAAACCAAAACTGTTCCACTGAATGCATCCACTGCGAGGAACAGCTCAGGCCAGCTTGCTTCAGTTTCAAGCAAAAGGAAGGCAATACTGAAAGTAAAGTCTGCTGTAAAGAGAAGCTGCAGCAAGGTTTTCAAGCAAGTAGAGGTCTCCAAAAGAGCAGTGAAAAGAGGAAGTCTTGAGAAACTAAGGAGAAATCCCCCGAGCCCTGTGCCAGCAAGCCTCACATCTCTCAGTGCCCTCCCAGCACAAGCGGGTCCTGTGGGCGAGCGCTTCATCCTGCAGGCAGAGGCTGCAGGCTCACTCCCAGACACAGCAGCAGCGGCTTGGGCCAGGCGACAGCTGGCACTTGGGAGGTGCTCTTCTGACAAAGCAGAGAGGGAAAGGAGAGGGCTGGGCAGCACCGTACAGACTGCAGGGCCCGCGGGGGTCTGACGCTGCAGGAGGGACCAGCCCACAGCACGGTCCTCGTGCTGGTCCCAGCGGTTCAGCTTAAGCAGCAGGTTATGGAGCAGACATGGGTTTGATCCTCCTGGAGTCCCAGCTCCACAAACACCTCCAGGACCACCCTGCTCAGCGCCGAGGGACGGTCCTGACACAGGGCAGAGGAGCTCAGGTGGAAGGACCTCCCCATCCCCTTGCACAACTGATCACACGTGCTTGTGCAAAACACTTCGGAATTAGACCTTTGGATTAACTGTTTAATACACTTGTGCACATGTGCGTATAGCAAAGAGGCAACTGTGAATCATAAGGCTATTGAGACATTGGCAGGTTCTGGGAAGAGCAAAGGCCCTGCAGGAGGCCTGGGTGAACCAGGCACCCCCAGTTTCTCTGCTTCATTTTGTCCCCATTCAATACACAAAACCCATACAGAGGGGAAATGGCCTCTTTCACCCTTGTTTGCTCAGCTCACACTCGAGAGCTGCCAGCCAGAGCATGAGAAAGCAATAGCAAGTCCAGGAGCTCCCTCTTGCCTGTTGCAGAGGACGGAGGGAGAATCCAGAGCTGTGAAGCACTTCTGCTTTCCCTCGCTCAGCTCTTTTGCTTTCACTCAATGTGAGAGCATCGCCGTGAAGGCGGAGGAAGCAACGTGTCCTGCTGTCCCAGTGCCACGAGCTGGAGGAGGGCTGGGGCTGATCCATGCACCTGCTTTCCTGAGCTGCACTAGATTTTAGGGGAGTCGCAGCCTGCCAATGCCAAGGTCTTTTAGTGAAAGGGACAATCAGTTGAGTCTCCATATATTAGTTATTCACGCACACGCAGGGAGGTGGGTCATTCTAGGTTTCATATATATTCATATATAAAGTGTACGTTGCCCTGCACATATTTTATATATCATATATATATATGTATCACACACATATATATATAAAATTTTAAAAACCCTCCAAAAACCTACGCTAGGAAATCTCAAAGCCCAGGGAGGGCTGTCCTCTTGCACCTGTCCAAGGACCAGGAGAGGGGCATCAGATCAAATCTGGAAACATTCACGCTACCCTCCCTCGCCCTACTTCTGCCTACCGCACAGCGGGCTCAGTCAGCGCCCTGAGTGCCCTCCTCAGTCCCACTCTGCCCCAGGGCTCCTATGCTCAGTTCTCCAAGGCTCTCCGCAGGATCCGTGCCGTGTGTCGGCTTTCCCGAGTGAAGGCAATCCTCAGCCAGGTGCTGCTCTGCTGGGGCACCTCCCGCCGCTGCCTCGGAGCCCTCCCGGGATGGGTCCTTCAGAGGCTCCGACAGGTCCATGTCTGCCCGGGGTGCGTGGGCACACAGGTCCTGAACCTTCTTGTTGAGGTCGTTGCGCTCTGTCTGCAGGGCTCGGCACAGTTTCTCCAAGCGCTGGATTTTCACCTGAAGCCCCTCTAGCTCTTTATCCCGAAGGGTTTTCTACAAATAGAGAGGCAGTTCAGACTCTACCACACCGGGGACAAAGGCAGAAAGGGAGAGAGATGAAACCTCGAAAGGAAGTTCAGGGGGAAAGACCACTCAAGTTGCCTGCCTCAGCACAGAGCAGCCAGAGCCTCCTTACCTCTTCAGCCATTTCCAAGAGAGCCTTGTTGCTGCTCTCCCAGCGAGAACGGTACATAGTGGTCTCTTTCTCCAGCTTCTTAATTTTCTTAGTCATCTACAGAACCAGTGACAAAAAGGGAACAAATAAGCCAGAGTAACGCAGCCAGGTACACCTCGCGTATCCTCAAATGGGCACCCGCTTTCCCAGCACAGACAGCAAGATCCTGCTGTCCTGCAAAATGTCTCCTTGCATTGCTGTGGTCAGCTTCACTAGTGGGAAACACCAACCAGGTAACAACAAACCTGGAGACAAGGGGTAGCGCAGCCTTTTCTGAAACAGGAGGGGCACAGCGGTCACCCCACAAGTCCAGTATCCACCTCTATCAGCAGCCAGCTCATGGCTGATTTTAGTGCCAGCAAAACTCAACAAAACAACAGAGCTGCAGCTTATCCAGCTCACAGACGCAGCAAGGAGACAGGCAGTACCTCCAGCCCACGCACGCTCTGCCAGGCAGTGACAGCATTACCCACCTTCTCCATCTCCTGTTTAAATGTCGTGAACACTTCACTGCTTTTGGAAAGGGTGTTCTGGAATTCTTCAAACTTCTCTGTGTAGAGAGCAAGCTGCAGGGAGAGACAGGGTTACAGCTCCTCACCGTGGCACCTCCTGACGGCCTTCCCCAGGAGAGGGGAGATTTCTGCCAAGAAGTGAGCTAGTTATCTTGTGACTGAACTCCATAACAAACACTTGCAGCATGGGGCTGCTCTGCCAACATTAGGTACTGGAAAATGTGGAACAGTATTTCTTCTTTCTTAGGGAAACATCCTCAGAGAGCAATGTGCTCTGCAAACATCTCCTGGCCGTGGCAGGAAGCACTTGCTGGGTCTGATTCAACAAAGCACGATCACACAACTGCTCCCAGCACTGGGAAACGTGCTGGTAAAACCAAGGCCCCTTTCTCCCACATGGCAGAAGAGTTGAAAGAGATCTCAGCAAACACTGACACAGGCACACCAATACCAAACTCAGGAGCAATCCTGCCCTTGTATTTTCCAGATTAAGGAACTCCAGGTCGTTCCCCACTGAGGAAGAGGGAGAAAAAAAAAAAAAAAAAGAAAAAAGCAAACAAATAACCATGCTGAGCACACACAGACCAGGTAACTCACCTGCTGCTTGAGATGGGTCTCCTGCTGCTTCATCAGCTCACACATCCTCTGCGACTCCACAGCTTCCTTCAGCAGCTAGGGAAGAGCAAAAGCAGTTACCTCGCTGCCACCAGGGAAAGCTCCCAACACGCCCTGCACAGCCGGTGGTTGGCCTGGGGACAGCAGAGGGAACGGTCCCTGCTGGGTACACAATGGGCCTGGGATGGCCTGCTCTGATCTGGGCTCTGCACTTAGGAGCCCAACAGTAACAAGCCTCCACAAAGAAACAAGGCAAAAAGCTGATTGTCTGCAACCATTACAGAATTGCTACAAGACTTACAAAGTCCTTCTCCCGCTGGTGTCTCTCCTCTGCCTCCTTCAGCATTTCCTGTGCCTGCTGGAGCTTGGCATCCACGAGCTGCTGCTGCAGGTCCTTGTGTTTGAACACCTTATCAATGTGCTGCCAAGGGAAACACCGCCAGTCACGGACACACTCGGCCAGGGCCCTGCTGCCCATGTGGCAGAGATCCCAAGGGAAGATCCCAGAGCCCAAAGGCCCCATCTCCCCTCCAGTCCCTGCCCCAGAAACACGCTCCACAGGGCAGAAAGGGCGCACCATAGCCAGCTGTCCCAGGCCCCCGCCCTGACCCACCTCCTCCCGCAGCTCGTACTGCTCGATGAGCTTCTTGAGCCGCTCCGCCAGCTCCATGTTCTCCTGGCGCAGCTTGGAGTTCCTCTCGTTGTGCTGCTCCATCTGGAGCTGGATGTCGTTCAGCGTCACCTGGAAGTGGGATGTCACCTCCTTCCGCTTCTCCTCTTCCTCCCGTGCACGCTGGACACCCTCCTCCTGCATGAGGAGGGCAGAGACAGCAGGGCCACATCAGCCTCTGCGCCAGGCAGGCAGGTGAGCGAACCTGCCCGAGGCGTGATGCTCTGAACCCACCCAGCCTCCCGCTACCGCTGGTATCAGTCAGGAAGGCACTTTGAGCCGCTGTGTGAGAACCCTTTCCTCAGCCTGCTCTGGGCCTTTCCCCAGCATCTCTGCAGTGAACATACCCCAAAATAACACTTGGCATGGTGGATAAGTCACCCCTCTCCCTCCTGGGTGTCTACGCGAGTTTACCCCAAGGGCAGAATTGGGCAGCACTGCAGAGCATAAGGATGCGCAGAAAATTTGCCGACCCTGGAGAACTCCCTCGCACAGCGGCAGCTCTACTGAACGCCTGGATCAACAGTAGCTAGCGCTCCCGGTCACGGCCGGGCGCAGTCACCAAGGGGCACACTGCATCCTGGACACCGCCCCATTCGCCTTCCCTGCGAGAGCCGAGCCAGCCCACAAAGCAGCCTGCTTTTCTCCAGATGGGACCACGTGGGTCAGCCCCCTTCCCTCCTCTCTCTCGCAAGGTGAAGGCTTAACAGCAAAACTAAACACCTGCTCTGGACATCAGACCATGGGCAACCACTGGCAGAGGTCAGTTTGCCAAAGAGGCTCACAGCCCCACAGCAAGGGATCCAAGTGCTTGGGATGAAGTAGCTCCTAGAGCAGTGCGCAGGAGACACTTGCCTTGAGGGTGCGGTTGTGTCTCTGGAGCTCACGGCACAGGCTCTCCAGCTTGCTGCGGGCCAGGATGGCCTTGCTGTGCTCGCTCTGCAGGTGGTCCTTCTCTTGCACCAGCTGCGTCTGCTTCTTCTGCAAGATCTTCATCTGTTTCTGGGAGTTACGGTGCTCTTCCAGCTAGGGCAGGAGAGCAAAGGGCACAGATGTAGCAAAACAGACCAGGGCAATGCTGTGCCTGTGTGAGGGGACATGGGAACCAAAGAAGAACTCTGTGTACCCTAAGAGGAGGACAAGAGCTTTATAACACAGAAGATGCCATTTTTGAGCAGAGAGGAACCGATGAAGAGCCCAAGGTCCCCTGGACAGGGCTTTTCTCCTTTCTGAATCAGGATCCTGCCGGAATCTGACAGACTTGCACATTTCTCCAGCATCTCCATGCACACGTTGCTCATACAGAGCAGAGCTCTGAGCACACGGCCAGCTGCAGGGAAACCTTGAACATGGCCTCTTCGGATGCACAGAGAAATTCCCATACATCTCCTCTGCCCTGGATCCAGGCACGTGCCCAGAACTCTTAGCTGGGGTTCAGTGTGGCACACGAGAGATGCATAGGACTTTTTGTGTGCATGTTCAGCCCTACAACACACACCTAGCGGCGCACTGGCTCTGCCAAACACACAGTTCTTGCTAGGAAATTACCAACAGAAATGCAGCAACTGAGCAGTAGAGACAGGAGATGTATCTGCGTGGTCCTGCCACAGCTGGGCTTGCCAGCTTGCAGCTCAGCCCTGCCTGCAGAGAGACCAGGACATGCAGGCTCAGCAGAACAGACCTGGCCACAGTACACTACCAGGACAGGATGGGCAAGAGATGCAACTTCCATATTAGAGGAACAGACAGAAAGCATATCCAAAGTCCTCTTACATGCAGACCTGCCAAAAATACCCCTGTTCTGCTTACACCTCTGCAGAACCTCCGAACAACAATGCCCAGCCAGACCAAGCACCATCTGTCCTTTGATATTTGGATATCCAGCATCGCAGAGATCCCAAAATATACACTACAAAGCTACATGTTTGTTCCTGGACTGTCCCTCTCAACATCAAGAGATGAATCTATGGCCACCTTCTGCCTCACCAAGCAGTCCCAGTGCTCGCTGCAGCAGTGTCCTCCCCCTGCCCCAGAGCCTGGAACGAAGAAGCAAGGACTCACCAGCTCAGCGTATTTCTTGCACAGCGCTGCTAGTTTCTCCTCTGGAGTGCTCAGGGTGTTCAGCGTCTGCATCAGCAAAGTGATTTCTTTGCCTGGAATGAGACACAGAATTAAAAAAAAAGTAAACATCACTTACACAGACTTCTGGCTCATAAAGGCAAGGACAGGAGAGACAAACCAGGCCTCACAGCTGTGACTGCCCAGCGTCAGAGCTCCCATCTCCAGTGCCTTCTCAGGGCTCTGTCCCACAGACTTCACTGCGTACAGCAGGTGAACAATTGAAGCAGCTGGGGAGAGACCTGGTTTTCAGAGCAGGGAACCACCACTGGACTGGCCAGACAGAGTTGTGTCCAGCAGAGGGGAAACCTGCAGAATTCAGAGGCTGAAGCAGCACCCAGGACCAGTCAGTGCCTCTGCAGCACTCTACATTTCCTCCCATGCCACAGGAACAAGATGCGGTACCGTTTCCAAACACTGCTGCACATCACGCACCCAAGGTGCTCATTTCACTACGGGCAGTTAGTGCAGTATAAAATCCATGTCTGCACCAACGTTCTCGGGCTGGCACAACCACAGCAGGGCACCTCTTACCTAGGCCTTTGGCTTTCTTCTTTTCCTGAGCCTTCTTCTGATCCCGCTCCCCACACTCCTCGCCAGGTCGAAACTCTTCAGTCCCCTTCGTGCCCTCCTTCTCCCCATTCATCTCGGGGCCACCCGACTCCTGGTCACCGTTCCTCGGGGACTCGCTGCGACACTTCTCCGCCTCTTCCGGCTCCGCGGGCTCGCTCTGCCCACCGTCCTCGCCCGGACCCTCCTGGCTGGCATCCACGCAGTATGTGTTCAAGATGTCCTCAAGCTGTCTGCTTAGCTCTTCGGAGACGTCACGCACGGCAGGCCGGGAGGACTTTGTGTCCTCCTGTGTGAGAGGAGCTGTGGGAGACACGAAAACAAAGCATGATACTTCCCCCATGCAGTCTATTTTCTGCTCTCTAGAGACACGCACCAAAGGGAAGGTTTCCCTGAGCACCCCACTGCACCAGGGCAGGCTACACTTGCGGCAACACAAGCCGCTTTGTTCAGGCTGAGTCTCCAGCCGGCTGCCCTGACAATGGAGGTGCATTCCTAACAGCCTCTCTTTTGATCACAAGAGCATGACCAAGCCCCTGACATCTGTCAAGAGCAAGAACTCCCCCCACCCACCATCCCATAGCAAAAGCAGGCTGTGCATGAGTTTTCCCTCAGAGGAACAGCCTGCTAATATCCCTAGAGCCAAGCTTTTTAACACGACAATAGATTTTAAACCTGAGTTAGCCTCTCTCCTCACGTATAAGAGCAGCTGTACTGGCTCGGACCAAATGTATCTCGTCCCCAGCAGCAGACACTTAGGGAAAGAGTAGGCAGCCCATCATTCAGTACATTTCTTTGCTTCCAAAGTTCCTCCAAAGGAGAGACTTACAGCAGTTGGTTATTAAACTAAGTCTACTCGCTGTGCATTTCCTACATCACATCTACTAGGCACCAGAATATAAGGCAAGGTTAATTATAACCAAGCACCTACTGGATTACCCATTTTTGTCTTCCAGATAATTATTTTTATGAAGTGCTAATAACAAAGAAGATCACTCAACACTACCCCAAGTACAGTTGTCTGATGTTTTCTGTATGGGACCCTGAAGGTCTAAGGAACAACAAACAACCCATCATCTTCACATCAGAATCAACTCCACGCCTTGGAGAGGAAGCAGTAACTGCTTCAGAACTGTCTACACGCGGGAACAATAAGAAACCAGGATTTTCTGCTCCTGAAATTGCAGCTGCTCTTATGCAAGTAAAAGCAGTTGAACACAACGGCCCACCCTCATACAGAAAAGCGACAGCCTGACTATTTCCAGGCTTGACCCCCCCCCCATGGGGGTGCTCCTCCGCGCGCCCCGGGCCCCGGCACCTCCCCACCTTCCAGGGCTGCTGTGGCCTCGGCCGGGTCGCCCTCGTCCAGCACCAGACCGCTGCTCATTTTGGAATTGCTCGCAGGCCGCGGGGCCGCCTTGGTTTCCCCGCCTTGGTTCTTCATTGTGGCTTTTCTCCCTGCTGAGCCTCAACAAGCCCTAGTGAAAGAGAAACAGGGACTACTGAGAAGTAGCAGTTTAGGGGATTTTAGGAGCCATCCCCTCGCCATAGACCAACTGCCGGGGCGTCCACGGGAACAGGGAAGGAGCTGGTTCTCGCAGAGGCTCTGATCCCGCTGCCTGAGGAAAGCATCGCCGTGCCTCGGATTTGTAGCCCCCGGCCGCGGCCTCTGCACCAGAACCGCTCCTCGTGCCGCGGGGCAGAGCCGGCGGCGGCTCCCAGCTCACGGGCAG
>VXAA01003158.1:118193-140710 GCA_013399115.1 Anseranas semipalmata
CCCAGCGCCCCTCCCACCCCCGGGAGCGCCGAGGGAAGCCCGAGAGCGGGGCCAGCGGCGGCACCGGGCTGGGGGCACCGGGCTGCCCGCCCCCGCGCCGGC
Organism: Anseranas semipalmata; assembly: GCA_013399115.1. Taxonomy (NCBI): domain Eukaryota; kingdom Metazoa; phylum Chordata; class Aves; order Anseriformes; family Anseranatidae; genus Anseranas; species Anseranas semipalmata. The sequence goes on from VXAA01003158.1 coordinate 118,296, forward strand.
CTCCGAGCCCGGAATCGCGGCCCGGGGAGAGCAGAGCCGCTGCGGGAGCTCTCCGCGAGTCGGCCCCGGAGCAAAGCCGCCGCCGCCGCCGCCCCCAGCCCGCACCGCACCCCCGCGAGGGTGCACAGACAGCTCCGGCACAGCCCGGTCAACGGCACAGATGGAGTTTTTATTCGTTCAACAATCAAGGACGCGGCGAACCGGAGCTCGGGCGGGCACGGGCCCTGCCCCAGCAGCCGGGCTCTGCCCCGCGCCACGCTCGGGGCTGCTGCGGGAGCCCTCGGCCGATACCGCGGGGCCCGGAGCTGGAGCCAGAGCTAGGGTTGCGTACACAGCACGTGGGGACACGGAGGAGAAGCAGCAGGAGAACCAGTGAGCGAGGTCACAGACCGTCATTTCCAGGTACGCCTGCCTCACAGTATGCTATTTACATAAGTTACAGAAATTTCATATATAGTTTTCTCTGGAGCCCAATTAGACAAATATCTACCTATATATAATATAAAAAATACAGAGATTTGACTTTTTTTTTTTTTTGAAGTAAAATGTACATGATCCAACTGTGAGCAGGAGGTAAACCTGAAAACTCAGGCCTGTTGCTACTGAAGTTAACACCGCACACAACACTGCTGTCAAGGGTAGCTCTGTCTTCTTCCTCCAACCCAGAAATGATCCACCCCAACCCAAGTCAGAAAAAAAAAAACAGAATTCTAAACACGTTCTCATGGAAAAAAAGCTTTCAAGTAAAGATGAAGATGGGTTTCACCATTTCAACAGTTCTGTGACTCCAATCAGTAGCAATGCAAACAAAGCCTGTGCAATGGCAGCTGTGCTTCCTGTTTCAAAAACCACCCAAGCATCCCGCCCACTTGATAGTTACCATCTTTGGGGTCTTGTTGCTTTTTTCCTTGTAAATGCTACTAACAGTTCTTCAAAAAAAGAAAAAAAAATCTAGACAAAGGGAAGAATCCTTCCCCCAGAAAAATCTTCCCAGGAGTGGGACAGCTTCCCGCTTCTTTGTCCATTTACAGTATATCTCAGGGGAACTTGGCCCAGGTCTGACAGGACTGTCCACTGAAGGAGGGTCGCAGAAAGGCCAGGGCTAAACTTTGCTCTTGGCAAATTAGAGTCTTTAATAAGAATAACATGTGCAAAAAATTAAATAGATCAACCCAGGTTTCCAGAATTATTGTTGTCAGAATGCTTACTTTCTATTTGTGTTCTTACCCAACCCAATGCTGAAATCTCAATTAAGTACCCGAGGTAAGAAGTGACATTTGGGAGAGATCACCACAAAGAAAAAAACCCAAGAGGTGCAATCTGTTACCTCAGTGTCCTTCCTCCACCCAGATACCTGCTTTAAAGACATGTATGCAGCAGCAAAAAGAAAAAATGTGCAAGATATCCCCTTCTCTCCATGAGGACAAAGCACTGTTTCTAGTTGTTTGAAGGAAGAATTGTTTCCTAACAGGTGGAGTGGGTGTTCAGCCTTCCATTTGCAAGGAGGAATGGGACAATCAGCTGCTCCCAGTTGCTTTCTGGCAAGTTTGTGGTGGTTTTTTCCCCCGGGCACATTATAGCTGGAAACCTTCCATGGGGGCTTCAGGTTGCTGGAAGATGAATTGTTGCTGGTTCTCATCTACCTGGGGAGCTAGAGTGGAGTCATCCTCTACTCCAAAATAGTGCTCAATCAGGTCAAAGGCTTTCTGGTAGATCTCCTGGTTCTCATGGCTCTGCAGGAACTCTATCTTATCCAAGCCTTAGAGAAGAAAAAGTAGAATGCAATGAAACAAGGAGATCCTGATGTTTACATTGTCCCAAATCCATCCCCCACCCCTCCCCCTATTCACTGCAAGACCCTTGTCTGTGTTAGATTAGCATTTTGCGAGCAACACTAACAGCTGAAGCTAACTATTCTTTTCTCCAGAGTTGCTTGTGGATTTAATCCTATCAGAAAGCATTAATGCCTTTCCAACTGTAGGTTTAGCCGATACAGCTAAAGCAGATAGTCTCCAGCAGGGAGCCGAGAGCACAAGACCGATCGTCAGTGAAATTAATGTCACTGGCTGCGAACAGTTTGGCAGTTGCAGGGGGAAGGAAGCAGGGCCTGTCCCGGTAGCCTCCAGCAGAAGGGCAACAACAGCTTTAGCTGTCCTAATTAAATCCACTGCTGGACATGAAGCATTCAAGCATTACATACATAAGAATTTCAAGAATTATTCTTACTGGGAGAATCAGGACACACGATGTAACAGTCAGTGAGAGGGCAAATAAGACGCTGGCAGTATACAGGGCATTTCAGACCAAAATAGGAACTGTTCCTCAAAGCATTAGGAGCAGGACAAAAACACCAAATTAGGTCTCTCCAGGGAAAAGCTAAGTCTCTCTGGATTTCCATCATACAACTGCAGCATTCGACTGGGTACAGTTAGATCTTAGACCGAAGTGTTACAGATTTCTTACTTAGCTCAGCTTATTTTGATTAATATTCCCAACAGTGTGAGACACAATTATCAGGTTGGCCTCCAGGTCTAGGAAACCCAGATAAGAAGTATGATAGTTTTTGCTTCTAGTGTTTTGTCTTATGCTGTATCATAAGATTCTAAAAAAGACAGCATGATCTATTATTGGAGCAAACACTAGCTAATTTAGAATATACCAAATTTCTTAACTAGTCAGAAAAGCAACCAACAAAACTAGCATCAGACTTTTCAATATATTCTATGGTTTTCAAAGTCAGTAGCAACAAGCCCACCAGCCACAACCTACCATACGCCTCTTCAATCAGGCTACAGTAAGGGTTGATGCCTGTCCCACTCTGGTTGGCCTCCTGCTCTCCAAGCCTCAGTATGTTCTCCAGGCCATTCAGTGCCACCTGAACAATCTTGGAGTCCATGACAGTAAGCAGGTCACAAAGAGGCTTGATACAACCCAAGTTTACCAGGTATCTAAAGAGAACACCAAGAACATACATTTGCCTTTCAGGATAGCAAGCATCTCCTTTGCTCAGTTATAAAGAACAGGAGAAGTGAGTCAAGCTAAAATATATTTCTGTATTAAGCTAAGCTTTATATTTTGCAAGGCTAATTTTTATCTACTTATTTGCATTTGTATACAACCCCTCCCCTTTTTAAAAAAGTTAGCTCCTTTTGAAATACAGGTGCTATTCAAATTAGATGCGCACTGGAATTTAATGTGTCATCAAGTTTGGACATTTACCCTAGTGTAAGCTATCTAAATGGGATGGAACGGGGTTGGGGAAGTAGTTCAGACTGTCTTATCCTTAATTCAGAAGGAAACTGCAATTTACAGCACAGCACGTGATCTAGCTACAGCCTGGCCTGTGTCTCAGGTACTCTCTCAGAGGTTCTCCAAATTAGTCCCTTGCTACTTGTCTTGCAGTTCCCATGAAGACAAAGCGACTATACATTCAGACATTTCCCTTAAGAGCAGCCACAGGGAGTACCTGATCTGTTCAGGAGTTCCTCCTGATGTTGCATTCGTAATAGCCCATGCTGCCTCTTTCCTTGTACGGAATTCTGCTTTCTGCAAGATTTCTATCAGTACCGGGAAAATGTTTGCATCTATGACTGCCTGGGGAGAGAGAATAGTAAGAAGTGTTTGAACTGACAACATGGTTTCTAAAAAGGCTGTTAAGCACCTGAGTGAAATCTCTACTTCCATTTCCAATTCAGAAAGAACTTTCCAAGCTATTCCCTTCAGTGATTCCTCCATTTTATTCTTCAGCCAAATCCTGGTAATGCAAGATATTCAATTCTGTAACTAGCACAGTAGATCCCTATTATTGCATCAATACTGTAGGAATGCTTTCATCATTTATCTGCCTTTGTACATAGGTCATTAAAAGGATAATTAAAACTCAACAAGCTACAGCTTTTCAAAGGGGTATTTCTAATTGAGTATGGAGAAATGGGGGCTGTATCTCTTATTATTCCAATGATCCAACCTGTGGGATGCATTTCAGCCCAGCCCTTTAGGTAAAATTAGCAGTTTTTTTAGATCGTTTGGCAGATGGCTAGGAACAGAAGTCTGCAAATAACTTCAGAATAAAGGATGTGGAAAAAAAAAAACAGCCTCAAAGCATCAGTATGAAAAAACTGCAAATTCTTAATGCTCGGAATCTAGGATTATCACAGGTGGGCTAGAGAAGACTCAATGCTGTACCTGTATTTGTGCTCTGTTTCCTGCTGTGATGTTAGATATAGTCCAGCAGGCTTCTTTCCTGATTGACTCCTTGGGACTACTTAATAAATGAAGGAGACATGGCAGGGCTGAACAGTTCAGAATCACCTTTTGAAAAAGAAAGTAGTAGTTAGATCACCAGTATCAGGTAGAAAGCTAAATGCTTTCAATTTTCACACAGTGAATATGCTGTATAGGCACTGTATTTCCCTCCCTGACCTTTTAGGGAAGAGGGGAGAAATGGCACTTCTACGTTATGCAGTAAAGAAAGGTATTCTGCCCCATCTCCCATATATCTCAAAACCAGACTTTCAGAAGTTGCACCAAAAATATACTGTGTAGAGTAGCAAAAAACAAGAGAAAAGCAAGTGTTCTGGTGCACCTTGATCCTAAGAAAAACTTGCTGCAGATATACAAGATCATAATTACCAACTTTCATAAAATTATTAGGAGTTGTACTCCTCTTTAGCTGAATCTGTAAAACATTCACATCCCCTTCACCTGGGTCTGGATGTCATCTCCTGTAACGATGTTGCCAACCGCTCGCAAAGCTGGGGAGGCCACTTTGTAGTCATTGTGCCTGCAGGAAAGATGGTGCAAGGACAACAAATACATCAGATCACTGCACCTGGATATTTAGAAAATCCTCTCTCTAGTCTCCCATCTGCATTATTTACCCAGTAGTCCATCCCCTAGCATATAGAAACTTAGGACAAGTTGACCATATTGCCACTAGATAAGCAGAGACTGAAAACAAACTTGCAATACAGACAGCTTTATCCTTTACATCCCAACTTGTAACCTTCAGCTTAATTACAGATCTCACCTTTTACAACCCCCACACTGAACAAAGGTGTTAACTCAATGAGAACATCTAGAATTTTTTTTCAGAGAGTTTTGGAAGCAAGCACCTATCCGTTCTACCAATTCTGGAGATGTAAATTAAAAAGAGGTCCATTCAAACTGCAAACAGCAAACATTTTGTCCAAACTTCCAAACAGATATCAAAGAAACAAAGCCAAGCTCACTTTTGCTAGACACTGTTCTTATTGTCTTTGTCTAGCAACTAGGCTTCCATAAGCATATTTGAAAAGTCTGAGAGCACGAGACACTGCTAATTGGCACAAAATTCAGTCTTCCCCTTTTCACAGTCTAGTTTAAGATTCAGCCCAAACCTCTGTTTAATAAGTTCTTCCTAGTGTACAGTATTAGCTAGCACTCCAGCACTAGAAATACTCTGCTTCTCTCAGAAAGAAGAGGCCGATAACCTACAGCTCCCATCCTGCTCCAGACCCTCTTACAGAACTGCCCCAGCAGGGCTGGTCAAGGCACCTAGTACCTGGATCCTGCACCCACAAGGTGGGGAGCGCTCTGATGAGATTTGATATGAACTGCTGCCCAGTCTTACTGGGCTGAAGCAGTAAGACAAGATACTTACATTAACAGCTCCACCAGTCGCCGACACACCCCCGAGTCAATTACTGCTTGAATTTTCTCATTGGGGCCATCTGATAAATAGGAAAGAGCCCAGCATGCATCTGCCAGCAAGTCAGAGTCACTGTTGAATAATAGTCGGGACAACACTGGCAGGCAGGGAGATACCTACAACAACAGGTTAGTCACATTCTGTCAAGGACCACCACATTTGCATACAAACACCACACGGCCATGCTGACTGGCAAGATAACAATATTCAATGTCCACAGCTTCCGTCCCCAGAGTCAGCAGCTTCCTTGCTGGTTTACATACCTCATAATCACCGTTTAAAGTTACCTCAACAGCTTTACTGCTAAACTCAAATTACATCCCTTCCTCTTGGAAGAAGTCTGCACTCCTGAGACAAGCGCTACTGTGCATGCTGCAGTTTGGAAGCTCCTTACATTTCTTATGCAAGAGCACTGCTCCATTTCTTGCTCTTACTAACTCTAAAAGCTCAGTATTCAGAGCTGCAACCATCAGTTACTTAAATACTTGAAGCACTTGGAGGTGTGTTTTTATATTTACACTCAATTTAGATTTCACCCCTCGCTGTAGGCTTCCCAGCTTCGATAAGCAAGCTTTCATTTTCAAAACACAAAAACACACACTGACCTTAAACCATTTCATTATTACCAAACAAAAAAAAAAAAAAAGGATGAGACAGATCCAAATGGCCAGCAGAACCTTTTGTTAGTACCACTGGCACACTAGGGAAGGGAAAGAAAGCTACCACAGCTGCTATGTAGCTACAGAGGTCCTGTTTTGTAGCATCTAGATGTCTTAGAATTGAGTTTTCAGTCACAATTTCAGCAAAGTTGCAAGCTTCCAGAGTTCACAACAAAAAAGTTCAGGGAAGCACACAGAATATGCTACTTGCACAGAAGTCTGGGTTTGCCCCTTACTCAAGGGGCTAAGCTGATGGGCTGCCAATAGAGCCATGCAGAGAGGTCGGCAGAATATTAAACAGGCACTAAAATATCTGCTGAACAGCAAGATCAACCTCAGCAGGAAGAACCTCACCGCGTTCCCTCCCAGAATATCTTACAGAAGTCCAACAGCCAAAAATAATTAGACAAACATCTTGACTGGGTGTCTCCCCATCACATGTCTGCCAACAAGGCATTTACTCTCACCTTATCAAATTCAGGTGGTGGACTCTTTCCTCTGCACAAGTTTGACAGGGCCCAGACAGCATTTCGTGTCATTGTCAACCTGGTGGACTTTGTAAGGAGCCTAAAGAGACAATTACCATGAATTATCCTTGATGTAGAACATAAGTTGCTGGAAACCAACAAGGGAATCAAAATAAAAAGCTAGTATGACTATGAGGAAGTCAAACCACTATTCCACTTGCTGTAGCTCAAGCCACGCTGTTTGTCACTCAAGCCTATCAATAAGCAAGAAGAGAAGTAAAATGCAACTACTTGTAGAATAAACAGCTATTTTCCTAACACTAAAGTGACATGGAACAGGAAGGCAAGCTCCATGTTAGAGGAGTTGCAGAAAGAAGTGTAAGTTAGTCAAATGCAGTTCCAAGTTCAAATTCAGCCCAGACACTCGCACCTCAATCTGAGGCGAGATGGCTCTCAGTGAGCAACTGACAAACTGCTGTCTCTCTGCTCTGCAATGAAGACAGTAAGTGCTGTGGGCTGAGGAAGGCTTCAGTCAATTATCGCTGAAAGAGGGGACTGACAGAAGTACCAGAATAGCAAACCAAGTCATCTGTGACAAAGCATCAGCTTGCCAAGGACAGGATACAGTAAACAATCACTTCCAAAGCGGTGAGTAGTACTTGAGAGCACACTCTTAACAGACAGATGTTCTGACTACGGTGGGGATATACCACACCTGAGAGCTCAGAGGCAAGGTGGTGTGCAGAGACCTGCTCCCTTTCCTCAGTCCTAAAGAAGCCCACTCAGACAAGCACCTGAAATCCATAGCATAAGCACAAGAACAGGCGTTTGAAGGGACACAGTGAAACAGCAAGCCCTGTGACTTCAGAGAGGCAAGCACACTGCAACAGCACCCACTGCAGATTCAGAGCAGTGTAAAGGTTTGTGAGAAGGCATGTTATCTACCAAGTCCCACTATTTGTCAGATACTTGTCTGAGCTGCCAGTTTATCAGCTGGTACCAATGGGTTGATTCCCATCAACACACATTGCTAGGGAATCTATTCGCCCAGCTCAAATATTGCTCTGCTGCAGTACAATGGGACTTCAAAAACTGTATTGGCAAGTATTCATGGCTACTCACATTAACAAGGGAGGGAGAATAGCGCAGTTAAGGACATAATCTCTACACACAGAGCTGTCTCCAGCAATGTTCCCCAATGCCCAGACAGCCTGAAAGGAAACAGCAACAGTTTTAGCATTCACGCAGTTTCTGAACAGAGGAAGAAAAGTGTAGTGTGCTAAGAAAGCATTTTCCTGTAACTCCAGGTAACAGACACTTCAGTTTGTGGTCTGAAGCCAGTTGTCAGACTAGTCACTTAATTTAAACACTGCATTTTAATCATGTGATCCACTGTGGTTCCTTCCCTAACCCCAAAGTAAAGAAGTGAACCTCACCTGTTCTTGAACATCCTCAAAGTCAGAGTTTAACAGCTCTATAAAGATAGGAACTGCCCCAGCCTCAATTACTATTTTTGTTTGTTGGGAAGTTCCTGATGCAATATTCGTCAGTGCCCACGCTGCTTCAAACTGAAACAAGTAGAAATGACAAAAGTATGAATAAAATAATCCTGATGTAGCAAGATATTTGCCATTAAATCTCAGCTAGAATTCTTTCATCTTAAAAAGGTTGCAAGGGAAGACATTCTGCAACAAAACACCTCAATACCCTAAGAAAAAGATTTTTCTTGAACAATAAGAAAAACCCACATCTGCCTTCTCAGAGGCTACAGCTTAACAAGCGAGACATCGCTGTCAGTCACACAGCATTATTTTACCCATACAGCCACTTTCCAGCATGAAAGTGAAGACACGTAGCCCAGAAAATTAGAATAGGAAGTTTTACCTATTCAGTGCAAACAGTTCTAGCCCACCCTCTCATCTGGCTAACACCACAAAGAAGCCTCAAGTTCAAGTGAAGCTAAACAGCAAATCTCTGCTTTTGCCACTCTTTATTTAAGTGTAGACTTCCATTCAGTTCTTCTTGCAGGTAAGCCCTTATGATACATGGCCCTGGGCCAGAGGGCAGATAGAAAAAATGAAGGCAGCCATCAACTTTGAGATCCATTTCCATGTATGGAAGTATCTTTAACCCCTAGAAGATAACTATAGTTATTACCAAGCTGGAAGGAATCTCAAAAAGCCATCTAGTCCATCCCTCTGCCCCACAGCAGAGTCAGCACTACCTATGTCATTTCTAACAGCCACTTAGCCTGTACTTTAAAGCATCCAATAATGGAGGTTTTTCCTTACACAATTGCTCCCTACACATTTACTCCGTGGCTCCACTAGCTTCCAGCAGAAGTATCAGACACAAGAAGGCCAAATTCACAGAATTCCCCTTTGCTGCAACTGAAATATAGTTTTTCATTATTTTTCCAGTATCCTTCCAAGAACCCCTTTCCAAGCATTAAAGCTATCTTTATCTTCCCCCAATATATCATACAACCTGCATCTTTTGGGTTCAAGACATCACTTTTCTCTAATAGCACCAGCAGGTTCATGTTGCTCAGCTGTGAAGATTTAACAGCTACAAGCCATAAAGAATTCCCAACAGTCTCCTTTACCTGTAACGTGCAATTTTCACTTCTTTTCAGGAATTCAACAAATCTGTCCACCACTCCTTGAGTGTTTATCACTTCATCTATTGGAGGATTTGGCTCTGAAATAGCAATGCAGTGTCAAAATAGCATATAGGTCTAATACAGGGGAATAACAAGCATGAACTATTATTGACCTGAATGGTTTCGAGCTGTACTGAACTTGGCAGGATAACTCTCCAGAATCACATTCAGTAAAATTCATCCAATTGTAATCATTAGTAAATTTACTAGATTATCAAATTTCTAGATTATAACCTTCCCCAAACTCAAAGCTGGAAAGCTTCTGTACAACACTGCAAGTGCACAAATACTTTCAAAAGAAAGGCTATTTCAGACCTTATAGCAAGGATGAGTTACTTTTACCTTTGGAAAGCAACTTCCTGAATTTCTGGGTGGTTGCTAGCTGTAGATCAGGGTCATCTGAAAAAAGCATCTCTACCATCTCTCTTGTGATCACTCCCTCCTGAAAGGATGGAAAGGAGACAGAACAACAGTTCCATGTCACATTAAGCTTATTTAAGGTATCACAGTCAAGACAGCCTACCACAATTTTGTGCTTAGCTAGTAATTCAGAGATTCACTGTTTGAGATTACAGCACACTATCTTCTTCCTGGCAGACTTTTCCCTTTTGTTGTAGTAATACTAGCAACATTCCCCAAAGCAGGGAAAAACAAACAGGTTGAGGTTCATCAGTTTTATGCAGTCCACAGCATTAAATCTATCTAAAGGCATGATTGCAACAAGGAAAGGCACTTTACCCCACATGTTGTGGAACTAACATAGGAATCCACAAGGAGGCTATCAAACATGGAGGTATCTTCATTGATCAGTTCCACATTTCTTCTTTTAAAGAGCTGGCAGGGAGCAAAACACAGGAGTCATTATTAGAAAGCAATGATTAACAGTCTTCATAACTAGACATTCTTGTTCCTCAAACAAGATACTGTCAGCAATAGACTAAGTGTAACCTGAATAGAAAAGCAGTCATTAATAACAGCTCTGCACACTGAAGACTAGCTTGGCATACATACCCTGATAATAAAACATGCTAAGTCTTGCCCTCAGATATGCAAATACCCAAGTCACTGAAACACTGGTATAGGCAAGTGCAGAATTTGGCCTAACAAGTTAGGGAAAACCAGGCAGAAGGCAGCCTGTAGATGATGCAATCATTTAGTCTGAGCCAGTGTATCACCTGGGAATCACCTCTCACTTTCATAGACTTCCAAGCAAAAAAAAAAAAAAAAAAAAAGGCAGCTCCGAGTTGATAAGTACATGCAGCCCATATTTTCACTTACTCTTCCTGCTTCTTGATGAAATAACTCCATTCACTAATTAATAAAAAAAATTAAAAACAAGGATCTGTGAACAAAAACCTTCAGTACCCCAAGGACAAAGTGCTTGGAGAGCTCTTGATGCGAGAGCTACACTCTGTACTAGGTACAAAGGAAAAGAAAAGCAAAATCTCATTTAGAACAGGAAAAATAAGAGGACTGCCAACGAACCTTAATGCACAGATCCTTGAAGATTCCAGTTTGGCAGCAGCACAATCTTGGTTGTGTTAAGGCTGTACACAAGCTAGTCAAGATGAGAGTTACCTGTTGCTCTCGTTTCTGTTTGCGCAGTTGAATTCCTTCCTCTTCTCTTCTCCGACGCATTTCCTCAGGATTTAGGGCTTTGTTCTTGTAACTCTTCATTCGATAGTTATCCTTTGCAGGACTCGCCATGGTTTCTGTGAAGAGGAAAAAAAAGGCCTCAGATTTCTGGTCACTCTGCTCCTTTACCAGCGTGTCCTTTTCAACAAGAAAGCCAGTGCGCAAGAAAAAGCAAGGAATAGCCAGATTAAGCCTTCCAGTGTAAAAAGCAAGAGCTGGTCTCTTAAACACTAAAGTAAAAGCTTCAAGTTGGAATGTGGTCCTGACATTAGTTCAGGTGATGTGTTGTTATGGCAAGAATGTTATTAAGTTTCTAGGAAGCAGAGTAGATTTACTGTTCTGAAAGGACTCAAATTCACAATAGTGAAGCACATTACCCATATGAAAAGCTTCTACTCAAACAGCTTTGCTGTCCTCAGGAGGTTATAACTGAATTCTAGTTTGGTTTTCAGCAGAACTTATTTCCTTTGCCTCATCATGGCATAATCCACACCTTGACATTTCTTTCCCACATTCAGACATCTACTGAAGGCCGTTCTGGCAACAACTGGATTGTCAATCAGTAACCACATCAACTTCAACATTTCAGAGCAGCCCGTGAAAGCACCAAAATACATCCGCATGGCAAAAATCCAATAGAGTTCACAGTAAACTGAGGCCTTGATTTTATAATTCCAATAAAAACACTGCAGAAAGACAAGCTGTACATATCACAGGCCGTGTTTGTCCTGCCAGATTACTGCAAGTATTCAGTACCTGACCTACTTATTTTGCTGCTTCATATCTGACTAATGCAGTACTTCAAACTTGATTACTTGTGTATTTGCCTCCTAGTCAGGAAAGTGACACTCCACTATTTGGCACAGTAAAACCAACCAGGGCCAAACAGTAACCTGAATACAGAAGGATATCAATTCCTCAGCTGCATCCAGCTATAAACCCCTGCTTTGACTATGTCAACTCCTTTTTTCAGCTTTTCCAAACACTCCCTTTCTCCCATTTACGAGACGGATCGTTTGGCTCCACTTCTGTGCCCTTCACAGGACAGGAAGGAAGCAGTGATAATATATAGCATCAAACTGCCAATTAACCCTGAGACCAAATTACTCTTCTCTGGCAGTCTGCTGGACACCAGTATGTTTTCTTCCACCTGCCCCTAGCAGCTGGAAGAAGCACGCTATCTCATTATTCCTCCTCTTTCAAACTTTAAGCGCTCCTCAGCCGCACTGCTTACAGAAAGTCTAGGTCTGACTTATCAGCTGCCTCCAGCCGCTCTGGATCCCTTCCAAGATCAGCTAGAAGAGTTTCAGACCCTACTGCCTCCTACCAGGAGGGCCCACAGCCAAGGCAGAGAAAGACAGGTACAACATACAAATATCCAACGTTTCACTGCTATGGAAGGAGGAGAGAACCGGAAGAATTCATATGTTAACTGAGAGGAAACAAAATACTTTCAGTTCTAGGATTTCAAGAAAACATCTAGAGACACTAAACATTATGAAAGTCACGCTCCTTTTCACAGTATCTGCTTTCTAAGAGGGCATTCCCTTCCCTAGCCAAAACATCAAGGACATTCTTGTGAAAGGCAATAGATAAAGCAAAAACACCACCAGAAATCAAGTTCCTCTGGTCACTTACACTGCAACAAACACACATGCCCCTGGCAAACAGTCCTGACCCAGTTCTGAAGCCCCAACAGCTGAACCCAGACACATCTCAAGGCTTGAGGAGCTGTAGCACGGTGGATTGCAAGTTTATTGGCACCTCTGAAGCTGAAAAGAAGCCACCAGCTACAGCTCTTCATCAGAGAGAAACAGTATTCCAGTGTCAGACTAGAAAGCCTTTCAGTAACTTGTTTAGGGCACAGTAGCAAAGCAGCCAGAAGTTATAAGAAAAAGGGACTACACCGTACTTGAGCACCACTAAGGAAAATGCATCTAGCCTCAAAACAGACCGTAGGGTTGAAACAATCGAGTTACAGCACGTCTTGCAAGATCTTCAACCTTAGAAAAGGAACTAAAGGTAAACTCTTGTACGTAAGCCCCACTTTATAACGTCTGCTCTGAATAAAATCAAGGCAGGAAACCCACTTACAACACACTAAGCCACGGTCTGACCGTACCTTGCCAACAGCCCCATCGTGCAGGAGCTTGACACTGGGACAAGACAGTTGAAGCTGTGCTTCAGTCAGATCCCTTGACTGGAGCCCCAGATTTGCCCCTTTTCTTCTGCCATTGGACTGGGGTTGAAGTCTGGTCTGAGACCAGTCACGGGTTTAACTGGGCACACGTAAAGCCTGTATTAAACCTTTTATTTTTCCTGAGCTCACCTCTCCCCAGTCAGAGGCTCAGAGGAATAACTGGCAGGTTACTGAAGGCACCTGACAGCACCTACCTCGTTCTAAAGGACCGTTCACGTAGCAAGGAAGCAGACTGCAGATCACAGAAGCCACGCAACTGCTCCCACTTGTCCGTCCCCCTTCCCAGCAGGGCTGTATGCCAGGACTGGAGGGAAGAACTTTTATTATTATTATTTTTAACTGAATGGCAGCTTCTTCAGAACATAGAAGACAGAATATACAGGGGGTTGTTTATATCTGATCTTACAGTAGAAAGGCATCATCTACATACAGATTTTAATTCAGGAAATGTATTTCACTACTGCTGTTCATCCTGTAGGTGAAGCGTTCATATTGCTACCCCAGCACTAATGGCTGATACAGGCACACAGAAGAGTAACAGTTGCTAGCTTAATTCAGAAAGATTACAACAGAATCCCAAACAAAGACAAATTTGCTACCTCCCTTTGGAAGGCAAAATCTCCAATTGAAAGGTAGTTTTTAAGAAAGGGAGGAGGAAAAAGTGATTAAGTGGCTTAGCACTACACGCAGGATTAGCAGCCAGTTAGTCATATAAATAGCTAAGCGACACATGACAGTTCAGCTGCCTGGGGACTTGCACAACCCCACTCCGCCAGGCACGCCCCGGGACCTGGGTGCCAGGAAAACAGCGAAGGAGCCCGGCCACGCGGCAGGGGCTCGGCACGCTCGGGTGTGCTGCGCCGTGTGGTTTAAGGCTCTTAGTTTCAAGAGCATTAAACACCACCATTGTGCTGCAGGGAAACCCCAAAGGTGCAGCTACCCCTGCAGTGACTTTCCGTGCCAGCTGCACCACCACACACGCTGTGCAGCGGTCACTCTGGCACGTGCTTTTCTACTTTGTCTTGCACACATTTATCTCTCCAGGTACTTTCCACTGACTTTTTCCAGTCCATCATCTGTCTCAGTACTTGACATCAGGATGCCAATTTGTTACGTTAACATCCCATTTCTATGGCAACCGATGTCACAGGTGCAAGATTATGACTTGGCTGTGAGCTCAGCTGATGCTGTAGGCACCAGACTGCAGCAAGTGCAAGCACATGAAACAAAACTGACAGCAGCATGCCAAGCACGTACAAATTCTTTACTTGTAGTATTTCAGCACAAAACATCTGGCCCATCCAGTATATCTGCAAGTCAGGTTTCAGCAGTGTTAACTATTAACTCAAATTCTACCAGTGTGAGTACCCACAACGTGATGCCACTGAGGCAGGTTGGTGGAGTAATCTGGATTCTCTGATTAGGGAAAGTAATCATCCGCAGTCATCTACAAGTGATGCACAGACAATACTCAAGCCACAGATTTTCACTTTGCAACTTAACATACTTAACAGACTGCTGCTCCGAGAAGCATCTGCCTTTATAGAAAAGCTCTTGACTGAGGTGGTGCTGGAAACCTAACTAGAGCACGTTTCTTGTAGCTGCTCAGATGTTTCAGCAGCCACCCAAACCTCTATAAAATGCTGTCCTGCTCGGACAGCACCTTGCACTGCGCCTCTACTAGGAAAGAGTTTTCTTCTCCAACAACCAACTAAGCCCTACCTTAAATCGAGATAGTATCAGCTCACACCCTGGAATTACAAAATTGTTCTGATGTTGTTCCAGGCAGAAGTCCTGGGCTCCAGGCTTACCTGCAGCACTCCGAGGAGACTGGGCAATAAGACTGCTTCCTCCTACACCACAGCGGTCGAGCCACAACCTGTCGCAGCTCCCCCAGAGCAATTCATGCAGCCTGCAGCTGCTCCAGGTACCCCTTTTTCCCCGAGACCACACCAAACAGACTGCACACCAGATAAACTGTTCTGGCACTGCCTGCAGCCCGCTCACCGCTAATCTCCCTCCAGAAGCCGCCTTCCCCGTACACCGGGCACACGCACCCATTCCCACGATGGGGAAAGGCACAGGTGCCCGGGGCACAGTTGTGTCAGCCAAGCTAGCAGCTTGCTGAAGAACAAGGACGAGCCTACTGCACATCTTCCAGATGTCTCTGCACATGGCAAAGCAACAAGGATATGCAGACATCTGGCTAGTATGGCCAGACACCACGATCCCAGCATCGACCCTTCACAAGCATAAAGCTGTGTTTTCCGGCCATGAGGCAGACCCGACGCAGCCTGCCCAGGGGCAGAAGCACGCCTGCCTGGGAGCAGCGCTGTTAGACAAGGGCTGGTGCTCTCTCTGTTCTACTGGAATCCCAGCATGAACATGCTGTTAGAAGAGAAAGGAAAACAACATGAATTAGGACAAAATTAGAATGAGGCACCTCCTCTACCAGTGGAAACAATAACACAGTTTTTCCAAAAAAACAGCAAAAGCCAGTCCAGCTACTTATACTGCAAGCTCTTGCTCGCACCTCATTCCTACCATCCTAGCCTCCTGCTGCAAAAGACAGCCTGGTTTTCCAGGAGCTGGTTTCCTCTAAGGAGCATCCCTTGGATTATCCTGGAAGAGTACCATCACAGCCTCTTCCTTTTCCACTGGTCAGTTAAACCTGACTACCGAAAGTTCCTTGAAGCAGCCGTGTTTCCTCAGCAGTACACAGCCACTCCCCACCGCGGGGCTGCTTCGAAGTGGCTCAGGGTGCATTACTCTTACCTTAACCTCTTTAGTCCGATTTACCTGCCCTGGAGCAGAGGTAGAACTCGCACTGAATGTTAACAATGCAGTCTGCAGAGCCTTCAGCCCATCTCTTCTGAACAGCCCTGCAGACCAAGCAGTTCCACAAATCTACAGGAGTTTTAACACATTTTCCAAATATGAAGATCACTTGAGGATCTATTTACACCCAAAACCTCACAGCATTCACTCAAAAAAAAAGAAACAAGTACACTGCGACTTAGAGAATTAACTTCATTTAAAATAGTGCTCGGACTGAGCTTGACAAGATATCACTTCTGCTCGAGGAATCCCCCGACCTCACGTAGTTCCTGAAGTCAGGGCCTTTCATAGCCAAGTACCTCCCTGCATTAGTGAAGTTTTTTCACAGCAGCTCCACTGAAAAAGGCACGTATTCACATCTCAGTCGAGTTCTCCTATTGAAGAACAGAGTTCAGCTGCATCTCCATCATCCTGAGCCAGGAAAGGAAATGAGGCCAATACCAGACAAGTCCTTATTCGCCAGGCATGAATAAGTTACTGCAACTATCTGCTAAGGTCATTTCAGAGCTTGATGCAGGTAGCTGCCTTTCCAGATCCATACTAAACACACATTTAAGCCCAACGCTGATGGACCTTTCAGGTTTGTAAGGTATCCATGAGTTAAAACACATTTTTGTAACTTGTTTCAGAAGACTGTTCGCCTACATCCTCAAAACTCACACTATAAAAAGCCCATATGAAACCAATCAACTTCTCCATTATTCTTCCTTATTCTCTCCAGAGAGGAAAAATGGCCTAAATGGGATTTTAAAGTCACTATAAGAACATGCCTCTTTGCATATAGCACAGCATAAATAGTAAGAAGGTCTCCATGCCAACAAATTCTAGATGCTAACACCTTTGGAACCAAATCATTGATTAAAAACTGGTAAATTTAAATCAAAGACAGGCTTTGTCAAGTTAATTCATACTGGAAATGATTTCAGGTGTTCTGTGAGCTGAGAATTCTCCTACAGGAACAAACTTAAGGATGAAGCTTAATTGAACAATACCTTTTCAGTTCCTTGTGTAAAGGAAAACCCTTCAGGAGGCTGGAGAAGTCTGGCTCCTGCTGTTGGTTTTGTTGGCAATGGTTGGCTTCAATGAGGAAAAATCCCCCAGTTGTCATGTAAGCCAAAGAATGACTAGAACAGATTGCCACACTCCTTACCATATATTGAATGATGAGAAAGTATTTACCACTTAAATGAAATAAAGGAAAAAACAGGGTGAAAGTTAGACTTTGAAGGCTCACCAGAGCACTCTGATCCTCTAACCATCTGTGTAAAAGCCACCACAAGCCACAGCATTCAGCCAGAAAGCCAATTCCTGGGTCATTACTGCCACGCCAAGATTATAACGGCTTCTTAACACTACTGAATCAGAAACCCAACCTCGCTTCTTTCCAGATGACGTTCTTGTTTCTCTGCACTACAGAAAGCATTTGCTTCAGACAGTTTTTCAGCTGCTGATTAAAGCCTCCTAGCTGAGTCACTGCAGGGACTCGCATGTCTAAACCAGGACTTGTGCTGCTGAGTCAGACCGGAGGGACAGAACGGGGAACGGTTACACCGACAGACCTGACAAGGCTTTTTTTTGTTGTTGTTTTAAACCAAAACACCCTTTCATGAAGGTAATCTTCATAAGGTATCTATTACAGTTCTGTTGCTGGGCATAAGACACATACCTAAGGCAACGTCTGGCCAGCAAGGGAGACTGACAGCTGCGTGTTTGGAGTACAGTACAGTAGCAGAATTATACAACAGTAAATTAAGACATTTTATGAACTATTAGCACTGATCTCTGTCAATTAGTGGCCCCTTGGTACATCGCGAAGCCAGCTGAGCAAGCAGCGGGCCAGTGACCTCCAAAGGCCTCTTCCAAGCCAAGTCTGTCCTGCCATAGTGTGAACTCCGTCCGTTACGATGGAAAAAAAATCCCCCGAACTCCACAAGTAATAGCAAAACCCAATCAACGAACTACCCTACAAAGTTGCACTTGACAGGCCTTGCTGGTTACATCCCTCAGGTTTCTTCTACCTCGCAGAAAGTTTCTCCATTTCATAAACTCGCCTGAAAACCCTGCAGAACCCCCGAGCTAAGCGCACGTTCCCACAGCATCGCACTGCCAGCACGGGGACGGTTGCTGCTCTTTGCTGCCCTCGGTCTCCTCACCCTTTGGTCCGGCACATCAGAGCAGCCCGTCAGGCTGGCCGAGCCGCAGGGAGGCACAGAAACACACCGAATCCACGCAAGGCACTGCCGCCTCCAGGGCGCCAAGGAGCCCCCGGGACCAGCCGGTGGGACCGCGAGCTTGGTAGGGGGCTTTCTCGGCAGGCTCCGTGTTCAGCACCAGGCTGCGCTTCCAACGGCACACCCTTAAGGAACAGAAGGGCTTAAGGTAACCGATTCAGTGGCAGACATCGGAGCAGTTTGGATCACATAGAAAATGAACAGTGCTGTTAGAAGAACAAGTTAGTGCTAAATCAGATTTAAGACTCTACTCATCTGTCCCGAAAAGGTTAGCTTGAGTACCACATGTAGTTTCATCTCCAACTGCAGTTACTGGGGCATTTCTTTAAAAAAAAGAAAAGCATTTGTGATATTTTTGGAGCTTGGGAGGAGTGGCCTGGAAGAACATGCCAATCATCGTCTGGGCTACAGACACCAGTCGCGGTGGGCAGCGGACATCAGGCTGACCACACGTTATCGCTTCACGATCCCTCACTGCACCGGAAGGCTTAATAGTTAACATTTGTAACTCAAACTTATAACTGCAGTCAGCTAGTCAAATACAGCTCGCAAGAGCACACTGACAGTTAAACCCCGGAAGCTTGACTCAGCATTTAGGTATGTAAGTTTTAAACATAATTTCTTACTGCTTTCATCTACTCAGAATTGAAAAGAATCTCTGGCCACTTCCCCATTCATCCTCTAATCGACACTTACCTCAAACTATCACCACAGCTGCTCTTTTAAGTAGGGAAAAAAATCAGAGCAACAGCAACAATGAAACAGCATTATGTATTTCTGAAGTGTTCCAAAAACTGAACCCTCTCTCTATCTAGCCAAGTATTAATCACCGATTTCTTTGCAAAGTGTCACTGAAGACCACAGCTGAAGTCTTGCAGCTGTAATAGGTGTAACACCTGAGGTTGAAATAAGTTTGTAAACCCACTCTAAGTTTACTTGGTAATTAGCAGTGCTTACATGACTTTTCTGTTTCTTCTGTCTTGTTTGTGAAAGTTCCTGAAGTTTGAGGAGCAACAGAAACAAAAGTTCTGAACCTCAGATCCGTAGTGCATTTTACATCACTATAGGGGAGTCTTTATTCAATTCTTAAACTGATGCTTAAGCACTTGCTTTACAACACAGCATAAAGGTTCTGCGTAACAGCAGCTACAGATACGGACCTACTAACTTCTCTAGAGGATTCTCTTCCAAGAAGTGTGTCCAGAACAACTTAATGATTTCAGTTGAGAACGTAGAAGGTGAAGCCTAAATAATCAGTACTTCCTGAACGCAAATTAAATGAAGTTGGTTATAGTGAATATACACAAATAGTTGAATTACTTGTATGCACTGTATGAAAATACAGCTCTGAACTGCTAGCAGACATTAGCCAAGAACAGATTCTTATACCGAGCCTGTCATTTTGATAGTTTTGTAGTGAACAAATAAATTGGAAAAAAAATCACTTCACTGCTCAGAAGATGACAGAGGGGAAAGGAAACTGAACAGTTGTGCTTGCAGGAAAACAACTACATGAGAAGTCCCATCAAACGAGCAGCAACTCGAAGCTTTTCCTCCACAGCCCTGGAATTACCCCAGCTGGTGCTAAACCTTGGAAAAGTGGCCAAGAGCTGCGGTCCCAGCACTCGCCCAGGTCTGTTTTGCATGTTTTGTTCTCCTGCAGGTTCTTTGGGTGCCTGCTACAAAGGAGCACACAGTCAGTACTCTGAAAGAGTGGTCTTAATACAGCCTGCTGCCATCCCCAGGCCGGGTGCTTTGCACAGAGTACATTCTGTGCTAGCAAAACGCTTATCCATGCAGTTATTTGGCTGTCTGGTGCAGCAGTCACCATTGGCTCATTCCCGTCTGTTTTAGCTACCGAGAGCCAGGGATGCGATATCACTGCTGGAATGCGCGACAGCTCCGCTGCTGCCTGCAGGGGGAGGGGAACACAAAAATCCTCTTTGGAGGAATTCGGAGCCCTGCAGCGCACTTGTCTTCCCCCAGGGTCAGCCCCAGCTTAGGCCTCCCCTCGGCTATCCCCATCCCTCAGCCCGGCTCTCAGAACGCTGATCCCAGCACGACCTCGTCCCGGCTGACATGGTGCAAGGCCTCCACATTTCCTTAAGAGCGTACTGATGAGCTGCGAAGTATAGCTCTCCCCCACCTAAGGAGGGAGAGCCCTTTGTAACAGTCCTAAAACAAGGATCAACTCTAAGTCAACTCGAACTTGATGCGCCAGAGTTATAGGAGTTCTAAAGCAACATGAAATAGAGACAATTACAGAGGGCTATAACATTCCAAAAAGCTCATCCCTCCCAGCACGTGCGTTACTGCAGAAACAAACAGCACTGGGACTTGATAAGCATGTTTACCTGGACCTTAAAAGTACAATAGCTTCAAACTGAAAGGCTGAAGGAATTAGTGCTTTCACTAGTACACTAACCATTTTAATGATCAAGCTCCCCTTTACAAAGTTCATGTTTGCTCTCCCGAACCCGAGCAAACAAAGCAAAATAGCCAAGCAACTAGTTAAATTCATCAGCCACCGAAGTTTTGCTAAGAGTCAAGCACTACTGCTGCACGGGCTAAGCAGCACAGCAAAGACATCCAGACATGAAATTTGCACAGTGAACGAAGAACGAACTGATGGGCGTTTCTAGTAACACAGGCAAGACCAATATTCTACAGCCACCTCCAAACAGTACAGCACCCTCAGCCTACACCGCGCAAAGGAGCGCAATGTTCTGCCACAATTTAGACCTGTTAACCCAGAACACCAAAAAAGCAGTCTCAGTTTATTTTAACAGTTAGTTAAAAGTTACATTAAAAAAGTTCCAGTAAAAAGTATTGAATTGTTGCTGCCAGACAAGTGCCCACTTCAAACTCCAACAAGAAACTGGAAGGCGGTGGGGGGAAGGATGGGAAAGCTCCTTCGCATAAATATCCTCAGCTATGGAAAACGCACGCAGTTTCCAGACAAGCACCAACAGGCCTGAGGACATTTTTCTATTCAAAGTTGCCAGTCAAGATTTTACATCAAGCTATACATTAAGTTTAAAAGCTATTCTAGACTGGGAGGTGCTGAGCTGTGGCAGACGCAGACTTGCAGCCACTAACTTCTGGAACATCGCAGGAGGGGTTCGAAGACTGCACGGGAGTTTCTGACGAGGCCATTTTGATCAAGCTGCATCGCACCACAAAGGCATTTTTAAGACTTCTGAAGGCAAGTCTGGTTAAAAGCTACTGCAGCTGGAAATTCATAAGACCTTAATCCTTACTTCACAGATGAACCTTACTCTGCACTGTAGAGAATACACCTGCTACAGGCATAGCTTTCCTGTTCACCTCATCCATTCAAACCCTGTCTTGCTACTTTAAGCCTCAAGAAAATCTCAGTTCCCCGAGTAGGAAGCTTCAATTTCAGGCTGCGTCCAAGATGACAAAAGTCTCCAGTTACTGCAGTACCTTTTGAAGGGCAATACTCAGTTATGACTTACTTGTAGCTAACAGAGAGCTACCTGCTACTTCCCTGAACCCCCGAGTATCTTTAGTTTTATTGCTTATGAATATGCAGCTCCCCCACTATACTTGTTCCCTGCGCTGTGTCAGATGTATTTGCTTATATTGGCCATGGTGGCAGGCTGTACAGGGACGGGCAAAGCTTGCTCACGCTGCTGCTGAAGTTTTATTAAACCTGCAGAGATGACTCCAAGATCTCTTGTCAAAGTAGTCACGTTTAAATGGGGTTTTAGTCTAGTTAATATGGAATTACAACTTACAATTGAGATTTGTAAGACACGAGGCAAAAAGTTGTACTCTACTGTATTACAAACAGAGTAACACGCGAGCTAAAACAACCAGGGGCTGCTGGGCTATTACAACGCTGAGCAGCCCAGCAGGATCTCACTCCANGCTGCCCGCGGCCCAAGCAGCCGGAGACCGCAGCAGCGGACACAACCCGGCTGCCCCCGCTCCGGGCCGGCTGCGGGTCACCCCGGCGCTCCCCACGCCGCCCGGGGGGCCGGCGACAAATCCCGCCGGCAGCAGCCCCG
>VXAA01003158.1:141397-151960 GCA_013399115.1 Anseranas semipalmata
CCCCGTGCCCTCACGTCCCCTCACGTCCCCTCGTGTCCCTTCTGGTCCAGTCCCCTCATGTCCCCTCACGTCCCCTCAGTCCCATCCCCTTGTGCCCCTCCAGGTCCAGTCCCCTCGGCTCTGCCCCCTCACGTCCCCTCAGCCCCGTCCCCCCATGTCCCTCCAGGTCCAGTCCCCTCACACCTCATCCCCTCACGTCCCTGCAGCCCCGTCCTCCCGCACCCCAAGCCCCGCCATGCCCCCACACCGCCCTCGCCCCACCGAGGCCAGGGGCAGGCAGCTCCGGGCCCCCCGGGGGAGGCGCTGAGGGGACGCAGGCCCACTCCCGTGCCACACACACCAGGGACCAGGACAGCACGCACAGGAACGCTTTAAGATGTCCTTTCATTATAAAGTGTGTAAAGGATCTGTGTCCTTCGCGGCTCCGCGGCCGCTTGCAGCAGAGGCTGAGCGGGGCCGGTGCGGGGGCATCAGGTGGCGCGGGGCCTGCAGTTCCCTCCCATGGCAATGAAGACGTCAATGGGGACGTGGGGCAGGGTCAGGCAGTGGCTCCCGGGGCATCGCCGCAGCTGCCTGTGGGGAGAGAGCAGGGTGAGCGCAGCGGCACGGCATGGCACAGCATGGCACGGCACGGCACAGCACACCGCCTGCCACACCGCGCCAGGGCCAGACCCTGCACCCCGCAGGAGTCCCGGTGGGGCTTGGCACCCCCTTACCTTCCCGCAGGCTGCTCAGCACCTACCGGCTCCTGAGTCTCCGGAGCCACGGCCAGGCTGGGACAGTCGCCTGCCTCGATGGGGAACCTCCGGGCTCGCGGTGTTTCCTGGGAGCTCATGTCCGAGCCCCGGACGTGTCTGACCGGGGAGAAGCAGGCGTGAGCCAGGCGAGCCGGCAGCATGGGGCCTGGCCCCAGTGACCCCCAGCCCCACACAGGGGGCCCAGGGCTTGCTGGGGCCATGCCTTGCCCTGCTGAAGGGAGGGAGGCATTGCCTGGTCTGGTTCCAGCTGCCAGACCTGGCTGGACGCGTTCAGCTTGGACATAAGGCTGCGAGGCACTGGCAGAAGGAGGCAGGGTCTGGCACAGGGCACGCGGGCACGGCCACTGCCTGCGCCTCAGCGTCCCCTTGCTGGAGGTGCAGGATGACACCGAGCAGCAAAGTGTTCCTAGCACGCCAGCTCTGAACCCCCTTCTGCCAACCCCCAGGCCTGCCCTGGGGAAAGCAGGGAAGGGACATGGCGGGGGGGGTCGGCAATAGCAAAAGGAGCAGGAGCACGTGGGGGACCCTGGCCAGCCCCACAGCCCTACTCACGTTCCCCACCCCGTGAGCCCCCTACTCACGGTGCCCACCGAGCGGGCGTTCCAGCACGGCCCTATCCCCCCTGCCCGGTCGAGTGGTCACCCACTTTGGTGCACATCCGTCATCTCCGATTCACGCAGCATCAGCTGCATCATAATAGCACACCCAGGTTTTAAAAGGTCCCTTTATGCCCCCTTCAGACAGGACCAGGGCATGAGCAGGGCCTTGGGGTGCTGTGCATGCCAGCGGGGGGCACGGGGAGCCCCTGGCCGCTGAGATGCTGTTGTGGAGTTGCTGGGGGTTGACCTGAGGCTGAACAGTCCCAGCTTGTGAGAGGACATGGAGGCGTTTTTGCTTGCCAATGGCTACCAGCTTGGCAAGACCATTGGGGAGGGAACTTACTCCAAAGTGAAGGAGGCCTTTTCCCAAAAGCATCAGAAGAAAGTGGCAATTAAAATAATTGATAAGAGGGAAGGCCCAGAAGGTAAGAGGTGGCCCTGAAGGGGCTCCAGGCTGAGGCACCATCCCTCCTTGAAGACTTTTCATTCCTGCCAGAAAATGAGTTTCCCAAACTTTCCACCTAAAGAGCAGACAGGGAGGCCGGGTGCTGAGAGGCACAGTGGAGCAGCTGGGAGGCCGTGACCCAAAAATTATTTAGCTGGCTGCTCCTCCAACCGCAGGGATTGCCAAGTGCTGGCAGAGCCCAGCATCCCCTCTGGATGAGCATCCTGTGGGGAAGGCTCGGTGCCAGCCCACGAGGAACCAGGTGCCCATGGCGCGACCTTCCCTTCCTCTACCCATCCCCTTGGCCGAGGCCGGGAGAGGTGCCGGGGGTCAGCAGCTCGGGGACAGCCCCGGCCCCACTCTGCAAGCAAATTTGCCTCCTCTCCTGGCAGAGTTTATTCAGAGATTCCTGCCCCGGGAGCTCCAGATCGTCAAGCGCTTGGACCACAAGAACATCATCCGTGTGTACGAGATGCTGGAGTCTGCGGAGGGGAAGATCTACCTCGTGATGGAGCTGGCGGAGGACGGGGACATCTTCGACTGCGTGCTGCGTGAGGGTCCCCTCTCCGAGCACCGCGCCAGGGCGCTCTTTCGCCAGCTGGTCGAGGCCATCCGGTACTGCCACGGCTGCGGGGTGGCTCACCGCGACCTCAAGTGCGAGAACGCCCTGCTGCAGGGCCGCACCGTGAAGCTGACGGACTTCGGCTTCGCCAAGCTGCTCCCGGGGGGCTGCAGGGAGCTGAGCCGCACCTTCTGCGGCAGCACGGCCTACGCGGCACCCGAGGTGCTGCAGGGGGTGCCCCACGACAGCCGCAAGGGCGACGTCTGGAGCTTGGGCGTCATCCTCTACGTCCTGCTGTGCGCCCGCCTGCCCTTCGACGACACCAACATCGCCCAGATGCTGTGCCAGCAGCAGAAAGGCGTCTCCCTGCCTGGGCACCTGGGGGTCTCCAGGGAGTGCCAGGACCTCCTGAAAAGGCTCCTGGAACCAGACATGATCCTGCGGCCCTCCATGGAGGGGGTCAGCAGGCACCCCTGGCTGGCTAACCCTTGAGAAGTGCTCGCCCTGCTCTCCCCCAATGGGACAGATTGCTTCTAAAATGACGATAAATTTGGATGTGTTTCCCATCTATCCAGCCTCACAGGTGCCCTGCCAGGCCTCTGGCTGGCAGAGACTAGGTCTGGGTCATATTTGGACATTTTTCTCTGCTCCCTCAAAGCCCTTGGCCTTCAGTGGCTGAGCAGGGCAGACACAGCAAGCTTCACACAAGCTCCACGCAGCCTGGGGCAGTGCTTGCACCCGCGGCCATGCGGATACGCAGCGGAACACCCTGGCTGTGAGCGCCCCAGCTGCCTGGCTTGGAGAAGGGCAACCAGGACTCCTCTGCTTGTCCTCATCCCTCTCTCCCAGCATCCTCCCAGATAAGCAAACCTCCCTTGAGGTGGTCAGGAGGAAAGGGAAAAGAAATTTAAAGCAGTTGACCCTCTCGAGGCAGCTCTCCCCACCCCACAGGCAAAGGAAATGAGGACACAGGCAGTGACTCTGTAGAATTCCTTTAATTGCTGTTAACTGCAAGTCTGTAAAAGGTTTGGAGAAAGTCATTGTTACAAAACTACTAGCTGTTAGAATTGTTCCTGGTTTTTCACCCCAGCTAGAAAAGGCTCAGGGAGATGTGGAATAGTTCAGAACAGAGAATATTGCACAGACAACCAAATGGTTAATTTGACAAAAGAAAAAAAAAAAAAAAACAAAAAACCAAGTGACACAGATGAGAGCACTGCACCCCGGAGCTCTGCTGCTGGCCAGGGGCTGCAGCTGTGCCTCGGACCCCGAGGAACACAGCCCTGAGCGCCCTGCCCCACTGGCAGCCCCACAGCCCTTCGGCAGAAGCTGCCCACTGGTGTCTGGGCACCTGCCCACTACAGGTTTTTCTGCTACAGCTACATTTGAGCCCCCAACAGGGTGAGGCTGCAGCACGTTTCAGAGGCCCTGCTGTGCCCATTGTATGCCAAGCGGGAATTGAGCCGCAGCTCAGTGCCTGGACCTCAGGGGTTCTGCAGCACAGACAGGCTCTTGTGTAAGGGCCTGAAGTCAGTGCTGCCACCAACCCACCTGTGTGAGCAGCTGCATTTGAGAATCTCCCCAAAGGTGAGGAAAAATAAAAAATAAAAAAAAAAAATCAAGTCTTCCAAGTGCACCCAGGCTAATGTTATCCAGAAATGGAAGGAAACCCACAGCCCAAATGAAGCAGCCCTGGAAGGGGCAGAAGGACAAAGGTAGCATGTATAAAACCACCGCCCGAAAGGCCAAAGACAGCAGTGTGGGCTCTGCCCCTTCAGGATAACTTTGTATTAACAACATCCACTGAGGAGGGTCTTGTGACATTAAGAGTAAACTGCCCCAAAAGAGGCCGTGGGTCCGAAGGGAGCGTTGCAAGCAGTAACAAGGGGGTTTAAGTGAAGGAAACCAAGTGAGCACACGGAGGCTTGTGACCCTGGCGTGGCTGGGGTGCGAGAGCAGGCACACTCAGCCTCAGCCAAGAGCAGTCATCGGCGCTGGGACACTTCTGCCTCCCCCCGGGCTGGGAGAAGGCACGGCCGAGCCTCGGCACCAAGGCAGAGGTTGAAGTGGTTGATGGACCACACCGGGGCTTTGCAAGGGCACTGCAGCAGAGGGGTTCTGCTCCCAAGCTGACCCAAATCACTGCCCACTCGGAAGTAAGAGCAAGCCACAAGGACTCTGCTTGGAGAATTTAACTAGAAGTACACAAAATGCAGTAGAGGAAGGCAGTGCAGCTCTTCCAGCTGCAAAGGGGAAAGCATCAAGCCTTGGCTTTAGAGGAGCTGTTGCTCTTGCCGCAGGAAACAGGAGTTACCATAAGAAAAAGCTTCCAAGACAATAAGCCAGGCAGAAGCTCAGGATTTGGCGGGGAGTTTGGCTCCTTCCAGCATGGCCCAGCTTTGGGCCAAAGCCACAAGCCAACTGCCTTTCCTTGCAGCAACGAGTGGACCAGCAGATGGGGCTTATCCTGCAGCATTTCCAGCCCCCGGCCATTCCCCACGTGGGGGCTTTCTCTGGGGACAGCCTGGCCTGCAGCACAGAGCAGCGAGCGAGCGGGAGCAGCACCCAAGAGCCTTTGAACTGCTGTACCATAGATTACACACACACACACACAAGCAAACAATCAGCCAGCAGGCAACCTGGCAGCACCAAGCAATCCTGCCAGGTGCCCAAGTGCCCGCCCACCCCAGGGACCCCTCACTGCATTGCATCTGCCTCTACTCGACACTTTTGGGGCAGTCAATTTTGGCCTCACCAGTCTCTAGGACCTACCGAGAAGATGAACTCCCTAGCAGCTAAGTGTACGAGCAAATTCCTGCTTCTTCTCCTCCTCCAGGTCTGAAGGGGTCATTTGAGTTGCCCACAGGATTTAGCAGGAATGAAACTCCTCCAGCCAGGAACTGCAATCCCCAGCACAGTTACACACAAAGGAATAGCTGGTCCGTGATTTAATTCACATTCGATGGTGGAAATGAGCCGGTGACACGCTGGAAGCAGTTGCTTTATTCCCAGTCTTCCCACTCTTCATCTTCCAGCTGCAAACAAGAATAACATCCCTCAATTGTTTCTGTAACTCAACAGCCATCTGTTGACAAATCCTCAGGCCCAAGGCACCTGAGTTAGTGCAAAGCCTGACACATCCACTCGCTTCCACACCCACACAACAGGGATTTGCTTGCTGTGTTCCCCTTGGGGGACCAGCGCACTCGTCCCTCTTTAAGCACGAAGGCCATTCTCTGCTCTAGCTAATACCCATGACTGCCATGCTGAGATCCCAAGCGAAGCCTGAGTCCTCAAAGAGGGAGCAATGCCTTTGAGAAGCCCCCTGCGAGCTGCCCTAGGCAGGCACCTGCCTGATGCGGCGCCGTCCTTGCAGGCCAGCAGCAGCCACATCTGCACAACCGGGGCTGGCAGCGGAGCTGACGCCGAGGGCTTTGCCCTCTCGCCCTGCAGCCTCTCCCCATTACCTTCGGGCCCAGGCAATGGCACAGCACACACAGCATCACCCCAAGGACCTGAAATGCTGATACTTTCCGGGAGCACCCTTCTCACCTATGTGAGTGAGCACCTCCCCTCCACTCACCTCCCCAGACACTTCCACCTTCGACAGCGCCAGCTGCACCTCCTCTTCAGTCATGTCCAAATCGAAGTCCTTCTCCCAGTCCTCGCTGATATCAGTGCTGGAGCCTGTAACCACAAACATCACGACAGAGTCATCAGAGCTGCACACGCTCTCCAGAGACTCTGGCCAAAGCAACAGCTACCCAAGCAGACCCATGCAGCCCCGGCATTCACAGGGCTCAGGTCCAACACACCCTGCCCGAGGAGAGAAAGCCTCTACAGTCCTAAAGCCAACACAACCATTACTCAGGGAGACCTACAGAGGCTCTGCTGAAGGAGGCATTCCCTGCAATGAAGGCTGTGCAAACAGCACCAGGCAGAGCTGCCACACATCCCCCCTCAGGGCCACGGAGAAGCCTCACCCTCCGTCCTCCTGAGCAAGTGCCAGGAATGGGGCCCAGGAGAGGGCTCAGGCCAGCCAGCTGTGGCACCCCCCCAGCCACCTGCTGAGAGCAGACTGTCACCACCTGGTGTGACCAACCTGACCTGCCCAGCTGCACAAGGACTTGTTTCCACCTTAGCTCAGCCGGTACGGCAGCCTTTGGACCTAACCTTCCCAGGTGACTTTGGCAGAAATCCTTTTCTCCTCACCCATCATCACAAAAACAGAGAATCTGGGCTTGTCTTTTGGTATATTCTAGACAGCAATTCAGGGAAAGATGGGTCAGGACAGGGCAGAGATCTTCTGCACTGCAGAAAATCTCACCATTATCTACATGACCCCCATTATCTACCTGACTAGCAACACAGCTCCAAGCCCAAGAAGGCTGCGCCCAGGTTTCTATTCCGACTTTAAGCCCCTTCCCCAAAGGCTGCCACCCCCAGCAGGTTTCCAGGCCTGGTGCTGGCCCCACACACGCACCTTTCTTGCCGTTGTTGGACGGGGTGGACTTTCCACTATCCGAGTTCAGCTCAAAGATTCGTAGATCCGTTGGTCCTTCCTCTTTCAGAGTCTCTGTCCTGCCCTGGGCTTTGTTCTCCGGCTCTTTGAGCTCTGTAGCAGCCGGTTGCTCTGAGGATGCTGCTGGCTCCCGGGCAGGTGCAGAAGGATGCCCAGGTTCTGGGGGCTTTGGCAGGGAGCTCGGCTCTTCCGAAGTGGCCTCCAGCAGCCTTTGGGAGAGGTCTCTGGCCCCGGCTGGTTGTGCTCCAGTCTGTAGCTGAGCAGCAGGCACAGAGGCAGGGTTTGCAATCTGAGTCACAAGGGAGATGCTCTCACTGCTCTCAGAGGGGCTCCCCTCTGCTGGGGCTGGCTCAGGAGGGAGGACAGCCCAGCTTTCCTCCGAGGGACCCTTGTGAGCAGTGGGGTGGCTTCCCTCCAGGGCTGCAGGGGCAGATGCTTTCTCTGCTGCTTCTGGAAATTTCACATTTGCACAAGGCAGGGGTGACATCCCCAAGAACTCCTCTGTAGAAAGGCAGAAGAGAAGCAAGAGACGTTTCAGCAAGCACAGCAGCATTGGCTGCAGCTGAGCCAGGAGCTGAATTTGTGGGAGCAAGGAGGAGCCAGCACCCTCTCTAACTCAGACTGCCGAGGTCTGCACGAGCCCGCCCACAGACCCCCACCACCTGACCCACCTTCATCCTCTTCCCAGCCTGGCTCCTCTCGATGAATGCTCTGCTCTGCACGCTGCTTCAGAGCCTCCCTCCGGACTTCATCCTGCAGGGAATTCAGTGTCAGCAGCTGCTCACGTCCCCAGTCCTTCCATCCCCCAGGCACGTCAATGACAAGGACACAGAAAAGGCAGCCCAGAGCCCTGCTTTTCCAGGAAGGGACCTTCTGCCTCTTCAGTCTGCCTGACAGAGCTCCTTGGCTGGAGTGCCCACCCACTGGGGGAAGCACCCACCTCCTGACCTACCTGCTCCAGGCGATGCACTTTATAGAAGTAGCGCTGCCAGAACTCGGAATGGGAAACAGCCACAGGGACCTGGGAGCAACACAGGAATCACGATGAGTCACTTGAGAGGGAGGGCTGCGGCTGCTGCCTCGCTCCTCCCGAGCCTTACAGGTACCACTGTAACCTGTGCAAGGCACAGACGTTTTTGTGTGCACAGATGTGGGACCAAGCACCAGGTTTCACACTGGCAGATGCTCAGACGCGCATCAGACAGCTACAGAGAAACTTCTGTTCCAGGCCTGCGACAAGCAAGCAGGGAGCAGGATACAACACTTGCATCAATGTGCCAATTTACCATGCAACCACAGTCGTTTCTACAACCAGCTCCTCAGGAGCCAAGTGGGGATCATGTCCCAAGTCAGAACTTGCCCGTTACAGGAACCAGGCAGGGCCTTACCATTTTAGTGTAGAGAGCCCGTATGGAAGGGCTGGTTGCCAGCAGCTCCGCGATCTCCCCTTTCTTCTCCTCCAGGTTAAACTGGGAGAGCCAGGCCTCAAGGAGCTCAGCAGGACCTGAACGGGACAAGCACAGAGATAACAATCCTTGGCACAAGCAAGGCACAGTTTCAGGACGTTTCCTTGGAAAGATGCTCTGGACCAGACCAGCTGGGGTGAGCAAGGGTCAGGCAAGGAAAGGCAGGAGTGCAGCAAGACACGCAGCCCTGATGAGCACACCTCCTTCTCGAGGCCTCAAACCCCACGCAACAGGCAGGAGGGGACTCGCGAGCAGGATGCAGTCACGGCAGAGAACCTGGGGAGGGCAGGAACAGCAGTTCCAAGCCAAGAGCAGTCAAGGCCCAGAGGGGTGCATGCACTTCCACCCACTCACTCACTGTACGCTTCCCTTCCCCACAGCGAGGGAGCAGCGCTGCTGCTCACACCTTGCTGCTGCAAGGAGCTGCCTGCCTGCCCCAAAAGCCCAGGCAGGGCTTGTCAGGCAGCACCAGAGGTCACACGCTAAGTGATGGGCACCAGTCTCACAGGAATGGCTGCGAGGGAGACACGGGTCTGAGCCCACCCAGTGGGCTGGGTCCTCTGTCAGCAAAAGGTCACGCAGCACCAGCTGTACAGCTGGTTTAAACGAACCCAGCAAACTCAGTCTAACCTAGCCCTGAAGGCAACAGACAGACCAGCTCCCTGCCACTGGTGACTGTCTGCAGTCAGCCAGCAGGACTGCTGCTGAAAGGCTCTGGGCAATTCAGGACAGCCCACAGACCCCGCACCAGGCCAGCTTTTCTCGGCAGCGCTGCCGAGCCCCCGTACCATCAGGTTCGTTGCAGTAGGTGGCTGGGTCTGACTGGAGGCTGTAGAGGCGAGCCTGGAGGAGAAGACACACAGGGAGGAGCCGTCAGCGCAGGGGCAGCAGAAGGGCCGGGGAGAAGCTCCGAGATGAGCACTCACCTTCGCGCTGTCATAGGGTTCTGTGGTACCCGTGGGCGTTGCCATCAGTGTTATGACATCGCAGTCAATGGTTTTGTCCGGCGAGGGAGCAAATGTGTCCGAGATGACACCCAGGAAGTCAGAAATCCCTTTCCTCACCTTTTCAGTTGCACCTGAGGAACCTTCTGCCCTCTTGAAGAAGAAAAGCAGCACAGTGTAAGTAACGGTGCCTGAAGCAGCAGAACAATCTCAGACTTTTCTGGGTAGGTTCCTTTAAGGACAAAGGATTTCTCTCCCTTCAAAAACGTGCTAATGAGGTGACTGTTCGGCCAGGGCTGCGCACAGGGTGCGGTGGCACTCACTGGCCCCAGGCGGTGGGGGGACAGGCAGGCCTTTGCGATAGGTTGGGTGGGAACGGAGCCCGGGCTTTGAGGGGAAGGACAGCCAGGCTCAGGGACCGGCACAGCAAGAGCTGTGCAGGGCTAAAGCAGGCAGCTTGCGCAAAGGTCCGATGTCATACTACAGTGACATTGCCAGGAACCTGCCTACAGGGCACACAGGCAGCAGCAGGGCACTGGTAACCTTTCCCCACTTATTCCCAAAGGTTCCTCACCACTACAATGAGGAAATCCCACACAGTGCTCAGCATCAGGTCTGCACAAGGAGAAAGTCTGAAACCCAAAGTTCACGTTTATATCTTGGGGTTTGTTTAGAGGATCGTGTCCTCAGAGGCAGTGCCAGCTGCAGGTACGTCCTATTCACCCCATTCTGCTTTCTGCAACAGGAATCCCAGCTCTCCTGCTCCTATACTCACTGCCAGTTTGTCCTTGACCACGCTGGCTGTAGCAGCAATCGTGCAGGCTGTGTCATGCTGCACTACTTGAGTAAACTCAGCCAGGTCCCGTTTCATGAACTCCAAAGCTTCTGTGGACTGTAAGAAGATGACAGACAGATTGCCGAATCTTTTATTCTCCAGCAAAGCCACGGTCGCTCTGGGAACGCCTGACATTTACAAAGACGAAAGTGCAGGAGCCTTTGCCCCAACAGAGTCCTTACCCCAGTTCATGCAATGGGTAAAACTGCACTAACCAGAATAACAGAGGGAAACAGCCACACCCAAAACGCATCACAGCATTTTTTTAAGTTAAAAACGGAAAGAGTCAGGTTTTGAAAAGCCTTGTTTTGAGTCTTACGCATAACTAACCCAGGCAGCGCTGTCACATGCGGGAAGTTACGCACCAGAAAGCGATGCCGCAAGCGCACGCCCGCCCTGAGCCGCCCCCCAGCAGAGCCCTGCTGCCCCGAG
>VXAA01003158.1:152354-167238 GCA_013399115.1 Anseranas semipalmata
GAGCGGGTGGGCGCAGGGAGAGGCCGGGCCGCGGTCCCCGCTCACGGTCCCCGCTCACGGTTCCCTCTCGTCGCCTCCCGCAGCGGCCGCAGCCATGGAGATGCAGTCCTACTACGCCAAGCTCCTGGGAGAGCTCAACGAGCAGCGGAAGAGGGACTTCTTCTGCGACTGCAGCATCATCGTGGAGGGGAGGATCTTCAAAGCGCACAAAAACATCTTGTTCGCCAACAGCGGCTACTTCAGAGCCCTGCTGATTCACTACATCCAGGACAGCGGGCGGCACAGCACCGCTTCCTTGGACATCGTCACGTCGGAGGCCTTCTCCATCATCCTGGATTTCCTGTATTCTGGGAAGCTAGATCTCTGTGGGGAGAATGTTATTGAGGTCATGTCTGCAGCTAGCTACCTGCAGATGACTGATGTGGTCAATTTCTGCAAAACTTATATAAGGTCATCGTTAGATATCTGCAGGAAAATAGAGAGGGAAGCTGCTTTCTACCAGGCTGACAGTGGGAGCGGTAGCTCTGCGAGAGAGGGCCCCTCGTACAGCTCAAAGAGCCAGAGCTCTGCCTCAGTCTCGTCCCTGCACGAAAAGGAAAGGATTTCGGGTTGTCAGAGAGATCCTCCCTGCGGGGAGTGCAGCAGCTGCCATCCCTTGGAGCTCGTGGTGAGGGACCCTGTGAGCAGCGACTCTCCAGAGGACGTTAATTCTTCCCTGCCCAAGGGGGTGGAACCCAAAGTAGAGTTTGACTCGGATGAGGTGGAGGTGGAAGCGGGCGAGCGGCTGCAGCAGTACCCGACCCCGCTGTCCCTTGAGCAGATGGAAGAGGGGCTGCACAGCGGGCAGGCGATGGACCTGGCCTGCAATAACTATCACATGAAACAGTTCCTAGAGGCCCTGTTGCGCAACAGCTCGGCTCAGAGGAAGGATGACGTGGTTCATCACTTTGTTCGGGGCTTTGAGGGTAGGCCAGAGGATGCAGGGGTAGCCATGAGTTCCATGATGGACATTCACAGCGACTGGTATGGTGAGGACACAGGTGAGAGGACTCGAGGGTGTAGTCAGTGTGATTGATGAGGAAACCGCTTGGTTTTGCGACCTCCTTTGTTACTCTTTCTTGTTCAGGAGTATATCGCTGAATATTATGCCATAGCAAAATAAACTATTGTTGTGGACTTCAAAAGAAAGCTGTACTCATTTATTCAGTGCAGCACTTGGAAGGTAAGTGTTTCTAATAGGTTTTACAGTCTGTTTGAAACAGATCCTGGAGCTTGGTGTTGGTGACGCTGCTTTAATAAACAATCTCATTTGGGACCTTGTTGAATGGCAGGTGAATTTAAAACTAAAATGACGAGAGGAAGATTCTTTGTTAAAAGTGCAATTGGAAAGATAAGTTGGGCTGCTCTGAGACGGATGTACCGTAGAGGCACGCCAGAATTAGCTTATTCCACTGGAGCTCCTACCAGCTAATCGGTTGCAGGATGGTAGTCTGTTTGCTGTTACTTGCTTTGACCTTCAGAGAGACAGAAATCAGTGTTGTTCAATAATATGATGCCTAGAATGTCTTTAAGAACATGGAAAGCTTTAAACTCTGTGGTATTGCATAAAGACAAGCCTTAACTTTTACTTCCAGAGGCAGACTCGTTTTTCATCTGCTGGTCACCAGAGGTGCTGCTGCTTTCGCAAGCCCTGTGCCTGTTGGGATGTCTCACGCTGGCAGGAATGTCTCCCAGCAGCAATGTCAGGGACCTGAAGAAGAAGGTGGTCATGTCCATATGCATTTCTCCTGAAATGGACACAAAGGATTTGGGCATTTTTATCTGCTTACAGTAATGTTGGCACACAACTTACCTCGTCCAAACTGTCTTACGAAGAAGGGAGGCAACTGACATATACAGCAAGTGACATAACTGTTCAGGATGTGACAAATGGAATAACGGTGCGGGCAGCAGAAAGGAATCTTCCATGAAATATTCTGCTATAGATAGCAAGCTTACATTTGTGTTATTTCCTGCTCAAATATGCGAGTGTGATCTTAAAGCCAATAAAAGCGATATATTCTCTCTCACTGTTTTTAGATAACAAATATGGTAAAATCACTGATCCAGTCTTACAGTCACCGAAAGACTAAAGTTATCAGCACAGAGTACCATCACCAGATCGTGTCTATGGTTATTGACGTGTAGCAAGGCAAGAGCATCTAATACACAAACTTTGCTTACTTTTTTCCCCTTCTTAAAAATCTTTGGATTATTAATGTTTCATTAAAAAGGAAATGCTTCTAGAATTTGATAGAGAACATGAGGTGTTAATGACAACATATTTGAAATGTTCGTGCTAGATGTGCTTTAAATAGGAGGAGGAAAAAAAACCCTTGCTTTCAGCTATGTTTCTCTTCTAAAACTGAACATCATAAGCAGTTAGTAGGATGGAAATGCCTCTTCTCAGCTTTTAGTGCTCCTGCTGTCTTCAGCGTTTTCACAAGACACCAGGAATGACAAATGCAGAGTCCTAATAAAAGAATGGTGTGTTCTTGCATTCCAGCTGACAGATGAGAAATGCCACTTACTTTCAAGTATCCGTATGTGTTCCAGTCATCCTGGTCCCCTTCACAGCTGATGGAGGGTAGACAGCCACCCCTAGAGAATCCGGAAGCAAGGCAGATCTAGTCTGCTTTTCTTTCTGTAAATGGAGGTCTAAATGCCCAGGAGGGACTAGTAATACCTTGTGGAAGTACAACATTGGGAAAGATGAATTCAATTTGATGGTTACGTGCTAATATTAGACACACTTTTTTTTTTTTGAGACTGAGTTGGGCAAACCTCAGTAAGGAATATTCTACAGTCCTACTTAATTTTGTAACTGTTAAAGAGCTCAAGGCTGAATATGCAAATACTTTTTTGAATCAGTACCTGAAACGTTAGAGAAAACTAATATTTTAATGTAACATCTAAACCTTTATGCTGGAAAGGCAGCTCGTATCTGGGCTGATACTGAAAAATTTGGCAATATCCATGCTCATGTAAAAGGGGATGTTCAAGTTTAATTCTCTATTTTTGCATCTGACTTGATAAATTATATATTTGTGTGCATGTGGTCTGATTTTAGTAAAATTTCATCAGCAAGTATATTGGAATCCTCCATCTTGTTATTTTCAATAGAAAGGCTAAAGTGAATGGCAAGAGAAACAAACATATTTCCAGATGCGTTTCCCATATCTAAATTTGTGCACATTGTAAAAGTATATGGGGAACAGTGCACTGCTACCTTTATTTTATAAAGATTTTAGCTTCTAATGCTGTTTAATGATAATGGTATCTTAAAAAAAAAAAAAAAAAAAAAGCTTTCTATGGCTGAGATAGTGCAGTGACCCCACTGCATTATAAGCAACTTCTGGGTGCTTAATTAAATGGCTTCTTAAAATAAAATTAATTTGTTTTTCTGTTGTGAGTCAACTCACTTAGCCATGTAAATATAGGCAAGCTGATTTTCAGGTGACTTGATCATCTCCAGCTGCATTAATGGGTTTTGAAATTGCACAACCTACAGAAATTCCAGGTAAGCCAAATACAAAAAGAATGGAAAATGCAATTACCTTGAGTCAGATTTGCAGCGAGGACAAGAAGCCAACATAGCTAAGATTCTGAGCTGCCTAATCTAATGCATTGTGTTTTTTTTTTCAAAAGGTGATGTGTTAGTTGTGCCGATCAAGCTTCACAAATGTCCCTTCTGTCCCTACACGGCCAAACAGAAAGGAATACTAAAACGGCACATTCGCTCTCACACAGGTGAGAGACCCTACCCCTGTGAGACATGTGGGAAACGTTTCACTCGGCAGGAACACCTTCGGAGTCATGCTTTAAGTGTAAGTTTGAAAGATTATCGGGAAATTTTAAAAGCAGACTGTCTTTATTGTTTCCCGATCGTATTTCCCCAAATATCTTGGACAAAGTGATTGTTGCCAACGTGAGATAAACTTTGCTAATAATCAGTTTAAACAAATGATACTTGATTCATTAGTACTTACATAGCCCCAAATCTTTGTCACTGGAAATGTGGTGGGGTCACCTGCCCCTTAGCTTAAGGGTAGATGTTCTAGGAATATGTGCAAACAGCACCCCAGAAACAGCTAAAGCTAAGAAGACAGATTGCCTCTTTATCATAACATTTTATTTTTTTAACTTCAGGTGCATCGATCAAACAAGCCAATTATCTGTAAAGGTTGCAGGAGAACGTTCACAAGTAGCCTCTCTCAAGGACTGCGACGCTTTGGCTTGTGTGACAGCTGCACTTGCGTGACCACTACACACGAGGACTCGATGCCCATTAACCTCAGTCTAATGGAACCTTCATCAGAAGGCCAGGAGAAGGGTGATACGGACAATGATTGGCCCATATACGTGGAGTCTGGGGAGGAAAATGATCCAGCTGATGATGATGATGCTGATGGTGATGACAAGCAGGAAATCCACAGGAGCTTATCAGATCGAGAAACGCTTATGTAGCAGCGGGAGGAGAGGGGGGAGGATTGAAAGTCTCTCCCTGACAGTGGTTGGTCTGCAACAGAAAACTGCGTATTTATCCAGTTAGTGAGACTGAGCTGGTTTTTTTATTCCATTTTTTTTAATAGAAGAATGGGGAGAATTGGAATTTTTAATGCTTTTAAGTTTTCAGTGCTGTGCACCAGAATTCTGTGAAGAATCTTCTGTCTGGGGTTCACACAGGTTTTACTTGAGCAATCTCCAGTTGTGTCTCTGCCTCCTAGTTTTGAGGAAGAGGCAACATTTTGTAGGTGGAACATCTGTTGTTTTGATAACAGGTTTCTTCACATAATGTTGTCATGGTCCTTGATCCCTGATCTGAAAGGGGCACCATCTTCTCTTTGAAGATCAGATTAGAAGAAATGTAGTTTTCATCAATTACCTTGGACTTTTCTAAACAAGGTTGTGATCCTTCTGTATTAGGACAGTATTATCTAAACTGTAAACCTTAGGTGTTTTCATAGACTTACTTTGACCTGGGAACCAGGGCAGACAAACCAGGATAACAAAAATATGCTGCTGCTGAAAGCATAGAAAGTAAGAATAAATATATTTCACATGTCCTTAATTGCAGGTATTTAGAGAACAAAGCTTCTCTTTCTGAATTGTTTTTATTGCATCTTTTTCTTTCAGGAGCTTGGACTACAGATCTTCAGATGTGTCCTTAATGTCATTTAGACATTGGTAGTCTTGGTTTAAGAAATATTAAGCACACATTATGGTGTCTAGTGTCCTGATCTCTCAGTTTAGACTAAGTGAACTACCCAATTCTCTTCAACTTTATACAGTAGAAGCTAAAAGCTATCAGTCAGGTTACTTGGGAATTCTAATTGTGGTAGGTTAAATAATCAGATTCTCAGTGGCTGTAGCTGAATAGTTAAATGTGTACATGAGCTATGCATATAAAACAGCTCTGTATACCCTTTTTGAAGCAATTGGGTGGGAAATCTCAGAAATTTTTACTAGCCTCTTTGTATGCAAATCCTTTTTCTTTTCCTCTATTTTCTTTTAGTCTTTGGCAGTCTTTCTTGTGGTTGATATTGTTGTGTGAATTTATACCTTTCCAGGTAAAACTGAGTTTTGATGTAAGCTATCAAAAATCAATCTGGGAGACTTCAGAAGAAAACACCACCAACAGAAAGCCTGTTTGTTTATGGGAAACTTACTGTTTCCTAAAGAGACAGAACCTGAAAGATACTGTGAAGTAAGACTGTTAATGCTTCTTTACTGTGTTGTTCATAAGTGTTTAATGAAAAGGCAAATTGTACCCGAGTCTTTCTAGCTGGAGTAAGTGCGAGATCAGAAGACTGTAGCCAGACACGGCTGACAAAGTATGAGCAGTTCCTCCCACTTAAAACAGTGTTCCTTGAGGTTTTTAGTGTAAAGAAGGACTTTACACTTGGCAAATATAAGATGGAGCCCTCTGATTTAACCTGTTATTTTTTTTTTGCATACCTTGTGCTTTTATTTTACATAATGAATAAGAATAATTCAGCTTCTCTATCTGCTTCATTCTACAGTGAAACAGTAATCTTGTAGCGATGTCACAATTTACTTGTGAGAAGTGATTCTGATACCACAAATGCGGTTAAGAATTCATTGCCAGATCAAGTAGTATGAGGAAAGAAGAAACAAGCTGCTTCTTGAACAAGTCACTTTATTAGTGACTTCATTCAGGAGACGGTAAAGAAACTTGTTTTGAAATATCGCTCTGGGTCTAAGTTTTTGATGAGTGTCACCTGCACAAGAAGATACTGGCATCACTTGCTACATTTATATGCTGTAACTTAAACTGATTAAGCTTTCAGTAGTTCCTATTCCATATCATCTGTAAATTTGAGTTTGTAATAGCTGAACAGTATCATAGTGACACACAGAAAAATCTCACTGGGACAAGACAAAAAATCCAGGGCTCTGTAGTCCCTGTATTACTCATCTAACTTAAGACCATCAGAGAAACAACTTGCATAGATGCCAGATTTGGAGCTGAGCTCCTCTGAAAATCTGGCTGTGGTTTTGGGTCCTAAGCACTTTTGAAAATCTGAACAAAACGTGGCCTTGTAAATTGTGCCAGCATGCTTGAAAATGCCACCTCTAGCCTACTGGCACTAATCTTTTGGACTACTACTCAATTTTTGTTGAGTCTATACAACTTCAGAGGGTGTTTTTTGTTTTTGTTTTTGGAATCTGATTATCTGATATTGGAAGGACTTGTGTGTGTGAGAACACCTGAAAAAGTCACAAGATCTGTGTGTGTTAGGAGACTAGCTCACTAATGAGAGTGGGGTAAGAATGTAAATAGGGATCCACAATGATATTTAGTGACCAGGCATCCCAATCTAGCATGGTTGGTCATTCTAGCATGAAGATGCCAAATTCTTGTAAATATTGGTAGAAGCCACTAGACATGGAATATCAGCTGAGCATGGTTCTGGCTAGTGCGCTGCAATTAAATTGTCAGAAGATTTAGCTTATGACATGGCTGAACTGTGCTGAGGTGCAGGCTAGCTGACTCTGAAACTGTGAAGGCATTCAGAGTAGGGAAGATTAAATTCTTGCGAAAGTCTGCAGCAAGAGCTGCAGGAGTGACTGCAGAGACCTTCAGCAATTTTACTCCAACCTGCTTTCTTTGGTCTTAGAGATTATTCTTGTGTGTCGTGCATAGAGAATGGAGCTGTGTTAAGGTTTGTGTAACACTGGGTAGGGGTGGGGGGGTATGCCATTCGCAGTCCGGATTGAAAGTGACCACCGAAATCGATGTTTCCTGTTGATCTGTCATATTGTGCTACTTTGTTTTCAATGGAGTTCTTCAGCTTTTGTATTTGGTAGGAGAGGATGTAGTTTATCCACATTCTTGTGACCAGATGTTCATGTAAATGTTTGCTGTGCTTTCCACATAGTTTTTGATGTTTTTCCTGAAATCTTCCATTGTAAATCCAGCCTCTACAAGCTTTGAGAAAATGATGTAGCTGTTATAAGATATTCATATGGTGCTTAATGAAGAATCAAAAATAATGTTTTTAAGAAACTTATTTCTAATATAATCTCTTTCTCAAAGTTTTTTAAAGGCCATGCAGACTACATATTTTGAAGTCTTAGCTCTGTGTAACTGACTTTGTTTAGAAGTATATGTTTTAGTATACTTTTGCACATAATTGCACTGTATTTCACTAAGGGAATACATGCTGCACTGGTATTCATAGTGCATTTAACCTCTTGGTGCAAGACCTTGTAAATCTTCCAAATGTGGTCATTTAATTTACTGATGTTTTGTAAGGCAGTTTCATAACTGGAGTCCTTTAGTCTAGTTTAAGTGACGAATTCTTATAAACCCAACCTTACGTGTAGAAGTGACTTAACCATATTTGTGGATCTTGGAGCATTCTGGAGCTTTTTGACTGTCTAGAAAATAAAACTCTCTGAGAGGGTTGCTTTGATTTTTTTTTTTTTACCATTCAAAAGTTGACTTAGTAAATCTGAGTGTGTCTGGATTAAGGCTCACATTTAAACTTCCAGGAGTTAAAACTGAATACATCCATTTCTGCTAACGTACACTGTGCAAGTGAAAATCAGATTCTTGGTAGGAAAGGATTGAAAGGATGCCGTCCACTTAAAATCCAGCCAACTGGGATTTATTAGAAAATCTTTTATATTATTAATACTGACTTTGTTTTCTTACCGGTTTTTGCAGTTTTATAACCATCTTGTTTTTTTAAAACCTTTTCAAAGCTTTATTTTTTCATGCTGGGCAGGAAAAATCCATGCAACTGGGAAGCAGTCACTGATGCTAGCTAGAAGAAAATCTTGGCACATGCCTACAATAAAATGCATGGGGAAAAAATATATATTTTTCTTCCTAGATCATTTTGCAATGATATTGGATATTTCACATATGGACTTTTTTAAAGCTGCTTTTACAGACTCTATTTAAAATCTGTATCTGTTGATTTAGAATATCTTGAATCAATGCAAAATGTAATAACCCCTACTTTCTTTTCACTACTTTAATTCAAACAGTGAAATCTGATCACTTTTATTTTATTGGGATCTTCAGGTTTATACATTTTTCTTTCAGACAAGCCTGGAAATTATTCGTATTTCCAAACCTGTTTATTATTGATTTTTTTAATCATTAACATCTTTTTATTAGTATTAAAGATTTTTTGATCCAACCTGACAGTGCCCTCTAATATGCACCTAAAAATTCCATTTCTTCTTTTAAAGCCCATTGTTTGCATGTCAACCAAATAACTGAAGACAGTCTGGTTTTTGCCTGCTGGATTGTTTGAAATTCTGATTTTCTATATGTCTAGAAATACTAGTAACATATATGAGAATCTAAAGGATGTTAAGTTGTTAAAACCTTGCCAGCGGCTCCATTTAGACATGTTCATGGGGTGTTCATGCCCACACAGAGCTGCTTTTAGGTTTGGAGTTACAGTTACGACGTCATCATTTCTGCCACGTAGGTCCATGGGGCGCTTTTTGTAAAACACAACCCTGCCAGTGATTTTAACAACAACTTTTTTTTTACATGTTTATAGGTAGGTGTCTGGATACTGGTAAATTGAAAAAGAACAAAAACAAACCAAAAAACCCACAACTCTCTCAAAACAATGTGCTGTACAGAGCAACTTTACGTTCTGTCCCCAGATATCCAAAGGCAATATACTAGGCTCTGAACCTTGGATTGCCAATCAAGATGCAAAATATTTTGACTGCCAAAATACATGACTCTACTTCTTGCACACTTTTAGCACAGCCAGTCTCCAGTCCTGTGAAGGCTTAGACACACGGCTGGTCCCACTGATCACGAGACTAGTTACAAGGATAAAATTCAAGCATACAGTGACAGTTTTACAGAATTAGAAACCAAATCAGATCTTGGAAATTCTTCAGTTGCAAGGCTTATATTAATTTTTAGGTGCTGGCTTGTCAGGTTGGAAGGGAATTACGTGAACACAAATTTAATTTTGGAGCCAATGACTGTTCTACTGAGTTTTTCAAATTGTCTTTTTGTTTGTTTGTTAATAACTAAGGTATGTGAGATCTGATCCAAAACTGTGTATTGCTCAAACAAAAATAGGGAATTTGCTTTGAATTTTTCTGTTGTTGTAGTTGTTTGTGTTTTTAATACAAGAAAGACATCTTTTGTTGGTTGATCACAGCTATTGGTAGCTATACCAGCTATTTCTAGTTTACAAAGCATTTTGAGTACCTCAGTTTTTGAGACTTGGAGGATTCTTCTCTCCTCTTGTGTGAAACTCTAAACTAGAATCCGCACTAAACTAAGCAATAGTTAACACTTTGTGTTTGGGGAGATGCCCTGAGTTTAGAACCTTCTTGTTTTAGATGTCATCATGCAGATGGATTTATGGGTAGATTCAAAGGCCTTTGTAAATGCCAAAGCCCATTCCAGGATCCAGTGTGCAAATGTTGCCAGTTAATGCAACAAACGCCAGACAAATCAGTTGAGTAGTTCAATCAAAAGTAAATTTTCTTAAAATACTAACGGGTGCAAATAATATTTTCACTTGTACCATCTGAATCCGATGTATGTGAAATGCAGTTATCTTGTCTTTCTCTGAATGCCCATCTTTTGATATTTTTCACTGTTTTAACTCTTCTTCTATTGTTTAATGAACTTTTAAACGTAGCAAAACTATGACTTTTTTTTAAAGTACATCAGAATAAGGGTACTTTAAAAGAAGAACAAGAAACAGTATCCAATATTAAGCAATCATTTTGTTGAGAAAGACAAATGCCAGGGAGTGAAAGAAGGGACGGACGCCCCGTGCTCTGGTTCTGCAGGTATTTGGGATCGACAGTCTATGTGGGTCGTGAGAGTATTTTACAACAGATAGCTTTGCAGTGTTCACAGCCAATTCAGAGTGCAATGCAAACCCAGAAGACCTTTCCAGATTTAATAACGGGACATTTTTCACAGATCAGTAATAGAGAAGTTGCAATGACATTTATCACAAGCTGCCAGATCTGCAAGAGTACCTGTCCTGCTGTTGAGGTGTCTGCCAGTGTATGTTTCAGGGTGGAAGAGAGAAAAAGAAATTAAACCAAAGTTGAGAATTAATGTACATCCCCACCATATAGGCAATTTACCCTTTTTAAGGGCTGGGGATCAAATTTTAAGTGCTTTTTGTAACTTTTTTTCCACAGTGGTGCATTACTGAATTTGTCTTTACTGTATGTTAAATATATGTACTATATATGTTTATATTGTTGTATGTAGTCTGGTTCTTTTATAGTTACAGAACATAAAGTATTAAATATTAATCTCACAGTAAGTGTACTTTTTTCCCATTTTCCATGGAAAGGGAGGACACTAGTTAATTAGAAGATTTGATGGTAATCTTGTGAGATTTTTCTTAACTGGGAATATAATTCAGTGTAGATTTGGCAGGGTTACTTTAGAGAGGAGGGGAGGAGAGCTGGATTCAGCAGGGACGTGGATAATCCACAGAAACCATTTCTATATTCACAGATTTGCAATTATTATTTTAAGGGATGAGGTGCAGTGAAGGGTAGTATGTACCCACACTATCCTAACTGTTGAATTTCAAATAATATTTGGTGAAAATCTACCAGTTCACCCCCTCCCGGTCATCAGGCCACCACAGGCTCCAGAGGACAGAGGGGCGATGTTTAGAGCTGTGCAGGAGGCCCCTTCTTCCCTTGCTCAGTTAAAGCTTTGATATGCCGGGGCAGGAGGGATCCAAGTGACAAGGAAGAGGGAGGACACTGAAGCACTCATCCCTGCTTTTGTCAGCCCGGCTGGAAGGGCCATGCTTGGTGACAAGGACTCTTTCACTGCCGGGCCAAGGTCAGCTGTAAATGGTTCTTTTCTGGGCAAAGGTGGGTGTGGGAGAAGGACAGCAGCCTTGAGTGCAGGCCAATCAAGCGAGCTAAGAGGCTATCAGTGAATCTGCTAATGATTCAGGAAGAATTAATTGTTCAGATCAGATCAAGGTCTAAGTCATCTCCATAGGTGAGCTGTATGGAAATATGCTCACAATATTAGGTGTTACGGGAAGCTGGGTTGAAAGTAAAAATACACCCAACGAGTATTTCTCCATTATTGGTACAGAATTAGGAATTTGGGTTTCAAGTACAGATGAACTACTTAATTCCCCAAGTATGGTACATTTCTGATCCAGTGGGAAAAAAAAAATACAGTTATTTCTTCCATGGTAGAAAGAGGAAATAAATTGTGTTGCTTTAGCCCAAGGTTATATACAATTTTACTTATATTTTCAATTTTTT
The DNA here is from genome assembly GCA_013399115.1 of Anseranas semipalmata. NCBI lineage: Eukaryota > Metazoa > Chordata > Aves > Anseriformes > Anseranatidae > Anseranas > Anseranas semipalmata. Next base: position 164,175 of record VXAA01003158.1, read on the forward strand.
AAATAAAAACCTTAGAAAATTTATATTGCTTTACTCACAGACTTGAGAAAAATCTATTACCACTCCATCCAACCCACTCCAAGAAATTAATCTTGTGAATCAGTGCATGTCCCCTTTAACTATGGTATTTCAGTTGTTCTGGTATACACTCTTGAATTTTTTTGGCAAGAAATATCTCAATATACGTAAAGTCAGAAAACATACCATAACTGAATATGTGGTTTTTCAGAAATGTTTATGTTACGGAAAACTGAAATCTTTGAACTGGTGCTACTGTTAATTATGCTTTTATACTTGGTTACCAAACCCCAAATAAAACAATGCAAAAGTTATGTTAACAATTTTTGTATCAGCACCAACAACATCATTTTTAAGTTATTTGTGAGTTATTCTTTAAAACGCAGACTGTCAGTCTTGCATGTGAAGCGCTGCTCCTGCTGCTGCTGTGAGAAGCACCTCCTCTACATAGTCGCTAAGTTTATTTCCATTGGATAAACTCTCCAAGCAATATCTCAGCTTCAAGTGGAACTTTCTTGGCTAAATAGAGTAACTCTAAAATTTAGAAGTGCAAAGCACTAGATTAAACAACTAACTGCACTTCTAGAATCAGCGCATTGTTTGTGATGTGTTATTGTGCAAAACAGGACAAAATTAGTCCCCAACACTTTGTTCCCTGGCTGTTCCTAACTGCCGCAAGCAGACTCCTGGGCAAGGTTTCTGAAGTATTCTGAGTAAAGTGCTTGCAACACCTTTAAAAATTCTAATTAATCTACTCTAGATATCACTGCATTTTTTTTTCTACTTTTAAATTCTATTACCTCTTTCTAGCAGATGGAGAGCCCTTGAGCTGCCACTGATACTGATACAAACTGCCAAGCTCAGCACCCTCTGGTACACAAGTGACAGTACCTATTACATGAGGACCCAGCTAAGTCAAACAGAACAAATACCTACAAACTGTTCTTTTCAGAAGGAAATTTTCAGCAGATGAAGTATCTTGACTATGGAATTGAAAAAATATGCAGGATGTTGTATATAACGCGGTGCTACTTAGTTGAACTAACAGGCATGTAACATACCAGTAGCTAGGAGCAAGCTTCCAGTGGCTTTGCGAACTCAGGGATAGCGGAGTCTGAGAATTAACGCAAGGGCAGCTGTGTGAGCTCCTCTGACCACTGTCCTGCTCGCAGCAGCAGTCGAAAGCAGTTGCTCTGTGGAGGAGTACGAGAGGCATATAGCAACGCTTCCACCTGGGTACTCCTCCAGCCTCCTGCAGTTTGTGACCTAGGGACTTCCAAACGCACGGGGCACTTCTGCATGTAACTCTCAAGTCTCTCTGTGACCATGTCATGAATACCCCTGTAACACTCGCAAACATTTCGCATCCACAACAGCCTATAGCAAGAAGTTCCAGTGCCTAATGACATGCTATGTGAAGAACCGCATCCTTCTGTTTGCTCTGACCCTGCCACCTGCTAGCTTCATTTGCTGTCACCTTGCTCTTTTAGCAGAATAAGCAGTGAACAATCAGTTAAGTGATCCTGCCATGATTTTATAGATTTCCATGTATCTCACCTGCTTCATTTTTTTTTTCTAGTTTGGATATCTCAGACTTTATAGACATTTGTACAAAGCTGTGGCAGACTTTTATGATTTCTCTTCTCCCTCTGAACAGTTACAGGTTCCTGTATACACTCTTTGAGGTGAGTGACGCCAGAGTTGCATACAGTATTCAACATGCTCTATTAATTAATGGTAAGAATTGAGAAGCTGGGTGCTGGGGTTGTGTGGGGTTACCCTGAAAGGGGAACAATGAGGACAAAGAGGGCTGCTAACAGCCCTCTAGGCTGGCTGTGGAGGCAGTTCAGCCAATACACCGTTCGACTGATGTAAAAGCAAGATAAATTGTGTGACATTTGCAGGTGACACTGATCAGAGGATGACTATGAACCAGCAATGTAACATGGCTGGAAAGGGCTGGTCAGTTGCAGGTACATCAGTTTCCAATGATTCCAGTTGATAATTAACACCATTGTCCAGTGAACTGAAGAGATTCATGCAAAATACTCTGTAAATTCCAGACACTTTCTCATGTTCAAGAATGATTAATTTAAGCTGGTCAGGCACAGAATGGAGTCTTAGAAAGGCAAAACGGGTCTCATGAAAGATTTTTGAAGTGTGGCCTGCATAGCAAAATGTGAAAGGAGATGGAATTTACAAAACTATGGATGTTTATTAAAAAGGGGATGTTAAACTGGTGAAAAATATTGTTAAAAGAGAAATGGATATAAATTGAATGTGAATACATGATAGACTGAGAGAATGTTTCTAACTATCAGAGGAAGAAGTCTTTAGATAGCTTTCTGTTTTTGCTATGGTGGGGAAAGGAACGTAAATTGTTTCAAGATGGAATGTCTTAAGCTTATGGAAGGGAGGGCTAAAAGGACACAAAGGATGCAGTTAAGGCAGAATGGCTCCCATGGGAAAACAAGTATTTATGACAAGTAACTGGGGTGTCGAGACAGAAAAGAAAAGACCCTGGCGGTAAGAAGAGGAAGGAGAAAGATACCAAACTTCTAAAGAGAAGTTAAGAGGTTTAGGTAGTAGGATTTCAGATGTTAATGCTTTTTTTTTTCTTTTTTTTTTCAGAAGATAACTGAGATATGAATAAATAAGATACTGCATCTCCTCTCGAGGAAGCTGCAGGCATGTTGAAGAAGGATTTGGGTCACCAAGGCCCCTACTATACATAAGGGTGTGAGAAGGAAGCATCTAGGGCATCACATCCCCTCCTGGGCAGCATGTGGGTGTGAGAGGAGGAAAGCAGCCCAGGCTGCAGGGCGAGCAGGCGGAGGAAGCTGCTGGGCTGTGCCTGCATTCGGTGCGTTGCCCCTTTAANCGCCTGCTCCTCCCGGCTGAGCGGCAGCCGCCCGCGGAACCCAGCCGGTAAGGGGCGGCTGCGCAGCGCAGCGCAGCGGCCGGTCGGAGCGGGCGGCGGGGCCGGAGGAGCCTGGGAGCGGGCTGCGGCGACGGACGTCCCTCGGCTCCGCCGCCTGCGAGCGCG
>VXAA01003158.1:177342-189782 GCA_013399115.1 Anseranas semipalmata
CCGAGCGGCCAATTCGGCCGGGGCGCGGGTGAGTGACGGCGACCGCTGCCAATGCCGGGGGAGCCCGGGCCGGGCGGGCTGCGGCCGCCGCCTTCATGTGCGGTCCGATGTGCTCGGGGGGAGGCTGTGCCCACATCTGGCTGCGGACGGCCTCGGGCATGGACTTGCTCCCAAGCCGCGGCAATCCGTGCTGCTGAAGGGCTGAGTTGTTGTTGTTTTTTTTTTTTTTTTTCTTTTTTTTTTTTTTTTGTTTTTTTGATTTTTTCCGTTTTTTGTGGNTGCAATCTTAATCTTTTAGGATATGCACTGTTCTTGCTGAGGCATCTTTTCACCTCTCTTAGAGTTGTTTAATTTACTCTTGTATATTATGCAGGGCGAGAGGGGCGCAGGGGTGGAGCTGTACTGGGTATGTGATGATATGTAGGGCTTTCATATTTTTGAAGATGGAACTCATCTCTTAAAATAGGATTCAGCAACATTGATTTAGTTTTAGATTGTCATGACTATGCTTGTTTTTTACTTTAGAGCAAGACTTCCTGTTACTCCCTTACTGGAATGGAGATTTCTTCCCATCAGTTTCACCTCCTAGAGCAGTTAAATGAGCAACGGAAGCAAGACTTATTTTGCGACTGCAGTATCCTGGTCGAGGGGAAGGTCTTCAAAGCACATCGAAATGTCTTGTTCGCTAGTAGTGGCTATTTCAAAATGCTCCTTTCACAGAGTTCAAAAGATACAAGTCAGCCAACAATAGCTACTTTTGAGGTCTTCTCTCCAGAGACATTTATGGTTATCCTGGACTTTGTGTATTCAGGCATATTGCCTTTAACTGGTCAAAATGTTATCGAAGTAATGTCAGCTGCTAGCTATCTGCAGATGACAGATATTCTTAATGTCTGCAAGACATTCATTAAATCCTCTCTGGATATTAACGAAAAGGAAAAGGATCATTACCTTAGCCTTTCAGCCAAAAGTACAAACAGCGAACCTGCTCATCCATCTCTTTATCGGTCAAGGAGGAAAGCAAAGAGCAACCCAAGGCGCTCCTATTCAATTCCAGATGACAAGGCTAATATGGTGAATGAAAACTCATGGAGTAGTTACAGCAGCTATCTGTCTTCACAGGTGATTCTTCAGAGGGCAGAAACACAGCTATCAAAAAGGGGCAGAAAACAGGGCTCAACGAGAAAACGCCGAAAGCATCTAGGATTGTCACAGACACGTGACTTTGTGCAGTATAAATCAAATAAAGCTGAGCGAGCTAGCGAAGGTTGTAATGCATCAGATTCTAGCCACATCTCTCGGGCTAGAGAGGAAGCTGAATTTGATGCCGAGAATGATGTTGATCATGATGATTACAGATATAATCACGAATCAGAAGTAATACCGAAGAGGTGGTCTGTTGCTCAGCTAGAACAAGAACTTTCACGAACTTCTCCTGAGTTCATGGAATTAAAGGCAGAAGAACTGTACACCTCTGTGCCTGCAGTTTTAGGTGTAATGAGTAGTTGGAATGAAGGTAAAAAATACATACGATTTTGCAAAGTTTGTCTTTATTTAGAAGTTAGATGAGAGAATCTTGTATGGCTGCATGAGAACCAAAATGATGCTTAGTATTGCAGATTATCTTCTTGATCTACTCTATGAGAGACTTTGAAGCCAGAACAGGGCAAGAGAGTTAGAATCAGAGAGCCTGACCCAGGTATTCTGTAAAGTTAAACTAATACATGCCTGATTATTTGGACCCAAATGGAGTTTAATGAAGCCTAAAGAGCTGTAATTGACATAGGAACCTGAAGGACTGAATCACTCTTGTAATACCCCCAATATCTGGCAGTAGTAGAGGCATTCAGCCTAATCCTGTGTTCTTGACAAGAGAAGGTTCCTGTTATTGGTGCAGTGCTGCATTTCCCTTAAGGTCCAAACCAACCCCAAACTTCATGATTGTTTGGCCACACTACACAAAGCATCTAAGCTCTTGATGAACTGACAGCATGTGCCTGAAATGGTGGAATAAAGTTGACAGGTGTATCCTTATGCACATTATTTTGGAAACTAATCTAATATACCTATAGTTTATTATAATGGCATAATTTTAAGACTTTAAAATCCTAATATATTACAGAGACTATAAATATTACAGAGACTATAAATATCTAATTTATGAAGTATTAACTGATGCAAGAGTCAATTATAATGTGCATTGTCATCTATGTATTCATGATCATCTGTACATCTAAAAAAATTACTTGGAGTAAGAAAATATACCATCAAATACCTAACATATTCAATAAAAAATAGTGGTTTTACGGGATTATATTTTGAGATTTTTTCTGTTTAGTGACAAACCAGAGGAAAAATGAACTGCTGCTTATTTAAGCTTAGAAATGATCAAACTACTATATAAAGGAGTACTGATATTTGACATGTTACCTGTATTTCTCTGTTACAGACGACCTACCTCGGATGCGATTCAAGTGTCCCTTCTGCACGCACACAGTGAAACGACGCGCTGACCTGAAGCGACATCTTCGGTGTCACACAGGGGAGCGACCGTACCCATGCGAAGCATGTGGGAAAAGATTCACTCGGCTGGAGCATTTACGTAACCACTTCCAAACGGTATGCCACTTCAATGGGAGATTCAGCCTAGGAAAAAAGCACAAGATTTCATTGCTACCAGCTGTTCAGTCATTTCTATAACTAGTACCAGAAAAGTGTCCTAGCTGCATATCAACTTCAATTACTCATTATTTAAATTGGCAAATACTTATTTTTACCTTTACTTTTTAGAATGATCCAGTGAATTTTCCTTTTTTTTTTTCTTAAAAAAAAAATGCTTTTAGTTGAGCACTGACATTTTCAAATTTTAAATCTCTTTAGATACATCAAGCTGGCAAACTTATCTGCAGAAAATGCAAGCGTCATGTAACTGACCTAACAGGATGTGTTGTTCAGCAAGGAACAAGACGCTACAGACTGTGCCACAAGTGTCTAGCAGAAGCTAATTTTGACAGCATCCCCGACGATTTAGATGCAGAACATTCTCCTGTCACCTCCACAGGAAACAAACATTCCAGATGGGCTTTGGAGGAGGAACAGAAATCAGATGATGAGACGATGGAGGAGGAACCATATAATTTGGTTGTCCGACATGTTAATGATGATGTTCCAGATGAGGTAGATGAAAAGGTGAAACCAAACCTTAGGTAGATACATTTGTATATTTGTTACTGCTGTATTCAAGATTAAATTACTTGTGTCCTACCAACTAACGCTGGTTTATTAGTTTCATTAAATATTGTTAAAATTCTGTTGTAAGAAGCAAAATGTTGGCTACAAACAAGTTGTTTTGTACTTACAGACATGCAACAGTGTAACTACTTCTAAATATCATCCAGAAATTACTTATTATCTGGAAACTATTTAGAAAAATTGCTTTATATTTCATTGAAGACTTACTCAGAGCTCCTGTTTGTAATGAAAGTACCATTTTGTAGTTCTACAAGGAAGATTCTATACTACATAATTTAAAAAAAAAAGATAATTTGCTTTGAAAAACTCTTACAAAAGCATCTAAGAAATGTAAAACATTTTTGTTGACACTGTAATTAGCATGTATATACATTTAAGAAACTTCCTAAGAAAGGAGTAAACAAGTAGAATTCTTCCTGCTGAAGAATCTGTTTACTGAAGCTTTGTTTTCTGATTGATTTTACTGTTTCTTATAGTTCTGAAAAGCATGAATCATTTTAAAGAATAAACACAGCCACACAGCGTAGAATAAGGAACAGCACAGCTGTAGTGCATCTCCATAGCATAAAGAGTTTGCCTTTTCAGATATGCAGTGGTTTTGTATGGTGAATTTTAAGCAAAGATACACTGACATGGTTCCAAGGAAATAAAAGTGCAATCACTGGAAGTACAGTTGTCAGGTTTCTTGCATTTTTTTCAGGACTGGTGCAAGATTTGCTTAAACTCTTGTTGTCTATCTTATGCTAAGATACTAAAGAGGACAGGCCTCTTTAATTTCAATGGGACACTTGTGACATTATGTAGTTACTTTAGAAAAGCTTTCCTACTTACGTATAAAAAAAATAAATTGGGATGCTCAAAGGCTGCTTCACAAAAAAAACATGTTTATAAACAATTTCCCTTAGAGTTTAAGCAACCTTTGCAATTCTGGAGTCTTCAGCTTTAGTAATCATATTCTTCTTGCAGTCTTATTCTTTGAGTCAGAGAACCACCACTTTCTAGTGAAACTGAAAACGCTTAGTGTTCTTTAAAAAAGAAAATAAAATGTAAAAAAAATATAGAGAAGCATTCTGGACTGAGAGTAGAGAACGGCATTAACAGTGGGAATTCTTGATAAAGAGCCGCTGTTTGTTCTCATGTCTCTTTTTTTATTCCACTTTTCCTTAGAAAGAAAGGTTAGCAGAACCTGTAGCCTGAGGTTATTCCCAAACAAGCAAAAATTCCCTTTAGAGAATTTAAGAGCAGTGATACTGATTATTCACATCAAGGTTTTGTCTCCAATAGTTGTCATTAGCAGATAGCTACAGAAAAGTGAGAACAGGACAAGCCTGTACAAGAATTCCCTAATGCTCTCCCTGACTCCAGACATTTTCAGTTTAGGGGATTTTCTTAATTTAGGATTAATACATTTAGCAATCGCCAATGCACGTCTCCTGTAAGTACTTCTCCGCTCTACCCTTAAACTCATCTATACTTGCATCAGCAGTATCCTTTAGCAAATGCCTCCACAGGTGTACTATGCCTGTGTGAAACCTTTTGAACCTGGCTCCTAGAACTGCCACTACTGTGTCTAGCTGATTGCACAGGGACTGCACATGAACTCATTGTAAAGCTTTCTTAACTAACAGCAAAAAAGGGAAGGTTTGGCTGCTCTAGCATGTTTATGAATTAACTGCTTTGAGGTAGGTAAGCGTTGCAGCGGGCCCCAGCTGGGTGACACTACAGCCAGCCACGGGGCTCCTGCACTGCCAGCAGGAGAACAGGACTTTCAGAAAACACCTGCTTGCTGAGACCTGTCACTCCCACAGCTGTTAACATGGAGCAAGGAGAATTTAAGACCTATTTTACAGTAAGTACTTAACTGTTATTCAAGTATTTTTTTTCAATATTTAAGTCCAAGTGCTTTTCTAGTAAGTTCCTGTCAGCATTTGTAACACCAGAGCAGTTTACTGTGTTACTACAGCTTGTGACTGATGGTATACACAGCATTTTAGTACTACAAAGTTAAATTTTAACTACATTAATTTCTCTTCTCTCATTTTAGCGGGTTGGGCAAAGGCCTCCCCCGCCCAGCCGCTGTCCTTCAACCCCCGCACCCACCTCCTCAGCGCCCCGCTCCCGCCTCGGGCTCTGTGGAGATCAAAGCAGCCCCAAACTCGAAGCCTGATTGGCTAACCCCAGTCGCCTGACCCAGCCAGCCAATGAGGTGTCAAAGCCGCTGCTGAGGGGCGGTAGCGGCGCTCTGCCGGGCTGAGGGGCCGGGGCGGCGGCAGCGCGCCCGCCCTCGCCCGCCGTCGGGGTTTAAGGGCCTCGCCGTGCGGCGGAAGGCCCGCCGCCGTTTGTTTAGAGCCAGGTCAACAGGCGGCCGCAGGCCTCGCGCTTTCTCCACAGCTCCACCCTGTCGGTGGTGTCGTGCTTGTCTCGGCCACACACCACGGAGGGCGGGTGCTGGAGCCCGGGGGCTCCTCCTGAGAGGGGAGAAGACCTGGTGTATGAAAATCATACTTATTTACAAAAGGGTCTGCTCGCCTTAGCAGAGAACAGAGCACAACTGTAATTTATTAGACTCAAAAATCCACTGACCAAAGTTATTCACACAAATCCATTAATTTAGTCAAAGTTTTATTTCAGCATTGAAGCTTTCTCAAAAAATGAAAGGGATTTTATCCTTCATCTTCACAATAGGAAATAAAAACTGATCTATTTAAGATGGTTTTACCACAGAATAAAGATGAGACATTACCTCCAGCGGTGAGGCACCTGTAGAATTTACCATAAAAAACAGGTCATGGCAGCGCTGACCTTCCCTTAGTCACTGTGCCTGTTTAACATTTAAATAGCAATGGCAGGTAACACACATTTGCTGTCCTGTGATTTAAAACAAAACACATTTTTTTAATTATTATTTTTGATTTAGTGAACTCAAGTCCAGAGTTCTTTGACATTAAAGGAAAAGCTAAAATAAGCTTTTCTGGGGTTAGCGCACAGTCTCAGAATGCTATATGTACTAAAAAGAGATTAAATGCATGTATTCCTGTCAGTGGAAAAAACAGCGTAATAATCAGAAACAGTCAGTTTGACATGTGAATCACCATGCACAGTCCTCCCACTTGGGGGATGCTCTGCAGTGCTCTTTCTAAAAGAAATGGAAGCTGATCCAAATTGTCTGCTTCTTCTAAAAGAAGAGAATCATCTTTTACAAGACATAGTCAAGAGTGAACCTGCAGAGAATCTGGAGAATTCTTTTCTACAGTGACAGCAAAGCTGTCTCTACTTTTTAGAAGGATAATAGGTGCCATTAGGATTCCTTGTACATGGTCACATGCTTGAAGATTTCATCTGGAAATTTATTTACAGGAAGTCAGCACCACCTGGTGGCATTACTTTATTTTTTATTTTTTTTTAAGTAGTCAAGAAGGATTTTTAATTGGTGTACTTCCTTAGGTGTCCTTCAAACAGAAACTTTTCTATATTAAATCTGATCCACTGCAGATATTTTGGACCCTTTAAATAATATGAAAGAGGGATGTCAGCTCAAAAATATATTTAAATTTGCAAATGAAATCATGTAGATTATCTCCTGACACCCTACAAAAAGGTAATGCTTTAGCTAGCAGCTCCACTAATTTATCTATGTAGTTCACACAGTACCTAACACATGTATCAGCCTTAAAAGCTGACTGCCAGCATTCCTGAGAGACTTTCAACCCCTTTAATTCTTCTTCTTAAATACCCCCCAAACCCAACTAGTTCTTCTCTTCCTGGCATGCAGGTATTGGTCTGGCTCACCATCCTCATGTCATGATACAGGACGACATTCCCCACAACCCCCTGCAATTTATGATTTGAATTAGCTAATTCCTTAGTCACTTTCATGGGGGTTACAGTTTTCAAGGGACTTTTTCCAGCTAATGACAAGTATCCACTTAGTTACACTTCTCTTGCTTTAAATATCAATGATGACAAAGACTTCCGGCTTTTCTTCTTCACAGATCTGCATTGCTGAGTAAGTTATGGCTTTGACCTCTGTGCCCTAGAGTGAAAAGACACAAAAGCGTGGATTTTCTAAGCAAAATCAGACTAAGCAAGAAGCTGTGATAACAGTGTGAAAAACAAACCCATGTAAACATTCTGAATATAGATTGGTTCACTATTTTATCATGCATCACAAAAAAGGAAGCCAGCTGTTGAGTTTGCCATTGCGGAGGAAGCATCAGCTTGACAGTTCAGAAATGCATTCACAAAAAATAGGCAGGAAATGAGATCTTAAGTTATTAGCGCCTGTGATACCATTCAGATACGTTTATACTTGGATCTCCTGAGAACTCAGAGGTCTGATTTAGAAGACACCACCCCCTCCCCATCCTACCCCTAAGATGTAAAAGGTGTACAGGTGAATCACTGCATACCTGAGGGTGTTTGGGTAAAGAGAACTCTTCTCCCCACCTTTAAAAGCAAAAAGAAAAGAGGTGACTGTATTGGTAATATTTAATCAAATGTTACAACTAGTTTCACTGACAAGCATAGGACAGTGAGACTTTCATTTAAAGCCTCAAAGGAAGGGTAAAGAAGTTCACAATCTACTTTTTAGAAAGCATCAGTGACCTCCAGTACATCACAATATTTCAGAGTGGTGACTCTGAGGAAAGTACGTGTCTTCAGTGGAAGATATTCATTACTCAATGTATCATTTAAGCTCACCCAATTGATCTTATTTTGAATTGCATTCGGTCAATGTAAAGCACTTTCACCTCCTGCAGAGAAAGCAAGGGGAAAAATGTGTCAGTAATGTCTTCTATCTTCAGGCACAATATCTCATTATAAAGGAGAATACTCCACTGTTTAAATGGATTCTAAAACCAGAAAATCAGAGCATTCTCAAAGACATACACTGCTGCTTGGAACATACAGACAGCAGAGCTGCCACTGAGGTATAATGGCAGCTAATGATTGGTTTTTGTGGAAACAAAGCTGTGTTTGTTTCTCAAGTCTTTGTGCCTTAGTATCTTATTCTCCGTGTTACACCTAGGTGATCTGTTGTGTCTTTTTTTTTTTTCCCCTAAAGGGACATTGCATTCAGAGCTGGTACTATCTGAGAATAGGCTTGTCCTACAAAATGGAAAAAGAACAAAACAGAACACTTACCCTGGGTATAAAGAACTCATTAGCACTGAATTTATACAGCCACTCATCCAAGAAGTGGAAGAGAAGAGACAACATGTCATGTCCTGCATGGTTGAAGCAGAGAAGGCAGTCAGTTGATGGTCCCAGCAAGAACAGCCAAACATTTTTAAGAGTACAGCAGATGTACAGCTTCTGCACTACTAGAAGATTCAGATTAGTGATGCTTAATTGAATTTTCATCAACTACAACAAAACTACATCTGAAGACTCAGAAGATTTTGCTACACTTCACCTGCAGCGTTCATACAGTTCCAATATAAAAAGTCAATGCAGTCTTACCTTCTGCCTCTACCTCTACAGTGTCCAGAGGTTCCACAGTCTCTGTATCAGTCATGTAGCCAAACATGGCCATAACGCACTGCTCAAATGCTTCTTCCAAAGTGTCTCCCCACGCATGTAGCCTAAAGAGACACGACATAATTCACCACACTGTAACCACGAAAAAAATCCCAAAGTATTATGCAGGTGAGAAATGTGAACAATCCAAAGGAAGAACAAATGCAAAGGAAGTGACTGCACAGAAATGCTTGTCTATACCTATGCATTTCGGTAGATTACATTGATTTTTCTTCTTACAGTATGCAAGAAGAATTTATTGGAAGAAAATGGAAAATAAATGTTTTACCAGACAACAGGAATGTCCTTTTGTAATATAGCTAATTGATATCTATGAAAGTGGGCTACTGAGAAGAAATTTGATGTAATGGCAAGCATTTAAAAGAATATTTCAAAAGACGCTTCCAAATAACAGGGCTTCATCAGAAGCACCACAGCAAATATTACATTAGAAAAGAAACCAAATATGTTGTTCTGTGCTCTCGCAAGAAAAGAAACAAAATAGACGATCCAAAACACTCAGTATGTGACATTTCATAGTTCCATAAGGTGTACATCTGTAACCAGTCTTCAACAGTCACCCCAGACTTGTAGCAGTGTAAGAAATAATTTGTTTGTCATATAGATAAATCCCAGTTGCCCATACTTACTGCACATCTGCTGTGTGATCCAAATCTGAGGAAGGAAAAACAAAAGGCATGACATCACCAAATATACTTTAAAATGAGGATTAACAAAATATTGTTGTTATAATGATAACTTTTTGCATTCACTTTGAGACATGAAACAGTAATAGTCTATTTTCCAGCATATTAGAAAAAATAGCACAAAAGTCTTCTGCTTAATAGAAGAAAAATAGTGTTTAATACAAATTATGTTGGTGCCCTACACATACAGCATTGTGTGCAAGGTATGACCATTGTAATGCAACAGGCTTCTACAAGTTAATTGCAACAACAACAAAAAACTTTAACCAGGAATAAAGAGTTTTTGCTGAAGTCTGCAGGACTGAAAATTATTCATGCAGAAGATGAGATCTGCAAACGTTTACAGCTCAATGAAGAAGTGTACCTGTCCACACCCCAAAACACCCATTATGCAAAAAGGAGAATATTAAGAAGTATGTAATAAAAAATATAAGGTAATCTTCACTAATAACATAGGCTTAACAGCCCAAGCACATGTCAAGTTTTACATTAACATCATTTATATTCCCTTAGAGAAACGAGAGAAATGCAAAATAATACCAGGTTGGTAGAAACAGAGCTATCTTGGGATGTAAAATCACACTGTGATCACTCCAACTGAAAGATTGTTCTGATGCTGTTTAGATTGTTCATACACTATTAACGGTTTCTCAACAACTGTCTCTAAAGCAAACAAATTCCAGTGAATGTAAAAGAAGAATAAAATCTCTTCCAATTATGGAAACAACGTAACTATTGTTTTATGTCACCATATTTCTGCACTGCTATCCAATAAAGATCTGAACACATCCTAAAAATATATCTTCTACCAGAGTAATATACACTGCAAACAGACACTGCTCAAATAGAAAACAGACACTCTATGGTCTCCTGTGAGCACCTTAAGCTAGCCCTTGGGCTGACACCCACTTGCTTGAAATTTCTTAGAAGACGTTCCAGGGGTGGGGAAAGTAAGATATAATGAACCTGTAGTAGCGCATGTAGGAAGAAAAAAAAAAAAAAACACACACACACAGAAGACCAACACACTCTTGAATATCTCTTCTAATATAAGCAAGTAGACAAATGTACTGTCTAGCTAAGAAATAGTTTGAAAGGGTAAAGTTTTCAACCTAAGTCTCTTAACTAATTTATTCATATAATTTCTTTAGCATCCATAATGAAAAAGGCAGTTATGTGCAATAAAGAGAAACATAGATATCTCTATTGTTCAACTACAGATGTATCTCACAGTCTAAACACATGAAACTAGTGTATTACGAAACCCCACAAGCACCTAAAAAGCACATCCTACCTTCTTCCTTCCCCCCCCCTCCGACTGCACTGTCACACATGCTGTACCAGGATAGCGCCAAAAACACTCACATTCATACTTCTTATTGAGCGGCGGGTATTTGGCTTTGACAGCCTTCTGCTCCTCCGTCAGGCTGTAGTCCCTCTCATCGCCTGCCATAGCTGCTGGGCTCGAACACCGCTCGCTCACTTCCTGGTCGCGCGGAACATGGCCACCGCCGCGTCCGCTTCAGCCTCGTGCTTCCCCGTGATGCTGCTGCAGGGAAAGGGAGAAGCGCCCTTCAGGTGGCTGCTCACCTGGCAGCAGCTTGGTAACAGTTGTACACGGGCTGGTGTATTTAAAACCAGATTGAAATGCATGTCGTTACGTGGTTTGCTATCAGAACTACCACTGGGGAGCTCAGAGCTCAATCCTACCACACTCGCCGCGCCCGCAGAGAGGAGTTGCATCCAGCGAAGCTGAGGGGCCGCAGTCCGTACGGAAAGCACGCACTTCGGCCTTTTCAGGGAGGAACCATGTTTCTTCTGCTGGTGTACAGCACCAAACATTTGATTCATCCGCAAATAACAAAATACTGTAATAATGAAAAATAATGAAAACAGCTATAAACTGAATTAAACTTTCATGCTTCAGGTAACCTTGGCTTCTAAGTTTTACAGCTGAGGATACTCAGCCCACTGGTATGTTACACAGCAAGCTGAAATAGCCATTGCCTCCAAACCCCAAGCTGTGATGGGAGGGAAGACCTGTAGCCTTATGAATAGTCTTAAGGCAAAAAAAGTATTTTTCCTCTTGGGACAGGGGCTGCATTTAAAGCTTCAATCCTAGAAGCATGGGCATGGCAAGTATAACTGTCACACAAGTGCAGGTGCTTTCCTGGGTTTATTTTCCTGCAGAATGCCTCTTTTTTTTTTTTTTTTTTTTTTTTTTGTGGGGGGGGGGGTGGTGATAAAAAAAAAAAAAGAAAAAAGAAAGGAACTGACATTTAAAAGTCTAATTCTCAGACCAGACCTTAGTAGTTGCTCAGTTTCATACCAGCTTTCATTTGTAAATTTAACAGACATAGATTGGAGACTCTGATTAACTTCAGGCTAATTACTTTTCCCTCAGACTAGATGTCCCTAGATTTCCAGATACAATAACTATTCTCACTTTCTTAGTATTTTTGTGCATTTTAAGATTTATCTGCAGCCGAGCCCAAGAATTCCCCAAATAACGCAAACAACAGATTCATAGATGTCACGTAATATCATCGTGATTTTTTTCCAACAAGAATGGTTCTAACTGCTAGTCACAGAAACATTATTACACGGGATCCCCAGCTTCAGGCAAGCGTCTAGGTCTGTACGTTGCAAAGAAGAGCGTGAAATTGAGGAGTGCCCCTCGGGGGAGTGAAGCCAGAAGAACACACGTTTTGATTTTAAACCTGGTGGGCCTGGGCTGCTGGCGGGCAGCTCCGCGGGATCACGCCCGGTTACCCACGCACCGAGTTCTGAGTGACTACGAGCAACCGGTCACCCAGGAGGACACTCTGAAGGCTTCCGGGCAGCCCTGGGAGCAGACGGGGCCGTCAGGGCCGGGCCCCGGCCCCACGCACGCACCGCTGCAGCCCCGGCCTGGCCCCGCCGCCCAGCACCGCCTGCCCGCGGCTGCCGGAGGAAACCGTG
>VXAA01003158.1:190188-204311 GCA_013399115.1 Anseranas semipalmata
CTGCGGGGCCGCTCGGCCGGTTCGCAGCCGGGGGGGGCCGCACACAAAGCGGCCGCGATCCCCGCTGTGCTCCCGCGGCCCAGCGCTGCGGGCTGGGAAGCGCGCCCCGGCCGGGGCTAGGGGCCCTGGCGCCGGCTGCGTTCTCTAGCCCCGGCCGGTAGCGGTGCGGGGAGGCAGGCGGCTGCGGACAGAGCCTCGGTGAGCCCCGGGGCTCTGCGCTGTGCTGGGTCAAGGCTGCGCCTGGACCGCGGTAGGTAGCAGCAGCTGCTGGGCCTCCTCTGCTTAAACATCTTCGCCGTTCTCCTTGTGGACTTCCACGGTATTCCGTGGCACCACGCGTCAGAATTTTATTGTGCTGCCTCTGTCGAGGTGAAGTTCGACGCGGTCGGTGTGAATTCAGAGCTATGCATGCAGAAACGAGGATTAACGCGTGCGACAGGATTGGCAATGATCTAGCCACTGCTCCAATGAGGCAGTCGTTTAACAACAGACCGGTGCATGTTGTGGCTAGCTCGTTATTCAATGCCCACTCGCAGCATTGTGTATATATTGTAACCATATTCATAAGCACTAATATTATGTTTTTTGTTTTTTTTGTTTTTTTTTTTTTTTAAATTTAGCAGCCTTTGATGATGCAGTGGAAGAACGTGTGATCAATGAAGAATACAAAATATGGAAAAAGAATACTCCCTTCTTATATGATTTGGTAATGACCCATGCTCTGGAATGGCCCAGCTTGACTGCTCAGTGGCTTCCTGATGTAACAAGGTAAGCTGATCCTTTCCTTTAAAGTAGAATAAAGAGTAAATCTGGGATCTTTCTTGTTAAATTAAGACATTATATGATTCCTTTCTGTCTTAATCACTTTTTGTATCCTTGCCTTGCCAACAGCAAGTTGAGGACTATGAATTCTAGAGTCAGTACAGACATTTTCACTGTGGGAAAATGCCTTTTATCACTGAGAAGATATTTTCACACCTTTGATTTTGATGCTTTTTGTCTTTCAACTTTATTCTCCTCTTTAAAAACAAAAATCTCCTTTCCTCAAATACAGAACTAAATATAATTTCGGTATAATCACCGTTTTATCCTAAGCATCCATCACAATATTCTGCTTGCAAAGAACATTCGTGTGCTTCAAACATATACTTGGGAGGAACTGTTAAAGTCTCTTAAAGGAAGGCAAGGGAATAGTGGTCTGCTGAAGTTATTTAGAGGTAGGTACTGTTGTGCTACGAGAATTTTAATTTGAGATCTTGAGTTAGGACAAGCGATTTCCTCTGGAGGAAGAAGGTACCCTGTTGGAGCAGGAGAGTAATGGTAACTTTTAAGGGTGTTATTAGTGTTAGAAGCTGTCATCAAAAGCTATTGTAGTCAGCTCAGTGTTGTGTGAACCCCTTCTTTTGTTTCTCACATGTCTCTTCTCTTGCAGACCTGAGGGCAAAGATTTCAGTATCCACCGGTTAGTCCTGGGAACCCATACTTCAGATGAACAAAACCATCTTGTGATAGCTAGTGTGCAGTTGCCTAATGACGATGCACAGTTTGATGCTTCACACTATGATAGTGAGAAAGGAGGTAAGGGACTGAAGATGTCAACCAGCTGGAGTTTTAGCCATTTTTTCCCCACCTCTCAATAGAATATTTCTATTTCTTAATATTCAGGCAATAAAGTTCAGATACTACATCTAAACTAGTCAATTTATTTTTAAGTGGTATCCTTACTTAATGGACAAATATGTTTGATGTATGTGCATAATGTCTTGGTAGGCTTATTGCAAAAGTATGTGAGAAAAGACTTCACCCCACTGTATTTTTTCATCAGGAGTTGATGTTGAATTTCATGGAGTACTGCTTATTGCTTTTTATCATCATTTTTGCATTACATAAACTCTTTCAGTGAGAAAGTCACTCACGTAAAAGAATATTTTACTTCAGAGGAGTGTATCATTTCAAATGTTCTTCTCTAGCCTGAATTCTGCTGCCTGATACTTGTGCCAGCCTGTCTTGCATAAAAAGATGACTGTATTTTGTTCAGTGTATCGGGCTTGAATTTGATGCTTTCTGTAATCTTACTTGGCTGTCAGCTTTGCTACAAGTGAGGCATTTCTCATTTTCACTTGGTTGAATCAGACTTTCTACACGGTGAAAGTCCTTAACGATCTAATGTTAGCTTTTCTTTTTGCCAGAAGCCTGGATTATGCAATTCATATTTTGATCTTTGGGCTTCTTAGAGTTATTCATGAACACAATGTTGTCAAATACATCCTTTGTTTTTATTCTATCTTGGTATTTCTCAAAAATACACCATTCTGATTTTAAAAAAGAAAACTCCAAACCCTCTTTTTGACAGAATGCTGCCGTGCAATTTTGTGAAATACTAAGTTACTGTGATTAATTACAGAGATATAAGGTAGGTTTGGCAAGTTACCTATATAATCTCACATTTTAAACCTTGTGCAGCAATTTCTTTATACCAGAATTTGGTCTGTTCTGCAATGCTGAACTTTGTTATATTTGAAAGCGCAGTTACAGCACTTTCATTTCAAATACACAACACATACCTTCATTACAGGTGAGAATTTTAGATATGATAAATTTGGGGCTTGTGTTGTTTCAGGAGAAAACAGTCTTTAACTGTCTCTAAACTTAGCCAAAGTCCTGACATCTTTATGTTACAAATACAGATGTTTAAAACAACATGCTGTTTGAAAACTGGATTCTTTCAGTTACATGTTCTTGTGATTATTCCTCCAAAATAAGTACTTGGTAGTACCAGTAATTGAGTCTGGATCTTTCTGTCGTGATCTGAAAATGTCTAAATATTTACAACTATTAAATTCTTTTTTTTTTTTTTTTTTTTTCCAGAGTTTGGAGGCTTTGGGTCAGTTAGTGGAAAAATTGAAATTGAAATCAAGATAAATCACGAGGGAGAAGTGAACAGAGCACGTTACATGCCACAGAACCCATGTATCATTGCTACAAAGACTCCGTCCAGCGATGTCCTCGTCTTTGATTACACCAAACACCCTTCTAAGCCAGGTGTCTGAATCTTTGTCATGTCTGTGCTTCAGAGGTCATAAGAATATAAATGACAGCCTTTTCTTAAGAAAAAGTTGATGTAGTGCAAAAGAGGTTGAAAATTTTTGTGGGTTGTGTATCACATGTAGTTTTAGAGGAAAGTGAGTATTTAGTGTAAAAGGTTATTTTGTAGAAACTTACATATCTAATGTGTATCAATAGAAAGGTGTTTTTTTTTTTTTTTCTTTTGCTGTTTTAGTGTGTTTTGTCATGTCACTTTATATGATGGTATTTGAAGTGGTAGAAGGTGGCTTGCTGGAAACCATATGATCTGCTGGGTGGCTGAACTGTTGTCTTGATCTGTAAGGATATTAACATTCATTTACTGATGAACTTGGCAAGATCATATAGAGTAACTAGTTTTACCAGTTGCAGGGAAGATCAGAAGCGTATTTATCACTTCTGAAGTACAGTTGGAGACGATGAGAGAAAGAAAAGTAATACACCAGCAGAATGTTTAGGAAGAATTTTCTGAGCAGTAATTGAGTTGAGCTGCTGTTCCTTCATCCAGCTAGACCAGGTGTATAATGCCAGAGTATGAAGGTGGCTACTAGGCTGCTTTGACTCTTCAGCAGGTAGTACAGTATTAATTCAGAAAGGGCTACTGCTAGGTCATCCAGCCAAAAAATTAGCAGCTTTGAAAAATCTGCAGTGTGTATCTGTTAGGCTAAGATGACAAACTGCTCTGTGCTGTCTCAGTGCATTTTCTTTTAACGAGGTGATTCTTACGTTGGTGATAATGCTCAGAAGGATAAAGAGGCATCCTGTTGCAAATGTCAAAGCAAAGCTTAGTAAAGCACAGTAAAACTTAATGCCAGATATTCCATGATGTGCTGAAAGTGATACTAGGCATTGGAGTTCTTATGCTGCTTCTTTACAGACCCTTCTGGAGAATGTAACCCTGATCTGCGTCTTCGTGGGCACCAGAAAGAAGGTTATGGGCTGTCATGGAACCCAAACCTGAGCGGGCATTTGCTTAGTGCTTCTGATGATCATGTGAGTACTATAAATATAGCTGGGGTGCAATCTGCACTTTATTTGTGTCCCTTGGCAAAAGGTCAAGAATGTTTTTCTTTTTGAGGGGGAGGAGGCAGGGGAGGTGAAGAGAATTTCTGTCTAAGGATGCAATTTTTGTTTGTTTATTCTTTTTAAGACTATTTGCTTGTGGGATATTAGTGCTGTTCCAAAAGAAGGTAAAGTGGTGGATGCAAAGACCATCTTCACAGGGCATACGGCAGTAGTGGAAGATGTATCTTGGCACCTGCTCCATGAATCTCTTTTTGGATCTGTTGCTGATGATCAGAAGCTCATGATGTAAGTGGGGTAATGTCTTTAGAAATTGAGCACTTATGTCTGTTTTGCTTTCCCAGCTGCTCCCTAGTCCATCGGTATGGGATATAAGCCTTTATTTCAATTCTCTTGTCTCCTTACAGCTGGGATACTCGGTCAAACAACACCTCCAAACCTAGTCATTCAGTGGATGCTCATACAGCTGAAGTCAACTGCCTCTCTTTCAATCCCTATAGTGAGTTTATCCTGGCTACAGGATCAGCTGATAAGGTAGGTCTGCCTTGAATTTGGAACATACTTATTTAGTTTCTGATGTGTAAATGTAGGTGTATTATATTGGTTACTTCACAAAAAAATGTTTTTATTTCTTCGACTAGACTGTTGCGTTATGGGACTTGAGGAACCTAAAACTGAAGTTGCACTCCTTTGAATCACACAAAGATGAAATATTTCAGGTATAGCAAAATGTCTTTATCTTTTTTGCCCTTAGTTCTGCTTGGATGGCTGGGAAAAATGAAAAGTATTCTTTTCCACTATGTTTTTATGAAGTGTACTTGTGCTTAAAAACCTCATGTATTCTTTTCTCTCATCTGCTTATAATTTTCTGGTTTATTGTTGTGGAGATGTGTAGCTTTCTGTGTGTGTGGGAACTCCAGCACAGATAACAGTGTCCAGAAAGCCAGGGGCAGAATGTAACAAGGAAATGGTTGAGAGCTCTATCCACAATGTTAAGAATGAAATACTAGCAGTACAGAGTAAATGTAAATGTAAATTATTCATGGCAGCAGATTGAAGCAGTGAGGCACAATGAAATGGCTGCAGTGTTTTCATCTTCTCAGCTTGGTCCTGTAGGAAGGCTTTAGCTGGTAACCACTAAAAGGGATTGCTGGACCATCCTGTGACAAAAAATAATTGCTAATTTTGCTGGTGTAAATATAGAAAGTTAACATCATTGGTAGCATGTGCTTAGCAGTTACAATATTTCCATCTCCAACTCATGCATTAGTCAGAACAAAAATATGTAGAAGGATTTTCAGTAGAAGGATTGGTACTTAAAGACACTAGTTACCTCTAAATAAAATTATGCACAGAATCTTGAAATGTCAGGTTAGTATGCAGAATTGTCTACTTTTCTAATCCTGTGATCCTATTAAGTGGTATGTTTTGGAGAGATTTATCTCCAGCAGCCGTGGTAAATGCAAGCTTTTGGGCGGTTAAGCTTAATTACAGTGATTTCTTTTCATGTGTAAACCATACTTACTATTTAAGGAATCTGTAGTTTATATTCATGCAATCCTTATTAAGGAGCAGCTGATGTCCTTGAGAGTTGCTTATACTTCGTGACATGTGGCGTTTGTTACAGGATGGTGTTTGTTAGAGGAGAGGTTACGTGTAGTACCTTTTTGGTGCTTGAATGCCTCGTTAGCATATAAATGTTCACAAAACTACTTGCTATCTTAGAATGTTATTGGATATATTTATATTTCAAGTTAATAGCAATTTGAATTTTCATGAAGCTTTCATAATATAAGATGGTGATGTTTGTTGTGAATGTCTGCCATGTTATGGCTTCTTAAAACTAATTCCCTTTCTAAACTCATCCTTGTCTGTAGGTCCAGTGGTCTCCCCATAACGAAACTATACTGGCCTCCAGTGGCACTGACCGCAGGCTAAATGTTTGGGACTTGAGGTAAATCCCAAATTAGTCAGGTTGTCCTGACAGAATATTACCAATGAATTGCATCACAAGCAACCACAACAACAAAACAACAAACCTACAACTTCTTAATTTTTCCTTTTTTTTTTCCTAAGTAAAATTGGAGAAGAACAGTCCCCTGAGGATGCTGAGGATGGTCCCCCAGAGCTATTGGTAGGTCTTTTGAATCTCATTGATTGTTTTGACCTATATAATTCATCTCTGCAACATAGATTTGAAAATGTTACCACCACCACCACCTTTTTTTTTTTTTTTTTTCTCTCCAATACTAGTTTATTCATGGTGGTCATACTGCAAAGATATCTGATTTCTCCTGGAATCCCAATGAACCCTGGGTAATCTGTTCTGTATCAGAAGATAATATCATGCAAGTCTGGCAAATGGTAAGTTGTTTGGGAAAGTGCAGGAAGTGGTAGATAAGAGATAGTGTTGAACTGCCTGAATTTCAGCATTCCTGGTTTTATTTACAGCTCACTGAATGACTTGCTTTGTGGGGCTGCCTAAATTCAAATGGATAGTGAAATCCATTTTAGATTTGGTAGAAACAAGGGTTTTCGAATACTGAGAAGCTGTTTTATTTCTCTTAGTTTAAAAAGAAAAAAAAAAAAGCAAGTACTGGTGTAGAAGTAATTTTTTCCCTTCTGTGCTTTGAATGAAAACAGCATGTAAAAACCAAATGTGACATTGAGGTTTCTGTTAGTTACTGTCATATCATTGCAAAGATTTCATTTGTTATAAATGTCCCCCTGTGGATGGAGAGGGGTAGTGGTGAATAGGAAAAACTTGCTGGTTTAAATTACCAGCTGTTGAAAGTTTTGGAGAACAGTCTTGTATAGTTTGAATAACCTTTCAAAAGGCCATTCTTCTAATTTTGGTTTATTTGTAGATTGGTTCACAGAGGCTTTGTCTTAGCAGCATTCTATGTAGTTCTTTTGGAAGGTGCTGCTGCAAAGTAGAGGATCTATTAAACATATGCACAGTAGTCTTAATTGAAATAAGCCCTGCAGTGGTCTCTGCTTTTAAGATGTCAGATTCCCATAAGCTACAGTACCTTAGAGTACTTCTGAAATGTTTTGAAGACATTGCTATTTCAAAAAAGAAATCTGTGTTGCAGCTTTCATGTTAAATGGCCTTGAGGGATCAGGGATAGGCAATATATATCTGCAGATGAAAACCTGCCAGAACTTTCTGAAATGTTCTAGCAGATGTAATCCTGTTAAATGTGGTAGTAAATGCTTCATCAGATCTTCCACTTCTGTCTTGCAGGCAGAGAACATATACAATGATGAAGACCCTGAAGGAAGTGTGGATCCAGAAGGTCAAGGATCCTAGATGATAACCTTTCCTGTTTTTAGTCTTTTTCCTTCTCTTCTCTCTCAGCCCTGATATTGACTTAACACTGGTTTTGAGACACACGTAGACTTTGTGTTCAGCCATCCTTCTGTAGATACCATCAACAGTGCTTTTTATCCCAGACAGTGAGTACTCCCTAAGGAAAGGGCTTAGCTCAACTCAGCTGGTACTGTGCTGTAGCTCCTTGGTCAGATTTCCTACAGCAACCTCCCTCTTGTGTATAGAACTGGCTGTCCCATTTTAGCTGCTTTCCTCACACAGAGCAACTTTTTTTTCTTCTTCTGTCTTTAGCTTGCTACAGCTACGGGCTTTTGCCTAATTTAAACAAAAGTTAAATCAGTAGAGCTGCCAGAGTATGCTTAAGCCAATGGAGATGATACAAGTGTTAATCCACTGGCAGTTCAGAAATGGAGTGTGGAAGGTCTGTCCTCTTCAGTACAACTCAGAAGTCTTGTGATTCCTTTAGTTAATCTGTACCTGTATGGCTTTTTCTGCCTCTGCAGATACTAAAAAAAGACTTGCAGATTCTGACTTGAACTGAAGTTATATTTCTTTCTATATTTTTTTTTTCCTCTACTGGTAATTCTGGGTTTTTCATTCCTTCCTTCCATCCTTCCCCTTTTCTCCCATCTGCTGGGCGACAGCAGTTTGGATACATTAGCTATTCCTGCAGAGCATTGTTCACCTTCCATGTATCTTGCTCTATTGTGTGTTTCTTGAGCTGTGTTTTCACATATATTTCTTTCCTTTCTGTGAAATGGTTTTAAAAACTTGGGGCCACCAAGTTGTAAAGGTGTATGTTTTTACCAACTGATGTACCACAGATGGCATGCCCAGTAATCTAAAACAGCATTGGTAGCTGGTACATGTAAAGCAAATTACATGTGGATGAACTACCTTTTTTAGGAGTTAGTCCTTGACCACTAGATCCTGCACATCTTCCACTAGGGTGTCCTGTTCCACCAGCAACCTGTTACTCTCCATGTTCCTCATTACTAATTGCGTGTAAGTGCTTCAGATGGAATAAATTTTTTCTACATAAATGCTGCATAGCTGTGTGATTTTGTGCTGATGTTTTCCTTCTGCATAAACTGTTTTCTTAAGGGTAAGCTGTATACCTTACAAGCACCGTGGTTTGACACACAAACTTATTTTTCTTCAAGGTACAACTTTGAGAAATCAAAAGATCCTTAAACTGACCTTTATTTTCAGTGTGAGACTTTATATAAAGTGGAAACCTTTTATCCACAAACTTCAGTTTCTGTGGCCCACATTGGAGCATGTCACAATACAGCAGACACCACTTGAACTACAAAAGAGAATCCTGTTAAAAGGATAAAGCTTCTCCTGTATGTAAACTTCAAAAATCAAACCCCTAACACCGCCTTCCCAAACAATGCTTTCAGTGCAGGCTTACACAATCCATCTATGGAACAAGACAAGATACATTTTCCAAACAACAAAACATATACTGTTATTCTTTGTACGTGTCCATTGTTCAGTGCAAGTATCATTTTTTCTGCTCTGTGGAAAAGCAGTTTTACTAGAAGATCAACAGCAGCACTCTGGTATTCCTGACTTCAGGCAGCTGCTGTACATCAGGCAAGATAAGCAGAGAGGAGACGTCCCCTGCAGATGCCTCTGTCTGGGAGGAGTCTGTCATTTCTAGCAGTCTTGGTCTGCTTTTTCTTCTGATTTGCAAAGGTGGCCGTAGATTTCTAAGCAGCCCCTGTATGGGTAGAAAGTGAATTTAGTGTACTGAATATGGAATATATGAAACATAAAGGATTCTGGCTGGAGAAAATGGGCAGCAGGGACAGACTGTTTCTGAAGAATCTTTTTCACAATATGGAAGAAAAGCAAATAGGTGACACTAAAACTGGCTCAGATCATGGTGCTGGGAATGTGTGGACCCAGGCCAGCCGGTCCAGAGCCCTTGGCAAACGCACGAGCGTTGGCAGGAGGGAACCTGATTTCTGGTGCAAGATACAGGAGGGGGCAGCTGTGATTTCTGATGCGAGCTACGGGAGGAGGCAGCTCAGAGATGTACTTAGGTCCCTGGTTCGAATGTGAAACTCGAGGAGGTGTCCTGACATGTAAGTCTTAAGCACTGTCGCTTCCCGTGATGGCAATTTGCAGATCCCCGGGAGTTAAGAGACTGCAGCTGCACCCGGGCTTAGATGTTGGCCTCTGCAGCCTGTGGTTCAGATGGACCCCATGCAGCAAAGACGTGGGGTTGCTGGGATCTGTTCAGAACTGTAAATGCAGTTACCCCTGTTAATAAATGTTGGAACGACTGCTGGCATGACAGGCCAAAACAGGAAGATTGCCTCTTACCCTGGGCTTACCGTGCTAGTCTTTGGTGGATAAAAGAGAACTGTGGCTGCTGGGGGGGGATTGCCCTCCCATGGTGCATTTGCGTGAGGACGTTTGAGTGGGGAAGGGGAAAAAGGAATCCTGCAGTAACAGTGAAGCTCCAGAAAATGCTTAAGAGTGTGTACAGCTGAGATTGGAGTAATGCGTAACAACACAAAGTTTGGTAAGTAAAATAGTCCACGAACTTAGAGACATTTTCTGGAGCTTGAAAATATCCCATACAATAAAGAAGTCTTGAGTGAAACCAGCAGTATAGATTTATAAGCAGAAGGAAGTTCTCTCTGTTGAAGAGCATCTGCAGCAGCATTTCCCAAACTGAAAACTCCGTTCCCTTCCACGTGTTCCGAAGGAAACTATTTTTTTTTAAGTTGCCGCGCCTGTCTCTTGGAAGGCAGCCTGCGCTTCTATTTTGTACAGAAATTTCCATGACATCGCCACATGGCAAAGGGTCCGGAGTTTCCACGGCCGCAGCCCGTGCCCGCGCCTCCCGCATGTGCGGGGACGGGGAGCGGGAGCCTCGCCCGCCGCCCGCCGCCGCCCTTCCCCACGGCCTGGGGCAGACGGACGGACTGACTTGTAAATGGACAGCTCCTGGTGCAGGCTGCTCCGCAGCTCCTCCAGCTCCTGGTTCTTGCGCTGCTGGAGCTGGACGCCGTTCTTCAGCTCCTTCAGCCTGTCCTCCAGCTCCTCCACCTGCTCCTGGGGGCGAAGAAGACAAAACCGCGTTGCCCGGGGGAAGCGGCCGCGCGCCCTGCGGGGCTTTGCCCGTCTGTGCTCTGCTCGGGGCGCGGGCAGCCAGGCACGTGGCTGCCAGCTGTGGTCTTAAGAAACCTCTGCAGAAAAGCTTTGCTTTTCTACAAAGGTGAGAGCCAGGGCCGGAATGCAGCGCGTGCTTTGGCTTCCCTGCTGGTCGGTTTTGTCCCTTACACTGCTAGGCGTGCGTTTGAAAAGCTGTCAGCGCTGTATAAATCTAAAACCCTCAAGAAGATAAACACAGGATCGGGGAAAAGAGAACGTGGAGGCACTTCAGGGGTTCCCCGAGGTCCCAGCTGCTGAGCGAGGTGGGACCCTGAAGCCCGGCTGAGCAGCGCTGCGGCGGCTGGGACCCGGTCCCTGCGCTGCAGCCACAGCCCCGGCCAGGCCAGGCAGTGCCCGCGAGGACGCTGGCTCCGGGCAGCAGCGATGGCCGGGAATGTTGGCAGCAGGACGGATGGTGGAGCCAAATGTGCTCTTGTGGATATTGAATTGCATCTTCTCCCTGCACGAGGTGATGCGGGGGATGCCTGGCACAGCCCCACGTCTCTTTTCCAGCACCTGAACTCCACAAGCGGCTCCCATCAAATGCCGAGCCGCGGTGCTGGTGCTGCACCTGCACCTCCTTCTGGTCCCCTGGGGTTCCTGGATGTGTCTGCATGTGTCTGGGCTGACACAGCTGTACCCGAAGCGGCAGCCTGCTGACCCATGTGTGGGCCTGCCCTGGAGGTCTTCCCAAAACCCAAAATGTTTGCTCATGCCTACGTAATGGTCTTTTCATGCTGAACATCCAGACCAAGCGAGGCACAGTGCTGCTGAGTCATTGAGTTTTAGGCTTTGGGGCTTCTTCAGGGGCACAAAGTAAATCCTCAGGGAGAAGAGCGTCAGCGAGGAGGATGCATTTGACTTGAACCCATGGGAGACATTTCACCTCGCTGCCCTCCTTATCCACCCCGCTCCCCCCTGGGCCCTACCAGCCAGACCTTCAACATCCACATTCTCAGTGCCCGCAGACAGGCGCTCCCAAGCCTGAACAAGCCACCGAGGGTGCTGGGGCACCGAGCCCGGGACGCCTACCCTGTACTGCCCGACCTCTTCGTCGCGCTTCTGCTTGACGAGGACGATCTGCTCCTCCAGGCTCCTGTTCTGCAGCCGCAGGCGGCTGACCTCCCCCTGCAGGGGCCGCAGGACCTCCTTCATGCCCTGCATCTCCCCCTGCAGTGCCTGCAGCGCCTTCGCCCCCGCCTCGCGCCGCTCCAGCAGCCGCAGCAGCTGGGGCTCGTAGTGCTCCTCCAGCCCCCGGCGGCTCCGCGCCACGAAGCTCTCGAACTCGACGGAGAGCCGGCGGCTCTCCTGCAGGTACTGGCTGTCCTGCCGACACGGTGGTGCCTCCAGCCGCTGCCGCAGAGCCTCCTTCTCCTTCTCGCAGGTCTCCTTCAGGCGGGACAGCTCGCCGGAGAGCTGCCCGGCCTGGGTCTCCAGCTCGCCCCGGTACGCCGCGTGCTGGGAGAGGTCGTGGCGCCGGCTCTCCAGCTGGTACTGGCAGGCCACGCACTCCTTCGTCACCTTGAAGAGCTTCTGCTTGATCTGCCGGATCTCGTCCTTCAGGTTGTCTCTCTCCAGCTCCACTTTGGCCAGCAGCCGGCAGGCGGCCTGGATCTCCTGGTGGGCATGGCGGATCTCCTGCAGCGCCGGCTCCCGCAGCTGCGCCAGCTCCTCGATCAGGCTGTCACGCTCTTTCTCCAGCTGCTCCACGGCTTCGATGCACTCCTGGAAGTAGTTGCCCAGCTCTTCAAGGGTGAGGCACTGACGCTCCGTGCCCTCCGCGTCCAACGGGGTGCCTGCCCCCTCCGCATCCATGTCCAGCGGGATCCCTGCCCCCTCTGCGTCCGCCTCTGGTGGGATCCCTGCCCCGTCTGTGTCCATGTACAGCGGGATCCCTGCCCCGTCTGCACCCACGTCCAGCAGGAGTCCTGCTCCATCCACATCCAGCAGGATCCCTGTCCCACCGACAGCCATGTCCAGCAGAATCCTTGCTTCATCTGCTGCCACATCTAACGGGATTCCTGCTCCATCCACATCCAGCGGGATCCCTGTCCCACCAGCATCCATGTCCAGCAGGATCCTTGCTCCATCTGCTTCCACATCTAATGGGATTCCTGCTCCATCCACATCCAGCGGGATCCCTGTCCCACCAGCATCCATGTCCAGCAGGATCCCTGCTTCATCTGCTGCCACGTCTAACGGGATTCCTGCTCCATCCACATCCAGCGGGATCCCTACTCCATCCGCTTCCGCATCCAGTGGGATTCCTGCCCCATCCACATCCACATCCAGCGGGGCTCCTGCCCCGGCCGCGTGCTCGCCCACCAGGGGCCCTGGCATGCTGAGGCTCAGGGCAGTGTCCCCGACGTCTGCCTGCAGCTCCCGGCAGGTGCCCGGGCTGCCCACACGCGCGGGAGCAGCCCCTGCGCCCAGCGCTGTCTCCGTCGGGGTGTGCGGAGCCTCCGGGTGTGTGGGTGCGCCCGCAGCCACTCCCTGTGGCACCGGAGCCGCTCCTGCTTCATCCAGCTGCGTTTCGGGAGGGGGCTCTGGCTCTGCCATCAGGTCCCTGCAAAGGAGAGGACATGTCAGCTGGCGCGGTGACTGTCACAGGTCTGAGCCCTCCCTGTGCAGACCGGGCAGCGGTGCTGCTTGCGCGGCCTGAGGACAACTTTGACCCAAGCCACTTGCTTCAGCGTGGGCCAAAACAAAGGAGCGAAACCATCCTGAAGTGAATGACTGTGGCAGAGGAAGAGCAAGTGCTTCAAAACCCAGCAGCAGTTCCCCCAGTCCCCATAACGTGCTGCCCGCTGCGCCGCGTGGATCACCCCGCCAGCACCGCCAGCACCAGTGCGATGGCAGCGGGGCGGCCGGCAGCGCTCACGGCACGGCCGGTGAGGCGCTCCCAGTAGAACGTGCCCGGGTTTCAGCTATGTGGCATAACCTCACAGCAAGGGAATGCGCTGCTAAAGCGCAGGCGGGCTCCGCGCTGGCTGAGGACGGAGCAGAGCACCGCACCGCACCGGGCCCACGGCAGCCCCGGCCGCTCGCTTTGCAGTGTCATCCGAGCCGGGCATTATCCCCGGGCAGGCACCTGCCGCTGCCACGACAAAACGCTCCCGGCTCACGTTCGCCCGGGTGCTATTTGGGGCAGGAGCGGAGCACGGTGCTGGGGCCGGCGGGGGCTTTTCCTGCCCCGGGGGTGGCGGGGGGATGCTGTCACCTCCCAGCCCCGCAGGCTGAGCTCATGTCTCATCCCCAAAGGAATGAGCACGGGCTGGCACTGAGCGGCCCTCGGCTCGCTGCAACGGCTTTAAGGAAAGAACTGATTTTCACCGGTACTTTCTCTCCTAATAAGGCAGTTTTCTGCAGCGATGACACATCGCAGCCTCGGACCCAGTGGCCTGACCGCTGGAGCTGGGGAGCGCAGGGAAAGGTGGGGAGGGGGCTGCGCTGCGTTTAACGTGCCCCCCTCCGCTGCCAGCGTTTATTTTTCAAACTTCCCAACTCC
>VXAA01003158.1:210507-240410 GCA_013399115.1 Anseranas semipalmata
GCCAAGGAGGGGTCAAGGTGACGGCTTGGTGGCCGTGGAGGGGGCTGGGGAGGGGGGGCAGAGATGGCTTTGTGAGAGGTTGGGGTGGTGGCCATGGAGGGTTCAAGGTGCAAGCCATGGAGGTGGCCCTGGGGGGATCGGGGAGGTGGCCGAGGAGGTGGCCCTGGAGGGGTTGGGGAGGTGGCCGAGGAAGGGCCAGGGTGATGACCATGGTGGCCATGGAGGTGGCCAAGGAGGGGTCGAGGTGGTGGCTGTGGAAGCGGGTGGGAAGGGGGTGCAGCAGTGCATTAGGAGAGGTTGGGGTGGTGGCCAAGGAGGGTTCAAGGGGCAGGCTGAAGAGGTGGCCTTGGAGGGGTCGAGGAGGTGGCTGAGGAGGTGGCCATGGAGGGGTCAGGGTGGTGGCTGAGGAAGGGCCAGGGTGATGGCCATGGTGGCTGTGGAGGTGGCCAAGGAGTGGTCAAGGTGGTGGCTGAGGTGGTGGCCGAGGAAGGGTCGAGGTGACGGCTATCGTCTCTGGGGAAGTGGCTGTGGAAGTGGCTGAGGAGGGGTAGAGGTGATAGCCATGGAGGTGACCGAGGAGGGGGTGCAGCAATGGCTGAGGAGGGGTAGAGGTGGTGGCCAAGGAGGTGACTGAGGAGGGCTAGCAATGGTGGCCATGGAGGAGCCCAAAGAGGGGTCAGAGTGGTGGCCAAAGGGATGTGGTGGTGGCCATGGGGGCTGCGGTGGCCGCGGCAGCAGGCCGGATCCGGCAGGCCCTGGCGCAGTCTCGCCCCTGCCCCGAGGGCTGTTGCCGGTTCACTGGGTAGGTTCGCTCTCCGCTGAGTCAGAAGGTCACCGGGGCTGAGGGAAACCTGGAGGGACGCCAGCCACCTCCTCCTCCTCCTCGGCCAGGTGTTTGCCGTGCTCCAGGTGTGGCCCTTCCTGCCCTAGATATGGCCCCCACCCCGGCCATTTGCGGGCGCTCTCCTCCGTAACCCAGCCGTGTCCCTGCCTCCTCGCCGCGCTGGGCCCCGGGCCGCGTCCCGCCGCTGAACTTGCCGTGGATGCCCTCTCCGGGCTGCCCCGGGGCGATGTTATGGGGAGCTGCGGGCTCAGCCCGGCATCCTGTGGGTGCTCAGCGGGGCGGTGGGTGGCGGTGTGCTGGTCGTGCTTGTCCGCTCAGCGTGGCTGCCCTCCGGTAGTAGGTGGCGCGGCGGTCGCAGGAGGCATCGCCACAGGGACGCGCGCGGCCTCTTCCCCCGTGCTGCGAGGGATCCCGGCTGCGTCACGCGACTGCCCTTCCCGCAGGGCACGTCAGGCGGCGGCGTCACCTCCTCGGCCTCACTTGGCCAAGGGAGAGGCCGCTTCTGTGGCACCCAGACGCGGCCAGATGCTGTCGCCTGGAACTTTCTTCCTCGATTTGCCCCGGGGAGTTAATTCCCAGGCATCCAGGACCGCATGCAGGCATGTTTACCGCTTTGAGAAGCGCACTGAGATCTGTGATAAGAAAGGAGGGGCCGTGGAAAGGCAAAAGGGTCTCTGAAAGAGGCTGGGCTCTGCGCAGGAGGTCCGTGAGATGCTGCCGGTGTGCCTGGCGGGACCTTCCTCCTGGCACGCCAAGCGTGGACACCGCTGCTGTGGGCCTGACGCTGAAACCTGAGCAGAAAAAATGAGCTGTGCCAAAGCATGTGATGTTCCTCTTTGCAGCGCAGAAATGCCCACACCAGCTCTGTCATCCCTTTTTTTTTCTTTTTCCCCTCCAAGTTTTAACATTTGCTAGCTAATCCTCTAAACAGGAGCCCCATGAGAAGTCGCTGTCTGTCGGGGTCGCAGCCTGGGGACCTCTCGGAGGCAGCCTCCAGCCCACCCATCGCGCCGTCCCTGCGAGCACGAAGCAGCGTGTCGGCAGGGCACCGTCACCGCTGCCGCCGCACTTGCCGCGCGTTGGGTCTCCGGGAAGGGTTTGTGTGTGCGCGGGGGCCGCGGGACCCCCGGCTGGCAGCCGCCCGCTGCATCCCTGCCATGTTTCCAGCAGAGCCGCTCGGAGGTGTGGAGCGGGGAAGCTGCGCGGACGTGCCGTGATTGCAGCGTGCTCCTGATTGAATCACCCCGGCTGGCTCCAGCAGGCAGCGGCGCGGCGGCCCCACCCTGGTTAACCGCCTCCGGCCCGGCTGCGCGTAGCCCCGGGATGCGGCGGGGGCTGAACGCCCGGCTGCGGAACGGGGAGATGGGGCTGTGCGGCGGGCTTGCTGCCTGCTGACCTTGCCCGAGTCCTGTTTGCCGTCCTTAAAACGGGGCGATAGCGCTCCCCGAGTGGCTCCTCTCGTGACGTTCCGCGCCGTGTGGTGGGGAGGGAAGGAGCGGCAGCCCCGCCGTGCCGCGTGGTTTGCGAGGGCTGCTGTGGATGTGCAGCCGGGCAGCGCTGGCTGCTGTGCAAAGCTCGGACCTGTCTGGAGGCTGCAGGCGCTGCCCAGCCTGGGAATTTTTCCAAATATCGAGCTGGGTGCTGTGGGATGGGGAAGAGGAGAGCTTAAGCAAGTCATTGTAGGCTCTGGTTGCAGGCGCTGTGCTCGTCTTTCTCCCTGCGTCCGTGTGGTGCTGAGGGGTGGTTTGGGTCAGGTCGCTGAGCCCTGCAGCACCCAGCGGCTCTCCGTCGCCCTCCGTTCACGCGGGGTGATGGCTGTGGTTGGGGCAGGTGCTGGGGCACGGGGCTGGCTGGGAGGGCGGGCGGGCGAAGCCGTGCCGGGGAGCCGTGGGTCAGGGTGGGTTCCTCAGCCTTGTATCTGCCTGGTCACGACCTGGCTGTCAGCTGGGTCTGAATCGCTCAGCACCGAAATCGTGGGAGCAGGATAATGAGAGCGTTTCCATTCTGGGTCCAACCAGTGGTCCATCTAATCGGAAGTCCCATCCCTGGCTGCTCAAACAGCTGAGCTGGGGGGAGCAGGGATGCCGTCATCCTGCTAACGGGCAGATTTCAGGCCACCCCTCTGCGGGGGAACGCCGCTGGGCAGGAGCGGCTTTATGCCGGGCGGCAGGAAGGGTTTCTCTCCTGGCGGAAGCTGGAGCCCTCTCCTGCTCCCAACTGGATGTTCCCCGAGCACTTTTCCTCGAGGAAAGGCCCTGCCCCGCTGGCGGCTGCAGCGTTCCCTTCCCGTGCCGCACGTGAGCAGCTGGGGCGACTCTGCCACGAGCGCTTCCTCCCACAGGTTCGTGCGTTACTGACCGCTGCGTCCTGCTGCGCACCCTTGCTGCGAGGGCCCCAGCCCCGCTCCTGATTCGTGCAGCTCCATTGCCCATGTGCGTCCTGCTGGGCCGGGTGCTGCCGTGTGCCCCGAACAGCTCGGCCCAGCCCGTTGCCCTGAGGCTGTCGGTTCTCCTGCAGCTGCCCGGCCGCCGTCCCCTCTCTGCTTGTCACGGGGAAAAACCCCGTCGCTCTAACCCATGCCGGCACCTGGAAGATGGAGATTGAGTGAGCTGCGTGGGCTGCCCCAGGATTAGCAGGTGCGTGAGCTGGAGGAGCGCCCTGGGGAAGAGCATCGCGCCGCGGCCGCTCGTCGCGCTGGGGAACGCCTGAGACCACCGCAAGCAGGGTGAGCTGCGGCAGATCTCGCTCGGGTTGTTCTGCCCTCCTGCAGCCTGTGCTTTGAGCACTTCTGTGGGCCCTGCTCCCATGGTGTCAGAGCCCCTCACCATTCTTGGGGGTCCTGCTGGATGAGAAGCTGGACAT
The DNA here is from genome assembly GCA_013399115.1 of Anseranas semipalmata. Classification (NCBI taxonomy): domain Eukaryota; kingdom Metazoa; phylum Chordata; class Aves; order Anseriformes; family Anseranatidae; genus Anseranas; species Anseranas semipalmata. The sequence continues at coordinate 214,214 of VXAA01003158.1, forward strand.
GAGCCGGCAGTGCGCGCTTGCGGCTCGGAAGGCCAACTATGTCCTGGGCTGCATTAAAAGAGGGGTGGCCAGCAGGGAGAGGGAGGTGATTGTCCCCCTCTACTCTGCTCTGGTGAGACCCCACCTGGAATACTGCGTGCAGGCCTGGGGCCCCCAGCACAAGAAGGATGTGGGGCTCTTGGAACGGGTGCAGAGGAGGGCCACTAAGATGATCAGAGGGCTGGAACACCTCTCCTATGAAGAAAGGTTGAGGGAACTGGGCTTGTTTAGCTTGGAGAAGAGAAGGCTCCGGGGAGACCTCATTGCGGCCTTCCAGTACCTGAAGGGAGCGTATAAACAGGAGGGGGAATGCCTGTTCACACACGTTGATAGTGACAGGACAAGGGGAAATGGTTACAAACTAAGACAGGGGAGATTTAGGTTGGATATTAGGAGGAAGTTTTTCACTCAGGGTGGTGAGGCACTGGAACAGGTTGCCCAGAGAGGTTGTGGATGCCCCATCCCTGGAGGCATTCAAGGCCAGGCTGGATGTGGCGCTGGGCAGCCTGCTCTAGTAGTTGGCAACCCTGCCCAGAGCAGGGGGGTTGAAACTAGATGATCTTTAAGGTCCTTTTCAACCTATGCCGTTCTATGATTCTATGATTCTATGATTCTTTATTTCCCCACTAACCCTTGGAGGCTGAGGGGTGTTGGTAAGCAGTTGGGATGGGAACAGAGCCGCGGGGAGATGGGGTGACCTGCCCAGAGCGGTACAAACGGGCTAATGTGAAGTGAGGACCTGGGGTCCGCAGCTGGCAGCCTGCTCTAGCTTGCCACGTGTGGCTGCTTTTCCCTGCTGCCTGTGAGAGGTTTTTCAGTTGGGAGCAGGAAAGCTGAAAGCTTTCTATTTTCCTCTGCGAGTGATGCTTGCAAACCCACACAGCTCACGCCAGCCTTTTAACCCTCAGCAGCGCCGTACCGCCAGCGCGCTGCACGTTCCGCGTGTTGGCAGGGCGGCGTGAGCAGGCTGCTGCTGAGGGGCAGCGCGTGCGAGGGGGTTTAGTCCAGGTTTTGGCTACAGCTTTATGTGGGTTTCATGAGATCGTTCGTAACTCCCCGATGAAGTAAAGGAATTGATGTTCCAGAAATATTAAATTAGGGTTGGCTTTTCTTATTTGATACCAACTTAGTCCAGCAGCAACAGGCTTCCTGACTGCTGGGGTCACCGTGATGTCAAAAATAAAGCTTTAAATGCACCCGGCTGCCTCGCAACACGAGCGAGCGCCTGTTGAAAGCTGCGTGATTGCCACGTTGTGCCCGCGGGGCTCCGTGGGGCGCTGGGGGGAGCGTGGGGCTGGGGGCCGCCAGGGCCGGGCGGCAGTTCTGCTCTGATACCGCCGGGCTGCGGGATTTCTCCGATCGCTCGATTTCCTTCATCTCTGCTGCCATATGGCAGCACTGCCACGGCTTGGTGTAAACACAGCGTTTGTATTTTAGTCCCGAGCTTCTCAACTTGTCTGAAGTGAAGGAGGCCACGGAGAGGTGTAGGCATTCCTGCTCGCTGCCCCCACGGCTCCCGCTGCCTGGGACTGTTCCCATGTGTGCGGTAATGAATTTGTTAATCTGTAGAAGGCAGAGAGTGACACTTCAGAAAATCTGAACAAGAGGAATCCACTGGCTGGCCTGGGCTGGAAACTGTGAGCTGCTCTGCCGAACAAAGAGAGGTGTGTCCTCAACCACAGCTATTCCACCTGGAGACAACTGGAAGAATTACTCTTGCAAATAACGTTCCATAAGCTGCGATAAAACTATTTCACCGGAGTCATGTTTCTTTCTAGAAGGAAGGTTTTATTTCATAAGACAATATCATCATTGACTTTGTCTCCAGCACCAGTGGGAACATAAGCCATCTGAAGACGAAGAGCTGGGCAAAGATGAAGCGAAAAGTCTTTCACCTGCCAAATGGGAGCCAGCGCCTTGGGCTGGTCCCCGCGTCCCCTGCTCCCGCAGTGAACGTATGAATGCCTCGATCAGAGCAAGGAGCCGACCCCTTCCGCTTCTGTGGGCGTTTTAGAGCTGTCACCTGCGGCGTGGCGTGAGGCTACGCAGTGCCGATGGCCCAGGCTCCGGCTTGAGCAGGAAATAGTTTGAAACCCTTCTGGTTATGTATTTCTGTTAATGATTGGGGATCTCAAGTGGGTTTTTTTGTGTTACCTTTGCCTTGCTGAGCTTTACTTCCCCATTAAGGGAACAAGGGCTGAATTCCTTTCTCATTCAGGCAGCTCGGCTCCCGCTCTGCGTTTGCTCAGTGAAGGGATCAGCGGAGGGACTAATCCTTCCTCGTGCTGGCGCAGGGGGGTCCCTGCCCCTCCGGCCTTGGGCTGCCAGCCTCGCAGAGGGAGCGCGTGACTTAGCGAGGATCAGATGTGCTCGAAGCAGTCATGCAGTGATGACAAGATCTGTATCTCATTGTCAGCTTCCCTGCCTGACCCACCTCATTCCTTGCTCTTGTTGGAGTCTTCTCGATGGATTAAGTCAGGGGCTCCTGTCCTGGAGGGTGCTGGGGTCAGCACGCCTCCTGCCCCCCGTTCCCTGTTCTCGCTGGCTGCTCCACAGTCTGGTTCTGTCGCCAGGCGCGCGCACCCCTCTGTGCTGGGAGTGACGTGCTGGGGAAGCTGCAAACGCTCGGTGTGCTGCCGTGCTTTCGCAGCGGATTTCTGGGCGCAGCGATTGAAGCGTGCGCCTGGGCGGAAGGGTGAGAGCAGCCGGCCGGTGGTGCAGCCTCTTTGCAGGTTTCGGAGGGGTTTGTGTCCCAAAGCAGCGACAGTGCAGGGCAGTGATGTGCCCTCAGCAGGGACCTGCTGGAGGCGGCCTGGGGCTGGAGGAAGCCCCCAGGTGCAGCAGGGGCTGCAAGGAGCTGCAGCAGGGTGGGCTGCGGCGTGGCCGGGGGTTGCTCTGTGGGAGCTGCCCCCGCTCAGAGAAGCCCCTTGACACTGAAGGTGGACGCGGACTTTGCTCTGCTCTTGGGGCCCCGGAGCCCCCTCGGCTCGTGCAGCATGCTGCCCGCCTGGCTGCGTGAGCCGCGGTGGGGTCAGTCCGGCGTGGGCGCTGGTGGGGCCGCAGCGCTGGAGCGAAGGGGGAAGTCTCGCAGTACCTGGGGCAGGGTCGCGGCTCCAGCCTCTCCTCTTCTCGCAGGGAGAGGAGTAAAAGCACTTCGCTGGAAGAACTCTTGTGCAGAGGAACCCACGGCGGCAAGGGGAAGCGTGCGGCGCAGGGGGGCTGCGCGTCTGCTCTGAGGCTGCTACGCCGGGATGGGAACCTGGGGGAGGCCAGGGGGTGCAGGAAGCCGGGCAGACGTGTGATGTCCCCGGCCCACCCGGCTCCTGCGGCCGGGGTGAAAAATCACCTCCGAGCTGCTGGGCAGGGTCCTTTGGCTCTCCTGCACTTGTGCCCACGTCCTGGTTTGGCCCCGGCTGCGGGGAGATGGAAGGTGTGCGTCTTGAGCAGGCATGGCAGCCGTGGGAAGCCGGGTCTGGCTGCGGGGAACGGCTTCGCACCAAATCCCCCATTCCCCTCGCATCTCCCACGGCAGAACAGGCAGCGACCGCGCTGGTGCAGCCGCTGGGGGGCTGGCGGCGGCGCCAGGCACCATCTGCAGGGCGCAGAGGTCTCTGCCCCGCCGAGCCTGCCTTCCCGACACGCCGGTGGGAAAGCGGAGCGGTGTTTAACTCCGTTGCAAGGAAGGAGACTGATGTCCAAAGGTTAACTTACTGCGGATCACCTCGGGAGGTCAGGACAGAGCTGCCGCTTGATTTATTTTTTATTTTTTTGCATCATCTCCCCTTAGTCTTGGTGCTGTGCCTTTACCACAAAACCGTCCTTCCTATTTATCTGAGTCTTTGATGAATCACCAAAGGAACATAAACAGTGCCGGTAGGAATTGCCCACCGCCTGACCAGCTGACCCCTCCCTGCCCTTGCAGCGTTTAATTTTCTAATTACAAATCAGAAGGGAAAGCTGTGCTTCATGCGGGGCGGGCCGCTCGCCTGGCCTACACGTTTCACAACCGGCCGTCTCTGGGCTTGTCTGTGCAGCGTTCCCACCTCTTGCACCAGCGCCGCTTTGAGCTGCCCTTGCACAGACCTCTCCTTCTCCTGCCAGCCACTTGCAAAACCGCGCGTGTCTGCAGAGGGGTCACGAGGCAGGAGAGCAGCCATGGGGCTGGGATCACCCAGGGAAGGAGCGGGAACAAGAAACACCACTGTACTGGCAGCGCGTCTTGTGCCGGAGCAGATGTCCTCGTGGTTGACCCGCTGTCGACTCGCCCTGCGAGGCAGAAGCGTGCACGGAGAGCTGTCGCGCGGCCGGGTGGGCTCTTGCCCCGGCTTTGGGCAGCAGCCGGACCCAGCCCGTGTCCTTGGGCTCTGCGTTCGAGCCCTTGTCCGCACGGCGTCGCTGCCTCTGGGGAAGGTCTGGATGGGGGTGTCCCCGTGGGGCTTTGGGGTCCTGTTCCGCATCGCACCTGTGGTGGTTCGAGCTGCGCTTAGGGACAGGCAGAAATCGCCGCGGCCAGGGCTCCATGTGGACTCACAAGCAGGGACGGACACGGGCGCTGTGCTGACAGCGGAGGGAGCTGGCAGGACCCTGAGAAGTGGGGGGGGTGAACGTGGGGGGCCAGGGCCCCCTGCGCCTGCTGTCCCGGCCGCAGCACCCGCGGGCGAGCCGGGGCTGGGAGGGTGCTGCCGGAGCCGCTGGGCGCTCCCGGGAGGCCACTCCTCTCCGCCTGTGCCATTGGCTCCGGCACAGCCGGCTGCGAGCACCGGGCTCCCGCAGCCGTAGGGGTGGGAGCGGGCGGCCGGGAGCCCTCCGCCGCGGGGCCCCCCCCGAGCCCCCTCGGCACCACCATGTAGCGCCGCGGCATCCTCCGCCCGGCAGCGGTGGAGGGCGAGATCGGCGCGATGGGCAACGCGCACCGCAAGAGGAGCCCCGCGGGCGTCAAGGCCGGCTCCTCCTGGCCCTGGGGCCGCGCCGGGAAGCCGAGGGCAGGTAGGAGCCTGGAGGGGGGGGGCAGGGGTCTCCGGGCCCCTCGCAGGGCTGCGCTGCGGAAGTTCCTTGTTCCTGCTCGCTCTCGTGCCGGGGGGCCTGGGGCGGGAGCTGTGCCTGGGGTCGGGGGCAGCTCGCTGGTGGCTTCGCGTTCCCCTAAGGGGGAGGATGCCCGCAGGGACCGGCAGCCTCCGCCTGCTGAGCCGGGGGTGAGGCAGGATCAGGCCCTCCGACTTCAGGAGCTGGGGAAAAAGCTCCTGACGTGCGGGGGGGCTGCTGCAGCGCTCTGCCAGCGGCCAGCCCGCGGCTTTCCTGACAGCGATCACCCGCTGAGTTAGTTACCAATTTGTTTTTCTCAGCAGCAGCCCAGTGGCTGGAGCGAGGCCTCGGGGCTGCTGGCATCGCGTTCCTCCTTGGCCGCCGGTGCGTGGCCCGGAGCGCGCCTCCTCTCCCTCTCCCTGCCTCGGTTTCCCCGGCTGTGCCCAGGGCAGTGGCGGAGCCGAGGAGAGCTTGCAGGGAGCTGGGCTGTGTCCCTCCTGCCCGCGCAGCGCTNCGGGGGCCGAGCTCGGCTCTCACAGTGCAGCCAGGGCCACCGATTCCACCCCTTTTTTTATGCCCTGGCTCCGCGGATGCAGCTCTAAAGCCCAGAGGAGGCGGGGGGAGGCTCAGCTCTTTTCTCTGGGGAAGGGGAGCGGGGAGGGAAGGGCCCTGTGTGGGCTGGGCGTATTTATTGGGTTATCAGACCCTCGCGGTGCCCTGTCCCTGCCAGTCCCCTCCTTGCTTCATCCGCTCGCTGCGAGGGCTGCGCTGCCTGCGCGCCGAGGCCCCTTCCCGCGGCACGTGCCTGGTGCTGGGGGGCACCGGCTCTGGTGCGCCCTGGGTGCACGTCCCCAGCGCCAGCCGCATCCCGCTCTGCTCGGAGCCAGCATGGGCTCAGGGAGTGACAGAGCCGAGTGAAAGCCCCCAGGTGAGGCTCGAAGGTGACCGCAGAGCCCAGCAGGCGGCCAGGAGGCTCTGCCCTCCGGGGGCTTTGCGGGGCCGGTCCCTCCCTCGGGCGCAGGGTTGGGGTTTGCGGAGCGGGCGTTTCTGGGAACGCTCACTGTGCCACTCTGAGTCCTCAGCCTTGTAACTGGGGGGTGAAGGGAGTGTGTCGCATCTGTAACAAAGCCTTCATTTATCCACAGCATCAATTATCTGCTGAAGTCAAATGAGTATTAAGCAAACCAAACAAGTCCCAAGGAAGCAGCTAGGAAATCCTTTTCCCCGAGACTTCAACAGAGAAGCAAAGCGGGCACCTCCTGCCCCGCGGGCGCTCTGCCGTCCCCCTCTCCCGGCCGTCCGGTTGTGGTCTCCTCTCCATCGACAGAATCCTCCTGCTGCGGTCTGCAACTGGGAAGGGCCAAGTGTGGCCGTAGAGCCCGTGCTCGGAGCTGGGCTCCTGCTCTCTGTGCCGGCCCCGTGTGTCCCCATGAGGGTGCCCTGGGGCTCGTGGCTCTGAGCAGCCCCTGGCACAGCCCCTCTGCCCTTTCCTGGTCCCGTCCCGCACCCAGCCCCCGGGCTGGGGGCCTTTCTCTGGAGGTTTCTCTTCAGCTCTTGCTCTTGCCTTGAGGTTCTTCAGGAGGAAGCTTTCTGCCAGCCTGGCCCGTTTGCCGACACCGAGACTTGTGGCACCCGGAGGCGTCCCCGCGGGACGGGGCTCTGGGCTTTTCCTGGGGACCGCAGGCTGGCCGCACCGTGGGCAGGTCTCCCCGGAACACCGATGGGCGCAGCGCGGCCACGCGGATCTCGGCGGGCTCAGGAGGGCCGAAGGGCGCCAAGGAAACGTGGGGCGAGTTGTGTTTGTTCTCGGCCATGGCTCCATGGCAACGCTGCAGCGGCCACAAAGCGAAAGAATTTGCATTGTGTCGCTTCAGCGTTTTGGAGGGCGCAGCCGGGATCGCCGGCTGGGGGCAGGGTGCGGGGACCCGGCTCCCTCGGGATGGGGCTGGCCGAGCTCCCCGCTCCTGCCCTTACGCAGACCCTGGGGGCTCCCGGATTTGCGGGTCTGAGGCTGATGGCGCATCGCCGGCGAATGGACCGGCAGCAGCCCCCCGGTCCCGTCTCCTTCCCCCGGCTGCTCGGCCCCGTCGCCGCCTCCCCCCTTTCCCGGGGTGCCTGGGGCTGGCGATGGCCTGGGCGGGCGGCAGGGGCTGGGCACAGCTTCCCACTGGGGCTCAGGTCCGCAGCGGTTTTGCTTGGCCTGACGCGTGCTTTTTGAGAATATTTGCAAGTGCTCCCTCCCTGGACCCGCTGGCCATGTCTGTGAAACCTCCGTGCTCCTTCCCTCCTTCTTGGGTTACTTGTTTTTCTCCCCTCCTTGTTGCTCTTTCCTCCCCCGGGGTTTTGTCTCTTCCACCCTCTCCTGCTCCAGACCCGGTGCCGATGACGCCGTGCAGCGGTGGCAGCGCCTGCGGTGCCCATTGCCCGGCTGCAGGGGCAGGTCAGGCCCAGACAGGTTCTTCCGCAGCACCGGCAGCGTTAGCCCAGCTACGAGGCGGCGTGGCCACCCGCTGCCTTTTGATCTTGAAGAGCAGGAGCGATGGGACAGGGCCAGCGCAGCGGGAGGGCGGCCACGGGTGGCTGCCCGCGACCTGGTCCATGCTGCTGGTGTCACGGCGCGCCTTGTCCTCAGCCCGGGCCTCCCAGATCTGCTTCAGCAGTGCTGGGTCCCAGAAGCTGCCTCCTTGTCCCCGTCCCCATACTAGACCGGGGCCTGGCTGTCTCTGGGGCGCATCCCCTGCCTCTCCTCCCCGGGCTTGTCTGCCACGGGAGCTGCCTGGGGAAGGTCCCTGGCAGTCCTTGAGCACCATGGAGACCAGAGCCTCTTATCGCCTCCTTATCAGGACAGCCCCGCCGGGCCCTGCTGAGTCAGGGTGCAGGAACGTGGTGCTGGGCCAGGCTGCACCCAGCGGGAGCAAGGTGGTGAGCGGCGTCAGCTGGGCTGGGGCTGCCGTTGCCAGGGGTCCCGGCCCCGCTGCTGGGAGCCCTCGGGCTGGCTGCGGGGATGGTGCCGTGGGGGGCCCCGGCTTGGCCTCTGCCTGCCCACCAGAACTGATGAGAGCCAGGGCTGTGGGGCGCTCTGGCCGCGGATGCCTGCCCTTTGCCGTGGGGCTGGCAGTGGGGCCCGCCAGCGGCCCCGGCTCTTTCCGCAGGGGTGGGCTGAGCGGCTCTGGGCGTCCTTCTCCTCCGCAGCCGCTTTTTGTGCCAGACCCAGGCCGGGCCGGCTCCACAAACAGCCGGGGAGCAGATAAGGGCCGGGGCCCGCCCTGGCCGGCACCGCGCCGAGGTTGATGCGGGCGCTTTCTCCAGGCGGGGGGCGGCTGCGGTGCCGCCGTGCTGCTGCTCCCTGCCCGCAGCCACGTCCCGGATCCCCGGCACCGCCTGGCAGAGCAGGGGCGAGCTGCGGGTGCCCCTCGCAGCCAGCGCCAGCAGCGCGTGGCTCTGCTGTGCCGAGCCGTGCCTGCTCGGCAGGCGCTCCATCACGGAGAGNCGCCGCCTTTTTAGGGGTAACCCCAGCCCTGTCTGGCAGCTCCCTGCTGACCCCACTTCACTGCGTCCTTCTCCAGGTGGAGAAGCGGCTGCTGCTCGCTGCCTCCTGCCAGCCCTGCCTGACGCACGCGAGGGCAGGAGTGGGGATGAGGTGCTGGCCGCAGGACAGGGGATGCGTGCATGGAAAAACCTGCGAGGTCTTGTCTCTAATCCATTTCCTGGATCTGCTCCTGCGTGGAGCGCAGTACCTGCTGTGACAGGCATGCCTGACATTTACAGAGCACCTTCGGTACCCGCAAACGCAGCGGGTATGATGGCACGCGCCGTGGGGACGCGGCCAGCTCTGGGGCAGAGCACAGTGGCATTGAACGGCGTGCACAGCGCCGGGGGAGGGTGCGCAGGAGGCAGAGGAAAGGGCGCTCGTGAAGGTGAAGCAGGACTAATAAAGCTGTGGACTTCGGCACGGCTCAGGGTGGCTTGCTGGGGAGGGAGGAGGTGGCGATGGCTCGTCCCCAGCCGGGGGCTGCCCACGTGGCTCTGGAGGCTGCCACCGCGTGGGGCTCAGCCCCCAGCCCTCTCCCTCGCCTCGCTGTCTGCGGCCGCATTCTCCATCTGGGCCGTTCCCGCCCGGATCCGGCTCCCGGCCGGGGAAGCTGTATTTACCTTCAAACCTGTTTGGTGGCTTCTCAGGAGGGGCCGAGCGCGGGTGGGGACGCGGCGGGAGGCCCCGCTCGCTGGGCTGGAACAGCCGAGCCGGGCTGGGAGTGGGCACGGGGCTGCCCGCCGCCCTCAGCAGCCACAGGCTGCCCGTGGCATTGCCCTGGGGAGCTGCCGTGGGGCTGGGGAAGCGCGTGGAGGTCGCAGGAGCCAATGGATGGAGCAGCCTGGGAGGGAGTGGGGCTCTCCCGTGTCTGTTGCGTGACCCGGAGCAAAGAGACTCCGTGCTTGTGTGTCTCAACTTGTCCCGGTTTCACTCTCTTCAGCAGGGATGTTTGGCCCTGGAGGCGAGCGTCGGAGGCCTGCTCCGTCTGCAGCAGCCGCATGCCCCGGCCCTCGCCGAGGGGCCGCGATAACGCCGGGCTGGGAGCCGCGGACGTCGCCTGTCACGAGGCCGAGCGCGCTGGGTTGCTGCGTGGCTGTCCCCAGCCGCGTGCTCGGGAGGAGCTGGGGTCGGCTCCGCGCAGCCCCGCTGCACCCCAGGGTGCGCTCCTGCCCCTGGAGCGGCCGCGGAGCACAGCCCTCCTCCAGCTGGGCTTTTGCCCCCGGTGCCGGCTGCCTTTGCCGCGGCCCGCTGACTCGCCTGGGGGACTCGCGGTAGTTTTCTGTGCTGTAATTGAGAGGAAGAAAAAGCCCCAAGTTTGTTTTCCCATTTGAAATTAATTTTATTTCTGCCTCTGCATGGGATCGTCTTTGAGATTAGAGCCAGCAGTGCAGCTTGGGTCGTGTTTATTGACTTTGTGGAGATGTTTTCCTGGCTGAAACATCGGCCCCGGAGTGAGGGCTGGGGCAGGCTGTAACCCCCGGGAGATAGCGGGCTGCGTGACGGCCAGGGGCTCCGCGGCCGAAGCCACGATAAATATTATTGCGCTCTTATCCTGCCTTGAGAGAGCACAGTCCTGTGGCGGGTCCCAGGGCGCGGATCCTGTGCAGGGACTCGCTGCGGCAACAAGGCCGGCGGGCGTTTGTGCAGCCCCCTCGGCACGGAGGGGCCGCGCCTGAGCATCGCGGGGCAGGAAGGGGCCTCACAGCGCTGCGAGAGCACCGGCCGCGGGGTGCTGCAGGGGAAGGCAGCTTTTCCTCCCCTTCCTCCTCTGGGACCTCGCAGCCCCCTTCCCTCCCCGGCTCCCCTGCTCCTCCTCCCCATTTTTCCCCGGTGAGTCAGTGGTGGCGGAGGGCGGGCAGGGCTGCGCCTCCCGTTCCCCGCTCCCGCCGCAGGACCCGCGCGCAGGGAAGGCAAGTCGGGGCAGCACCGTGCAGGCGGGGATGGATGCGCGCAGCCGGGTCCAGCCCAAGCTGCCGCTCGCAGGAGGTGCGGGCGTAGCACGGAGAAACGGGAGCCGCCGCTCGGCGCTGGGAGGATTTCTCCCTCTGGCTCGCCCCGAGGAAGGGCAGTGGCGGGGCTCAGCCGGCCCTGGCAGGGAGCTTGGCTGGCTCCTGCCCTGCAGCTGGGCCGGCACCGCCTCCTGCTCGCAGCATCCCCGGTCCAGGGCCGCGCAGACCCAGCCGTGTTCCTCCGGGGTCTCAGCCCTGGTCTCTCCCTCGCGTGGCTCTGCCTGGCCCCCCCCAGCCCCTCGCTGCCGGCCGGAGCAGAGCGCGCAGGGCCAAAGGCAGGGTGCCGGGGCCTGCAGCTGCACTTTGCTCCGGGTGCTCTGCTCCCTCCAGGCCGTGCCTGGCGTCGGCAGTCCCTCGCCTGCGGTGTCGGGCACCGGCTCCCCTGCAAGGAGACCGTCCTTGAGACCGTTCTACCCTTCCCGGGCAGGAACCAGAGCCCTCCTGCAGCAGGACCCGGCTGCCACGTGCAGACGAGGCACGTGTGCCAGGTCAGAGCAGTGGAGCCTGGAGGGGACGGGTCGATGCAGGGCGCGTCGCAAGGAATGCACGAGGGACGGGACGCCAGCTCCGCACGGGCGTGTTGCTACTGGCACGGCTGCAGCTGCGGCGGATTCCTCGGCCCACCGAGAGCTGCAGCCTCTGCCGCAGCTCCCTCCCGCTTCCCCTTTCTCCGGTCCCTTTGGCGGTCGGTTTTGCTGGGGCCGGGGCGAGGCTGCCCGGGCGAGGAGAGCGTGGTGCTGAGGAGGTAGCGAAGGTCGCAGGGAGGGGAGGAGAAGCGGAGGCTGCGCTTCCTGTGAGGTTGTGCTGCCTCGGCCCGGCTGTCGGCTGCGGTGGCCTGGCCACGTCGTCCCTTGGGTGACCACATCCTGTCTCTGCGGTTGGTTCCCGGTGGTGCGCAGCTCCCTCCTGCCGCGCTGTCTCCATCCGCAGGGGCAGCGCTCGAGGCCCTTCGATGTCCCCGTGCAGGAGGAGGAGCAGGGGTGGCTGTCCCGTGGGCCTGGTTGCACAGGGGGGACTGTCCCCGTTTTACCGGGGTGGCCTGCAGCACTGCTGCGCCTGTGCTGCGCGGGAGCCCCGGGTGCTGCCTCCACCCTGCTCCGTCCTGGGCTGCCTTGGAGGGCCGAATCCTTCCCTGCGGAGTGGTGTATCTCCCGGCTGTGCTCACGCTGGTGCTCGTGACGCGCTGCCCGGAGAGGAGAGGGCAGCGCTCGGTGCAGCACGTGGCTGCCTGCTTTGTGCACCCTCAGCCCTTTCATTATGTCCCTTTTCCACTTGCATTGTGAAAAGAGCCGGGAGCGTCCGCCTGCAGCCGCCGGCACCTTCTGGGTGAGCGCGTGGGCGGCGGGGCCCATCCTGCCCGTGCTGAGGGAGGGTGCTTCGCTGCCCGACCACCGCCGGCTGCTGGGTTACGCATAGTGGGAGCTGCAGGACGCTGCTCACACTCGCTGCTATCGGCACGTAGGAGATGCAGGGGAGGAAATCCCCCCCAGCACGACTGCCCCTGGTGCAGCGCCTTGGGCAGCTCTGCTCCGCCTGCAGCCAGATCCGCCTGCTCAGCGCCTGCCTTGCACCCCGGTGCCCGGCTGTGCTGCTCCCCGTCGCGGCTGGTTGGGTTTTGCCCTTTTTCCGATGGGCTGGTGCGTGTGGGGCGGGAGCGGGAAAGCACGGAGTTGCCGGTGGCTTTGCTGCTCCCTGCCCAGGGCATTGCGAGCGCCGGCAGGACCCGGGTCAGGGTGTGCGAGGGAGATGGAGCCGGCAGGGCGCAGAGGTTTGCCACGTGCCCCCGCCCCGCGATGCTCCCGTCCCCCGCCGCGAGCTGTGCACCGAGCAGGGCTCTGCCCAGCAGCGCTGGGGGACGTGGTGGGGACCAGCGGCACTGCCTGCCAAGCTGCGGCACGTCCCAGGGGCTGGTGCTCGGGGAGGAAAAGCCTCCCAGCTCTTCCCAGCTGGCCGCGCTGGTGCGGAAGCCAGTGTACTGGTCTGCGGGGCTGCTGCACCCAGCGGGGACCAGGCGAGGACAGACCCGGTGGATCCCCTCTGGGTGCAGGAGTTCGGGAGACCCCGGGGGCTCTGCCCCCGAGCCAGGCAGGATCTGTCCCCGCAGGCTGCGTGTGGCAGGGGGCGGGAGGGCCGGGGGCGAGCGGGGAGGCCAGAGGAGGGGCCCTGCTCTCCTCCTCCGTCACCGAGGAGCGCGGTGGGAGCAGCTGGGGCTGTCCCCTCCTGCCGCCGCCGCGCAGCCCTCCCCGGCTCCGTCCTCTCCCCGTGCGCAGCCGCTCCACCGGCCGGGCATCCTCCCCCTGGCTCCTGCGGCGCGGACGAGCACGGGGAGAGGGAGCTGAGGGGCCTCGGCATCCGGCCCCCCGGCACAATAGGCAGCGGCGGAGCCTCCGCTGGGGGCAGTGGAGCCCCCCTCCCGCAGGGAGCAGACACTTTCCCTGGCCACCATGGTGGTTTTCATGGGCAGGAACCTCTCCTCGCTTCTGGCTTTCTTCAAGAAGGGTGAGTGGAGGTGCGGAGGAGAGGAGGGAGGGAGAAGCGCCCTGTCCTCACACAACCCCCGTGCGCCGAGCCCCCCGTGTGCCCGCACCGCCTCGCGGGGGGCTGCTGCCAGCCCAGCATGGGCTGGGGCGTCCCTGCGGCGGCTGCCGCCCCGGGGAGGGCAGGGAAGGTCACCCCGGGCCCGGGAAGTTAACGGCGTAAATCGCTGCACCCCTCTGGCCGGAAGGCGGCTCCGGGTGTGCGTGGGTGTGGGTCGGGCGAGGGGCTGCTGGGACTGGGGAGGGAAGGGCTTAGGGGAAGGGCAGTGCGATGGGGGGCTGTGGGTGCCTCGTGTCCCGCGCAGGGGGTCCCCAAACCGTCCGCCCTGTGTGCTCCCTGCCCGGCCGGGCCCCCAGGTGCCCGCTTGCCGTGCCGTGGGCGCTGGCGGAGGCACAGCCCGGCTTCGCGGCGCGGCAGGGCGGGCCGGCTCCATTGTTCGGGGCCTGCTCTTTGTGTGCTGGAGCCGGAGCGCGGCTGGGGCTGGGCGTGAGCCGCGGTGGGGGACAGGGGCTGGGTGTGACATGGCAGCGGCCATCCCATCCGGCAGCGGTGGATGCTGAGCAGCGGGTACCCGCGTCCCTGCAGCTTCCCTCCAGCCCCGCCGGCCTCCTGTTGTCTCCCTTCCCTTCTCAGCCTCAAGTTGTTTTTTTCCAGGCGGGAAGAGTTGGAGGCTCTGCTGGCGGCGGAGGGCAGGCGGGAGCAGGCTGTGCTGTGCCCGTGTCCCCGTGTCACCCTGCCCGCATGCTGCCAGGCGCAGCCCCTGGCGGGGACCTGAACCCATGGGCAGGAGCCATCTGTGGGCACCACGGGATGCTGGCAGCGGCATGTGGAGAGGGGGCTGCGAGATGGGGTGTGCAGGGCCCTGTGCCAGCCGTGGTGCGGTGCGTGGGGCCCCCAGCACCCAGGGAGGCTGCAATGGGGGGTACAGCAGCCTCTGGGTCCCCTGGGGACCGTGCCTCCGTTTCCCTCCTCTGTACCCAGCCTGGGCACAGGGGTGAGTCCCTGCTCTCTTGGGTGCTTTGCAAGGCCTTGAGATGATGCAAACCTCCCGGAGGAAAAGTTTGTCTGTCCTCATTTAATCCCCCTCGCTACCACTTCTCTGCTGAGCTGCCTGCAGCCCCCGCACGGCTTGCTGGCTCGTTTGCCCTCTAACGAAGGTGCTGGAGAGGAGGGCAGTGCTGAGCCCCAGCTCTGCGCCGGCTGGCGGGGAGGAAATGCCGCAGCTCTCGCAGCAGAGACAGCCTGACTCCAGCGCATCGATCGGCCGGGCAGAGCTGGAGGGATGAGGCTGGTCCCGTGCAGTGCAGCTCTGCGCTCACGGGTGGGCTGCAGGGGCTGAATCCTGCCTCGCCACGGATCCGGGGGCTGCTCGCGTGCGGGGAGCCGGTGGGGGAGCCCTCTGACCCCTCTGCCTTCGCAGGTGCTGCCAAGACCGAGAACGACAAGCGGCTGAGCGTGCAGTACAAGCCAGGCGATGAATGCCCCGACAACGTCTTCTTCCCCAGCACGCGGCCCCCGCACCTGGAGGAGCTGCACAACCAGGCCCGCGAGGGGCTCAAGTCCCTGCAGCACCAAGGTGGGTGCTCCCGGCCCTGAGGGCCCCTGCCCTGCCGTGGGATGGTGTCCCCAGGCTGTGGGACAGTGTCCCCAGCGCCCTGGGCAGCTGGCTGCCCTGCCTGCGTGGGCGGCGCAACGGAGGGTGACCAGAGTCCAGCACTGGGGGTGGCACCGGTGGCCAGCGCTGCCCTGGGACGTGTGGGCAGTGCTGCTGGGCTCAGCTGACCCCCTTCCTTCCTCCTGCAGAGAAGCAGAAGCAGACCAAAAGTGCCTGGGACCACGGGGACACCAACAGTCTCCAGGTGAGCGTGGGAGCCCCAGCCAGCCCTGCCCTGTGTGGCTGTGGGGGGTGAGGACAGCGGGCTGACCCCCTCTGCCCCTGGGTGCTGGTCAGGGCAGTGCTGGGGCCTAGAGGAGGCAGGGACTGGGCTGAGGTCGGGGCTGCAGGGGGGATGTGCGGGGCAGTAGAGGGCTGTCACCCCCTCGGTGTTCCCCCCTTTGCCCCACGACGAGTCTCCGTCCCCGTTCTCAATGCTGGCGCGTCATGCCCTGCCTTGTGCGGCTCTGCCCAGGGCCCCCCCCCCATGCCCACGTCCCTCTGTCCCCCCGTCTCGCCCCACCGGTGTCCCCTGGCGGCACTGAGCGAGGTGGGGAGATGGGGCGGTGTGACGGGGACCACCGGCCACATCCAGCCCCGTGGCTGGGCCCCTCCCTGGCTGCTGACGGGCGAGAAACTCCCACTCTCTTGGCTGAGCTCGGGTTTGCTGCTTCCCTGGGCTCTGACCCCGCTCCCAGCGCCTCACCCACGTGTATTTGCTTAAACCGCTGCCTCCCCTTGGCTCTCGGCCACCTTAACCCCTTGGAAGCGGGCGGCGAGGGGGAAAGCGGGGCCGCGAGTCCCTGGGTGTGCAGAGCTGCTGAGGGTTTGGGGAAGTGATTCATGGGGTTGTGTCTCGTCCTAACCTCCAGCTGTGCCGGGAAATGCTTTAGAGGGACGAGGAGGGCACAGAGAGCAATGCCCATCGCGAGGCGTGCAGCCAGCCTGGCCCAGGGCAGCACGTGCGTGCTGCATTTCCCCTGGCACGGCCACCCCGCTGCCCGTGCCTGTCCCCCGGCCTGCCCCAGCCCTGCTCCCGTGTCCCAGCCCCCAGCCGCCCCCCAGCCCTGGGGCGCAGCAGGGCTGGGCGAAGCCGTGGGACGGTTTTGGCTTGGTGGTGGCGAGGCCGTCGGTTCCCTCTGGTGCGGGGACAGGGCGGTGCCGGCTCCTCCGCCCAGCTGGACCCTGGCTCGCCTGCTCTCCGGGAGCTGCGGGGCTGCGTGGGGTCCCTGGGGCTGCTCCCAGCCCCGCTCCTGGTGGGAGGACTCTGGCTGCCGGTGCGGCTGACTCAGCCTTTGGCCCTCGGAGAAGCTTTTGTCTCGGCAGCGCTGGGCTGCGAAGTCAGTTCGCGGCGGAGAAGGGGCCTGGTGGGGTGGGGGCCGCTTCTTCCCCCCGGCCCGGGGCCCGCCTGAGCCCGCTGTCTGCCCACACAGTCCTGCACATCCTCGGAGGATGACAGCGTGTCCTTCCGGAGCCGGGCGGCTTCCTGTGCCACCGACAGCACCTCCGAGGACGCCCTCTCCATCCGCTCCGAGATGATCCAGCGGAAAGGTGCCCAGCTGGGGGGCTGCGGGGCTGGGGGATGCGAGCCAAGGGGGTGCAAGGGGCCAGGGCGCCTGGGGAGCCTGGCAGGAAACCTGGGGGGCTTCTGGGCTCTGAGTTTGCATGGCCACGAGACAGTGCAGGGATCTGGGGGCCCTTGGAGAGAAGAGAGCAGCTCCGGCTGAGTCAGAGGCTGCTGCAGGCGTTGGGATGGGACTGGGCGAGGAGGACAGATGGACGGACAGACACTGTCTCCTCCCTGCTCGGACCGTGTGGCTGTTAGGCAGCTGCCGATGCCTCCTTGGGCTGTGCCGGGTGCCTGAACTCAGCTTGTCCCAGAGCATCTCAGGCAGTGGCTGTGGGTACTGGGCTGGGGATGCTGGGGAAGCCTGGCCCAGCGCCCACATCGCACCGACTGGACCCGCTCATGCCTCTCGCAGGTTCCACCTTCCGTCCGCACGACTCCTTCCCCAAATCTTCAGAGAGGGCTGGCAGGAAGAGGAAGGAGAGGAGGACAACAGTGCTGGGCATCCCCCAGCACGTCCAGAAGGAGCTGGGTAAGTGTCATGGGCAAGGAGGGGGGTTTTATGGTCCAGTCCCATCCCTGGGGCTCTGTTTGCCTTGGCTGGGTGTATCTGCCTTGGGATCACGCTTGGTTCATATCTCCCTGCTCCCAGGTCTCAGGAACAGCCGGGAGGCCAAGGGATGTCCTGCCGATAGGCATGGGGGCAGCCAGGCACCGCAGCCTTTGCTGAATGGCGGCCAGGTCTCCGGCGATGCCATCCGCATCCCCACCATTGACGGGAACCTGTCACCACTGGATGTCCCTGCTGGTGCCCGTGTCCGCCTGGGAGCCTTGGAAGAGGTGGACACGGCCCTGCAGAAGCACATCGACCGGGTTTACTACGACGACACGTTGCTGGGGAGGAAGACGTCGGCCAAGCTGTCGCCCATGGCGAGGCCGAAGTCGCTGGCTGTGCCAGGCATGACCACCAGCACCAGCCCTCAAGAGCTGCTGAGCCCCGTCATGTCCATCTCGCCCCAGGGCACCTACATGTCCAAGATCATCCCCAATGCCATCCTGCCGCCCATGGTGGACGTGGTGGCCCTGACGCGGAGCAGCGTGCGGACGCTGAGCCGCTGCAGCCTGGTGTCATCCAGCCCAGCCTCAGTGCGCTCCCTTGCCCGCTTCTCGGAGCACAGCGCCCGCAGCCGTGAGCCCTCCTCCTCCAGTGACAACTGGAGCCACTCGCAGTCCACCGAGACCATCGTCTCCAACAGCTCCACCATCTCCTCGCAGGGTGGCTCTGACCGCCGGCAGGCCGAGGCAGGGCCGCGCGGAGAGGCTGACGCAGCGGGAC
This sequence comes from Anseranas semipalmata, assembly GCA_013399115.1. Taxonomy (NCBI): domain Eukaryota; kingdom Metazoa; phylum Chordata; class Aves; order Anseriformes; family Anseranatidae; genus Anseranas; species Anseranas semipalmata. The sequence continues at coordinate 231,911 of VXAA01003158.1, forward strand.
GCTCCGACACCGATCAGATCAGCGTCTACAGCTCCGCCAGCTTCGCCAGCGCCTGCTCCAAGCCCGCCGTGGCCCCCGTGCACACAGTGCACGGGCTGCTGGCCGTGGGGCCCCGCAGCATGGGCGGCAGCAGTGGCCGGGCATCCCCTGCCTTCAGCACGAGCAGCCAGGCGGAGGGCTCGGACACGGGCAGCCTGGCGAGCGAGCGCTCCTCGGCACGCAGCGTCTCCCTCAGGAAGATGAAAAAGCCCCCGGCACCCCCTCGCAGGACCTATTCACTGCACCAGAAGGCAGAGGAGGGGGAGCCCAAGGTGCTGGGGCTGCCCCCCAAGCCCGACCGGCGGCCCCAGCGGGAGAGCAGCGTGCCCTGGTCCCCACGCTCCGAGCCCTTCAGCCCAACGGGTGAGGACGAGGTCTTCTCCCCATCGTCGCTGAGCGAGACCAGCAGCGTCCGCTCCGAGTGCCTGGCCGGCACCAGCTCCCCTGAGGCCTTGCGGGGCAGCCCCGGGCCGAGCGACCGTGGCGTGATGGTGGTGCTGAGGGAGCCCCCGGCTCAGCCCAAGTGGAGCTGCCCGGACGGCTCCGACCGCACCATGTCCCCCTCCAGCGGCTACTCCAGCCAGAGCGGGACGCCCACGCTGCCCACCAAGGGGCTGGGCCCCCCAGCTGCGTCCCCGGGCAGGGCCCAGCCCCAGAAGCCAGACCGGGTCTGCTCCTTGCAGTCCCCCGCACTGTCCGTCTCGTCCTCCCTCACCTCCATCTCCTCCTCGGCCTCAGACCCGGCCCCCTCTGAGACACTGCACTGCACGCAGAGCCGCTCGGACAGGTTCGTCATCCCACCGCACCCCAAGGTGCCCGCTCCCTTCTCCCCGCCACCCACCAAGCCCCAGCTGCCCGCAGCCCCCGCCGGCCCCCTCGCCCCCTCGCCAGCCCCACCAGTGCCCAGCACTGCCGGCCAGGAGCCCTCGACCAAGCCCAGCGCCAAGTCTCCGCCACCATCGCCACCGCCCGCCTACCACCCGCCTCCACCGCCGGCCAAGAAGGCGGAGGCGAGCCCCGAGACTNCTCCTCGCGCGTCCAGCAGCAGGGCCCGCCGGCCGGGGCAGCGCAGCCACCATCCGCCGCCAAGCCCCCTCCCGAGGCTGCCGTGCCCCCACCGCCGCCTCTCCCCCCACCCTCAGCTCCAGCTCCGCCACCCCAAGCCAGCCTTAAGAAGGCGGCGAACGGCTCCCGGGCAGACGCCAAGAAGGAGCCGGCGTCGCGGAGCAAGAGCGGCCCCGTGCCCAAGGAGGACGCCAGCCTGCCCATCGTCACACCCTCGCTGCTGCAGATGGTGCGGCTGCGCTCCGTCAGCGTGGAGCCGCCCGCCGGGGCCGAGGAGCGGCCGGTGCCCCAGAAGCCCGTCCGCCGGGCCCTGTCCACGCGGCAGCCCCCTCCTGCCAAAGATGCGGTGCCTTCGAACCAGCTCCATGCCGCTGTGCACCTCAAGACTGCTGCCTTGTCCTCCGGTGAGGCCGCGGCAGCCTCCGGGCCGGCCGAGAAACCCCCAGGCAGCAAAGCGGCTCAGCCCGGCCCCGAGGGGCCTCCTGGGGACGGGCAGCTCTCCCCCAGGCACAAGTCACCAACCTCCACCGCCAGCTTCATCTTCGCCAAGAGCTCCAAGAAGCTGGTGATCGAGACGCCCTCATCCCCCGAGGTGCAGGCCGACCTGAAGAGGAACTTGGTTGCTGAGCTGATGAATTTCTCGGGGCAGCGCTCGGCAGCCCCGGCTGCTGCCCAGCAGGGCCCGGGCAAGGCGCAAGCGCACCGAAAGCCCGGCAAGGTGCCCCCTCCTGTCGCCAAGAAGCCTTCGCTTGGCCCGGGGCCGGCTCCATCACCCCTGAGCCCAAAGGCGCCAGAGGCGCTGGGTTCCCCCGTGCCGGATGGGCAGGCCAAGGCAGCCTCGGCGGAGGAGAGCAGGACGCAGAGCGAGCCGGCAGGGACGGCCGAGGGCGGGAGCGCTGCAGCCCCGGGTGCGGAGCTGCCGGCACAAGGTAGGTGGGGTGGGAGGGCTGGGGACTGCTTGGCTGCTGCCAGCCCCTGCCGTGGGCCGAGCCCTCTGCACGTGCTGGGGGGCCGTTAGCCAAAACGCCCCGGGGCTGGTGCCAGAGCCGCTGGCTGGCCGGAGCTGGGCGCGAGTGCTCGCAGCAGGGCAGGGTGACCGAGCGCAGCGCGGGCTGTGTCAGGGCTGCAGGACACCAGGACAGCATGGTTGAGGGACAGGCCTGGGGGAAGCTGGGGCGCGGGACCCAGGTCTCTGATGGGCTCTGCCCTCTTGCCTTGCAGACAGACGGGGAGAGACGGCCTGAAGGACGAAGCTGCAGGACTGGTGCCCCCTCAGACAGGAATCCAAATCTCTCAGGGACCTGGGCAGGTCAACAGAGTGTGGAACTGGCAACTAACTTAATACAGGAAGCAAACAGCCTTAGCCTCCATGGCCTTGATGATATTTATGCAAAAATGGTGTTGGTTTCACTTTCCTAAGTACTACAGCTTTATTTTGCTTTTTTTTTTTTAACTGGACTCGAGGCCTGTGCCCAGAGCCAGCACCTCCTCCCTGCTGGGCTGCCGCTTGGTTTGCGCGTGCGGAGCAGAGCAGCCCCGCAGAGAGGAGCGTGAGGGGCCGGAGCTGCCCTGCGCACCAGGGCTCGGGCTTGGAGCTGGAACCACCCTGCTCTCGGGCAGCCGGGCCCGCGAGGCATCAAAGCACTTTGGACGAAGGAACTGGAAGGCTTCAGCCATGGCAGCCCCCGGGAGGACTCAGGCAGCAGCAGCAGGATGGGACGGAGGCGTTGGCTGGGAGGAAACCGGGCCGCAGCCCTGGACGAAAGCGCAAGAGGGGGTTCTCAGCCAGCACCGCTCCCGGCCCGCAGCTCGCCCTGCTGCCGGGCACAGCCAGGCGGGAGCCACGCTGGCCGCAGGGGGAGCCCGGCTGCCCTGCGAGCTGGCATTCAGGCCCTGGGGTAGAGCCTCGATTTCTGTTTCTGTAAACTTGGGTCACATTTTGATTTCTTTGATTGTAAAAAGAAAAGAAAAAAAAAACAAAACCAAACAACCCTCTGCTGCTGAGTAGCCGCTCAGAGCTCTGTACCTGGCTGGTAAAGATGACGACCAAAGCTTGCTGCCTCCTGTGCTTCCTGGCTTATGGCCTGGCTGGTGCCAACCATGGTCTCGCCCTGCGCAGCAGCTGCCTGTCCCAGTGCTGTTGCGTTCTGGGGCAGGCGCAGACCCTGAAGGGGCTGGCTCCTGGCCCCCCCCATCCCCACAGGGTAGGCAGACCTTGGACTCGATGTTTGGCTCCTCCTGCCAGCACTAAAATGCAGGAGCAGGGCTGGCTGCTGGCTCAGCCATCTCCCACCGGACAGACAGGCACACCCGCATGCAGTCAGCTCGACATTTTATTTGGGTTTATGACAGACAGATGGTTCCCGAGTCTGTGTTTAAGGCCCACGCCCTCCACAGGCTCAGGTCAGAACCACTGGTGGGGCCGGGGCTCCTGGCCCACGAGCAGCAGCCCTGAGCAGGCTGAGCACGGAGTGGCGCAGAGCAGGGGATAGGGCCCACCTGGCGGCCAGGCAGCTGCCCCCAGCCCTGGTAGCAGCAACACGGTTTGAGCAAGCAGCCTTCCCTTTCAGCCCTCACTGCGGCACCCGCACATGCTGTCCCCAAGGCAGGACCAGCAGGCAGGCTTCCAGTCGTGGCACAACTGGGAGCATGCTGATGGCCCTAGTGAAGAGCCTCGTGGCACAGGCACAAGAAACACAGGTCCCTTAGGTGTGGTGCCACCACCAGTCCCCAGAGCTGGCCCACAGCAGAGGTGCCAATGCTGGCTGAGCGGGCCCAAGGCAAAGGAGATGTCAGGGGCAGCTCTCCAGGAGGCCTCGCACTGTTACGATGTGTGGGAGGCTGCAAATTCAGTCCCAGAGCCCCCAGGTCCCGCAGGGCTGAGCCCCTGCTCAGGGCACTGGGGGAAGAGATGGCAGAGACCAGGGAGGAGAGCCTGGCTGGAGCGGTGGAGGGGGCCAGGCAGGAGGCACGAGCAGCAGCTCTGGCACTTGTTAGCTGATGCTCCCCCCCTTCAGGCTTTTACAGGAGATGCTCCCCAGCTTGGTCAGGAAGTTTCTCTGCTTCCACTGGGCAATGCAGTCCTCAGAGACACAGAAGTCGGCCTGGGGAGCAGAGCAGGGGAATGGGGGTCAGCCTGAGACACCCAGGCTGCCTGCAGGGCAGCAGCACCTCGCTCAGCTGGTGTGGAGGTTTGTCTCCTCCACAGCTTCGCTGACCCTGACACAAGCAGCGAGTAGCTAGACTGAGGTCACTCAGTGGTGGGGACAGTGGCATCTACATGGCCCTAAGCATTGCCCCTCTCCATGCCTGGAGCCCCAGCCCTGAGCTCAGCTGTTTGATGCCGTGGCCCAGCCCCACGTGCAGCCCCTCACCTGCAGCTTCTCAAAGACCTTCTTCTTCGGCTTGAGCTCGTCATCAGGCTCCCCGTCCTCGTAGCCCTCCACATAGACACGCTCCCCAGCACAGCACCCAGCTGGCGGGTCCAGGGGCTCCACCTGCCGCGGCTCCCCCACGCTGCAGAGGGGAATGGAGGAAGCAAAGTCACCCCGAGCTGGTACCCACCTGCCCCTCGGCACCGCTGGGCTCTGAGGCAGGGGACAGGTCCAGACTGCGCCCCTGTTGGGATGGCCCTGACCCCCCCTCACCTGGAGGCGCACAGCACCATGCCCTGCGACTCCACGCCCCTCATCTTCTGGGGCTTGAGGTTGCAAAGCAGCACCACCAGCCTGTCCTGCAGCTGCTCCTTGGGGACGAACTGCACCAGGCCACTGACCACAGTGCGGGGCTCGGGCTCACCCACATCGATCTTCTCCACATACAGGCTGTCAGCATCCGGGTGCTGGCAAGCAGAAGCAAGGTGAGGAGCAGGGAAGGGGGCTGAGGTGGCAAAGAAGGGGGCAGACCCCCCCCCCCCTTTTGCCATCCATACACTGAGTACCCATACCACCATGTCGGAGCTATTCCCCTCTTCCCATTGTGCCCATACCTTTTCCACGCTGATCACTTTGCCAACGCGTATGTCCAGGCGGGATGGGACAACGTTCTCTGGCTCTGAGTTCTTGGTGCCTTTCTCTGCAGGCTCTGCAGTGCAAAGGGAACGGTTGCACCATTCACCATAAACCCAGGGAGCTGGCCAAGCCCTGGGGAGCACGCAGCGACCCCATTCGCTGGACCTGAGGACCCCTGAATTCCCTGTTTGTCTACACACGACAGAGCAGTCCCTCCTCCACTTTGCTGGCCTCTCAAACAACAACAGAGACTTGCGCTGGCATCTGTCCTCTCTGGGGCAGGCAAACAGCCCTGGCACTGGTCTTTCCTCACCCTGCTAATGCTCTCCATGGCTTCCCCCAGAGGGACTCTCACCTACCCAGCCCCGTGTGGCCAGGGCCCTATTTCCCCCAGCTCCCAGCATTTCCTTACTGGCTTTGGATGGGTTGGGATATGCTGCGTTGGTCAGCTTCTTCAGCTCTGGGCTGTTGAACTTCTCTCTGATAGGGTCAAGCAGTTTGTTCAGGGCCACTTCCACTGAGTTCTTCAGATCTCCGGGATGCACGACCTGTATTGTGACAGACAGACAGGTCCCTGCACGGTTTCCTCCAGGGCAGGGGGAGAAGCAGAGTTCAAGTCCCTGATACAAGGCCAGAGAGGTGCGGAGATCTCTCAGCTCCCCCAGACACATATCTTGGCATTCTTCCCAGAACAAGATAAAAGCACATCTTCTAGAAAAATGGATCCCCTACCTCGCCTGGGAGTGAGTCCTGTGCCTGGACTCAGCTAGACACACATGGATCCCAAAGATGTTGGGAGATACCTTAGCTCGAGAGCCCTGACAAAGGTGCTAGTGACAAAGGACAGGGCCGACTGCATCTTGAGAGGAGACAAGCCTTTGTGAGAACACCTGGTGGAGGCGGTCCTGCAGCAAGCACAATCCAGTGCCACCAAGTCCCAGGAGGGGAGAGCAAACACCTCTCCCTGGTGCAGATTTCCATTTCCCACTGCTGCTCCGAGCCCTCCCAAAGAGCTCGTGGGAGCCTCAGGGACAGGGACGGCATTCAGTTCCTCCCTGCACTCACCTGCTCAGCAAAGTCCTTCTCCAGGGCCTCGTAGGCTGTGTATGTTTTGTTTCCTCCCCATTTTTCTTCTCGCAGAATCACAAACTCTGTGAGACACAGATTAAGGCTCAGGTTAACCCAAGGGAAGACTCACTCCCTGCTCAGCCACACGAACCACCCCACTTTGCCCAAGAGCTGAGGGGGCCGCAGCAGGGCTGGGGAGGGGGCATGCAGGGGGCAGCCCGCTTTAGGGACCACACGCTCCCGTCCCCTCCTCTTGCCCACAGGAAAGACTGGCCCCGGTGCCTGAGCACGGGGAGCCCCTCACCTGACTTGAGGGGGAAGAGGACGTGCTTGATGAAGGAGAGGACGCCATTGTTCTCCACGTTCCCGGGCTCACAGAAAGCCTTCTTCAACTTCTTTTTCACATCCTCCTTGCGGTCCAGAAGGTCAATCTTTGAGTCCTGGAGGAAGAGATTTCTGCAGCCCTTTTCCCAACCTCTTGCCCAAAAGAGAAAACTCACGCTGGTGTTGCTGCACCTTTTTCTTAGGCCCCAGTCTGAGTGAAGGGAGAAATTGCCTTCTCTTGGGGTGCAGCCTCTCCCGCCCCAGCCATGAACCCGTGTCCCTGCAGAGCCCCTGACCACAGCCACCACTTGGGAACCAACCTCTTCTGATGAGCTCATTTTGCTTCCTGTCAAACCGGGAACCATTGGGTTCATCAAGTGGATGCGCTTGGCGTAGCCCAGGGAAGGAAGGTACTGGGAAAAAGCAAGGAGGCAAGTCATGGACAATCCTCTTCTGCAGATCAACTTTAACCCACAGTCCCAATCTGCTCTCAGCTCCAGATAACCTTGAGCACGGCAATGGGACCCAGGAAGCTATCATGGGTTCACAAGGTCCCGACAGCCACCGCCAGGGACGCGTGGCAGCCCTGTCTTGCACGCTGGAGCCCTGCAGACCACAAGAGCAGCAGCAGGAGCTGCAAAAAGCCCTGTGATGCTAACTGAAATCACAGACATGCTTCTCCCAATGGATCAGTGAGTGTCCGAGCCCTGCGCCAGGATCACAAGGGACTCAAACACCCCCCTTCCTCACCTTCTCTGCAAAGGTGAATATCTTCCTCTGATCAACTCCTCCAAATTGCGCATCGACCTTGAGGTACTCCTCGTCCAGGGCCTGAGGAGAGACACACAGAGTCCTGAGCTTGGCCCCAAGACTCCACACTCCAGCTTGCTCAGCCCTTGGAGGCCCTGCCCAAGCCCCAGGATCTGCCCAGCCCTGCCGGGCCCTGGGAAAGCTGGCAAGCCCTCCTGCCTGCCTGCCTCCTCACACCTCAGCTGGACCGAGTCGCTACAAAAGCGTCTCTGTGCTCAGGTCACGCTTTGTGCTGCTGCCAGATGTAATACTAGGGCGGAGCACAACGCCTTGGGCCCAGGCATGCAGCCTCACGTGTCCCTGTGGTCCTGGCTTTGCCCAGCACCTCCCTGGCACGGGGGCCCTGCCAACTGGCCTCACCACACACCTGCAGGCCTGGGTAGAGCAAACCGCTCAGCAAGGGGTGCTCCACCTGCTTCACCACCTCCGCTCCTGCCTTCTTCGCGTCATGCTGCGTCACCACGGACGAGAGGCGGTACACGTCCAGCGTGTACTCCCTGCGGGAAGGGGCAGCGCTGTCAGCACCAGGGAGGGGAACAGCTGTAAGAGCTGCTTCACGCGAACGTTGGCTCTGGCCACACTGAGAGGGGCCTGGAGGCACCTTCACTTTGTTCCCTGAATGACAATGCCTGGGAGCAGACTTGGGAACAGTCTTGGGACAGCAGAGCCCTAAGACAGGCTCTCCCTCCCAGCGAGGACCAGGTGCCCAGGACTCACTTGCTGAGCTGGTAGTCTGTGCCCCGGACGAACTTCAGCTTTTCCAGGGGCACCCCGATGCTCTCCAGCATTGCTTTGATCACGTTCTCGTAATAGCGAGTGCGCAACTCCAGCAGCTCCCAGGGGGCCTTCATGTTATCTAGGTAAGCATGGAGGTCAGCGAAGAGTATCGTCACCTGGTGTGGAGGGGACAGAGACAGCACCACGCTGGTCAGGGGAACCGCAGCATGGTGACAAAACCCCGCCGGGTCCGGGCTGCCAGCCTGGCCACGCACCTCGCACCCTGCTTTCAGGAAATCTGCGATCTTGGACATCGGCACGAAGTAGGCAACGTGCGGCTTGCCCGTGGTGGCGGTCCCCCAGTAGATCTTCACCTCTCGCTCCTTCAGGACGGCCATGAGCTTATCCTCGCCCAGCACCTCCTGTGGGGAGCCGACACCGGCGTCCCGCAGGGCCGAGCGGCGCCA
>VXAA01003158.1:240877-274580 GCA_013399115.1 Anseranas semipalmata
GGGCGCGGCCGGAGGAGGAGCAGGAGCCCGGCAGCGGGCGGGGCGTGAGGGCGGCGCGGGGCGGGCCCGGTGCCGGGGCACCGGAGAACGGGGAGAGAGCGAGCGAGCGAGCAGCGCTGCTCTGTGGCATCACCGGCCAGCTCCCCGCGTTCCGCTTCCAGAAGCGGCCGGTGTAGGGCTGCGGGCGCGGAGCCAGCGCAGCTGGCGGCTAGCGAGGTGAGTTGGGAAGGCCACGGCAATAAAGAAACCGTGTCCCCGTCTGCGAGCCGGGCGTGTGAGCGCTTCCAGACGTACCCGGCGAAGGCGGTTCCGTGGAGAGGTTTAACGTGCTTGGTTCTCCTTCAAGTCCTTACCGGTTAGGAGCCAGGTTATCAGGCTGCTGCACCCTGTAGGACCAAATCCACATTTAATTTGTTTGCCCTTTGTTTCTCTTTGAAGCACTTCAGCACTCGTAGGTAAATCGCAGAACTCTAGGCACAGGCTACCTGGTGAGGACTGCTCGTGACTCCCTGTGTTCTTGTATAGATCTTGTGTGCGTGTAGCAGATTCCCGAGGGTTTTTCTTCCTTCTGTGTGGTTGTGGCATTATTCTGAAAGTGCTAATTGTTATTACTTGGACAGAATGACAAGAGGAAACAGCAGAACTGCTGATTTTTATTTCTGGAGTAGGTAACTTCCTTTTTTGAATGCAGTAAGTAGTCAAAACAATGGAAAGACAAAAGATGTTCCTTTGAATCTGTTGGTCAGAGAGGACAGGAAATACCTTTCCTGAGCCCAAATTCTCTTGCTGGGTGAGAGTCAAATAAATGCAGTGTTCTCAGGTCAAAAGATTCACGTTAGTGTGAATCCTCTGAAAGAGGAAAACAGGTTTTGTTTGTAGATATTTTTAAACTATTGAATTTCACAGGAAGATTTTTATCTTATGATCTTTCATTATAATACTCATTTTGTATGTGTTTTGAGTGACTAATACGCTGCTGAATGTCCTGTTAGCTATGTGACAGAACCGCTCTTCCGTTGCTCAGTTTTTCCTAACCTGGAAAAGGCTCTTTATTTGTTTAGTATTGATGGAGGTGGGGGCTGAGAGATGGGGAGGGTCTGTGAGGCTTTAATGCCTAAGGAGCGCCCTGCACTTTAAATGTGAGGTGGTAAAGAATGTAATTTGTGAGTACTGGTTTCGGGTGTTAGCGTGACTGCTTTACAGCAGCTCTGGAGGAGATGGTACAGGTTGTGTTGGTGACTGGGGCTTGTATTAGTCCGGCTTGATAAAGTGAGACAACCTTGTGTGCGGGAGCACTCGCGGAATGAGGGACCGGTTGCTGTTACGTACTGTTAGGACCTCAAATGGTCAGGGGCAGAGGTGGTGGAGACCAAATAGTTAGTGTTGAATCATTTACTCAGTAAATGGGTATTTACTGGTTGATTCTTCTTATGTGGGAAAGGCTTAAACTCATTTAAGTGAACAGTGAAGATATTAAAACAAATGCTTTTTTTGTCAGATACTTACCCGTGAAGCTGTGGTGGATGGTGGCTGTGGTAATGCTCTCAGTTCATTAGCTGAAGTTCGGACTTCTTAAACAGCTACGGCTGTTTGGCCAGCAGACACTTCAGTGTACAAATTAGTTAATTTGGGGATTAGCTAGTGTCCGTAATGCTAAAGTACCTCATTCCAGAGGAATGCTCGATGTTCCATTTCAAAGAAAAATTCAATATACATCTCAGCTAGCCAAGAGAGTGGCTTTGTCTCCTTGTGCCTCTGCTAGTGTTATTGCCTTCCCTGTTATACTGTTGTATCTTCGGAAAACTGCTGAGTTTCTTTTATTGAAGATGTTGTCTTTTGCTGGCAGGTTGGAGCTGGCTCTTGCAGATTTCCTTTCTGAAAGGGCTGATCAGAGTGGCACCAGGATCAGCTGGACCTCAGAGCAGGCTTCTGGAGCTGTAAGCAGAAGGCACAGGGTCATGTAGATACAGGAGCTGACAGCACCATGGACGACCATTTCCCTCACGCCCTTGGGCTTTGTCGTTCTCATGAATCTGAACCTCCTGTTAATAATACAGTTCCTAGGGCCAAAAGGCTGTTGGATTCCCCAGAGCAGGTTCAGGTCCTACAGTCAGCTAAGAAAGCTTGTGTGTTCAGCCATCAGTGTAGCACTCCATCAGAGAAACTGCTGCTCCATCCCTCAGGTTCTGCCTGCTCTCAAGGATCCTCTTATTTTCCAGATGATTCTGGTCATGACGACTTGGTTGCCAGTTCTTCTGAGTCAAAATACAACAATGTCGCCACTTCTCTAGGTACAGCCAGATATTATGATGATAGTGAGCCAGACGACTCCTTGTTGGAACTGTCAGACAGTGAACAAGGGAATTCTCCTTTCAATTACACTGAGGAAGAGATCCAGGAAATCTTGGCAGATGATTGCTTGGAATGTGAGCAGCACATAACTAGAAAAAGCACTCTGAGCCAAAATGTAAGTGGAGAGAGTGAAAAGGATGTGAGCAGCAGCTGCACTGGGGCGTCAGTCATCAGTGAAGATGCAAAGGTAGCCTCAGAGATCACAGAGAAACCAAATGTACCCCTGTCGGTCCAAGTAAGTGGTGTGCTGTTCGACCTTGATATTGAGGAGCTTCTGAATTTTAGCCCAATTGATGCTGACTATGTAGATCAGCCTCTGGACGACGATTTTTTGGAGGAAGCAGAAATCGTAAATGAATATACAGTGTATGATCAGACTGATGCTAGTAACTGTTTTCCCAGAGAATCCTTGGGGTGGCTGAGGCCTGATGGCCAGCAAACCCTGGGTGTGGATTGCCTGGGAAAGACTTCCTCTGCAGGCACAGATGTGTCTCACTTCTGTGGGGATAATGTGGGAGAATCCATGCCCTGTTCAGACCTTGCCTGTGGCCAGCATAAAGCTGATGAGAGTGCAGCACCTGAGTTGCTGAGAAGTCCCGAGCCATCTTCTGGGTCCAGAAACCAAGAACTTTCCAAAGCAACAACAAGCTGTTTCTCAAGGAAATCAGGCTCTCCAACAGATGATGGGGAGCGGGAATCTTCAGAAGCTGAACAGCCGTCAGACAGCATTAAAGTAAACACACATTTCAGTTTTTCTAACTAAAATGTTTCTGATTCCATTCCTTTTGTTTTGTACTTGCAGTAATGTCCATAGGCACCCAAGTGTGCATTTTTACACATAAGGGAAGGGTTTTCAAGCAGAGGAAAGTGTGATTTTTCTACAAATGTGTAAGCAAGACTTACATGGAATCACTTTCTATTAGGTGTTAATCCTATTTTCATTATCTTTCTAGTTAAGTGATAAAGCTGTAGGACAGATTGGGCAGGAAGAGACAGCAGGTGGGAAGAAGCTAGGCAGAGTCATTCCTGTGCCACAGGTGGAGGAAAGGTAATTTATTCGGAGCCTCCGAATGCCTTTGCACTCTGTAAAATGTCCCAGCAGTTCCCTGAACCAATTTGGTTGGTTATGTGCTGCTGTTTTTCTCATTTTTTTCTTAAGGTGCACTGAAACAGTGGGGAAAGTACTCAGTATTTTACCCTGTCAGATATTGTGAGAGGGAAGAATGTGGGGCTGGTCCAAATGGGATAGAAGGCTGCGAAGACAGTCCTGGGCGGTGGTCTGCAGGGCCGGGGTGGGGATGCCTGCGTTGGCTCGCCGTGGCGGCTGCTCCCGTTTCGGTCTGGTTCCCGGCAGATGGCAGCAGCAGAGCAGCGCCGGGCGCTGCGCGGGGTGGTTGCCGTCTGCTCGCCAGGGCTCCTGCGCCTGGAGCTTTCAGTTCGGTTCTTCATCCCTCTGGCCACTTCGGCGTTCTGTGCGTTGCCATTCCCACTGTGGCCTTGGGTATCACGAGAAATCTGCTGCTCTGGAAGGCTCGCTGCAGGTTTCCGGTTTGTTAATCAAGACAGTGACTTGCTGGTTCCCTTGGCTAACACGTTCTCCTCTGCTTTGCTCTCTGTACGTTACCTTTGCAGCTTTATTTAAATAATTTTATGTTTGTAATCATAAAACAGTGCCACAGAAAGTTCATGTCTGCAGTAGTTCTGTGGGGCACTTTGCCTCTCCATCTTCTGCAACCTAATTTAACAGATGTGCCCCAAAATTAATGCCATCCTTTATTTTAAAGACAGAAACAACAGACAAACACTTCAGAAGTGGAGCTTGAACAAAAGAAACATACCCAGTGTGCGCACGCCCAAATGAAGAGATCTGTAGATCCTACAGCAGGTAGCCCCCAGATGGCACGGGGGTAAGGCTGTACTGGTGGGGAGGGCACGGTAGAGGATGCGTATCGTGACAGGGGGCCGGGCTTGATTAACTTGCATTCTGCAATGTTTCAAATGTACTTGCTTTTCAGAGGGAAATAAAAAGTGCTTTCTGCACTTGCTAGCACTGCCGTGCACAGAAATCCCATACAGCAGTCAGTCGTGTTCCAGAGACTGGAACTGGTTCACATGAGCTTCATAGTTTGTGATATCTGGGAAACGTTATTGGGGGGCCACCAAAACAGGCCCATGTTACCTGGGAGGAGCAGAGGTGAGCTGTCATCTGGTGTTGGGAGGTAACTTGTTCTTGTCAGTCCACAGCAATGAACCCAGACTCAGGACATCTTTAAGTGCTGAGGTTTGGATCTACTACTGGTGCCTTCTGCGCTTTGCCCCTCTCAGTGGTGTCTTCCAAGAGCTATCAACAGCAGAGGCTTAAAGGAAGGTGCCTGTAAGGAGCAGGCATGGATATCAGCTGAAGAGCAGTATCTGAAGGGTTGGCTAGTAGAACTGAGATGCTCTGAAGGGCAAAGAGTGTTCCGGTAGCTTCCAGAGATGGCCTCCCACTGTGCTTATTTCGATTTTTCATGGGTGCAATAATTGTTGTTTCTTGAGTGTTATAAGAAACTGACAGTTTTGTGGTTCATTGCGTGGAGCCTGCACTTATCTGGGCAGCACGAACAGCTGCATAGCCACAGGGCTGCTTTCCAGTGTATGAATACAGCATAAGTAATGCAGAGGGGACTATGCGAGGGAAGCTAAAATGGCCTGTTTTCTCTTCCTTTCAAATTAAAAATGCAAGACGTATGTTCTGAGTCGTAGAAAATCAGGCAGAAGCTCCAAATGAACAAGGCTGGTGAGTGAAACAGAGATCTATTTTGCTGGGGAAGAACATTGTCTGTGATGCACACAATTTTGTTTTCTTATTAGTGCAAACCTCTTGTATTCCAAGTAGCTGCAGGCTTGGAATTCAGCCTGACACAGTATGGGCTTTCCCAGTTGTCACAGAAAAAGCTCTGCGGGCTGACTTTGACCCTGTATGGTACTTCTCTGCACCCAGATCTGCAGCAATATCTCGTGTATTGTCTGCGTAGAAGGTGCAGAATGTTACCAATAAATTCCTAAAGGAAAATTAATAAGTTTCAGAGCCAGCCAGGGAATTCCCACTGGGAAGTGGCAACTGTTCAGGTGACTCAAATAATAATATAAGGCTGCCAGAGATCTTTAGCTCTGGTTTGTATTGCAAGTCTCCTGGTATTTCTATTGTGGTAGCGTTTCACTTTGCCATCCCCTCCTCTATGTAATCGCTCTGCATTCCTTTTATCCTGTCTCTTGCTTCTTGTTTGTTTGTTTGTCCGGGTGGATTATAGGCTGGCTATTTGCAGAAGTTTTATCTTTTCACTTGTCTACGTGGTCTCTTGCACTTGTGGATTCTCTATACCACTTTCTTACATCTACATTGGATGATTTTGTGCTAAGAGTTGTGCTAACCCATGGTTCTGGTTGTTCTTCCTCTCATTCTGGTTTCTAGAGGATATTCAGTCTGAATGGATAAATTTATTTGCAGCTTCCCATAGGAAACCACCACTAAATGCTGCTGAGGCTGCATTGTAGCAGATGTAAAATGAGATGCGATTTGAACATCTGCATGGAAATGAGTGGCTGAAACTGATGAGTGACCACAAAAGGTTTCTGCCAGCTGACCATTTGTTAGTATTCACACTTCATTATTGCCCTTTATTCAACAGTAAATAAAATCATATCCTTCTTGATGAGATCCTCCTCAGCAATTCTGGTTGGTTCTGTATCAGTCTACAGAAGTAATGAGGCTCCTCCTTTTATAACTGTGACTCTTGGCACTGAATGTCAGCACTCTGCTGCTCAGTCTTGTCTTCAGCAATGTATGTAACTGGATGGGCCTATTTTTAAAAGGGCAGGGGAAGGACAAACTAACAGAAAAAGCATTTTCCTCTCTAAACATAGCCTTCTCTCGTTTTCCACCCAAACATCTGTACTTCAGGAGAATGCTTTCACAGGTCATTAACATTGCAATTGTGCATATGGGATAGTGCTTGCACCACCTGCTGCTCAGACAACTATTCTCCTGTCGTTCAGAGCCGGATCACTCTCGGCAGAGTCATGCAGCACCTGGTACCTGGGAAGCTGTGCTAGCTCCATCCGACCTCCAGCCACTGTCTTCCCTCCAAGTGCTTCTGCCAGCAGCTCTCCTTGAGGGTTGGTATGAGATAGGTTTATGATGCTTCCCAATTTTATCAGACTTCTTGCAATCTGAGATAGACCTGATAAATGTTTTTCTTGTGCCCCTCTTGAGACAAAGGGAGAAGACGAAGAAATATTTTATAAAGAGCCACAGATGTCTGTGACCATCTGGTCTTACTGTAATAACAAAGATCAATGCCTTTAAAAAGCAGATACCCAGGTTTAAGGTGATGGAAAGGGAGAGTAGTATAAGGGAACATATGGAGAAACAAATGTGTGAAATACAAATAAACACTGTGCTAGGAGGCTCTGCCTTGAAACAGTCTGGTCTATTGACTGGTAGTGAGCTAGCTGAGGAAAGAACATTAATCTTTGAAATAGTTCTTACCTGCCGCAACTCATTTTGCTTGAATGAAAAGCATGCAGGGAAGGTATAGGACTTGGGCTGTTCCCTCATGAAGGAGAAATTACACTTATGGATGAGCCTAGGAAGGAGATTTTGCTCAAAGCAAATGGAATACTTCTATGAACCCCAAATTTCAAGAGGGATGTGAGATGGGGTTTGGAGTAAGCAATGGGGTAGGTGTTGTTAAAGCGGATTGCAAAGAGGCCTACAGGGAACAGAGGGCTCTGTTTTGGGGGAGTGGTGGGAGGAATTAGCTATTCTTTGCAGCATGATATTCCACAGTCTATGCCACTGTGGTCCAGGTGCTTCTCTAGTGGGAAACCACATGGCTTACGTTTGCAGGTACTTTTCCTGAGAGTAATCAGAGCTCCTGGTTTCTAAGTGAGGGTGGGACTTGCCTGAAAATCTCATTCTAAATCTGTAGTTTGCTCTTAACTGCAAAGATGGTGGGATGAACTATGCATGAGGAGAAAGAAAATATGTTTAAAGTTCTATTTTGTGGCAGTTCACTTTATCTAGAGTCTCCTTGTCCACTTTCCTCGTGTGTAATGGTTTGGTTAGACAGTTACATGATGTGCAGTGGTAATAGCTCTCCCGGTATTTGATAGGGTTACGGGCTGCTCCTGGGACTCTGCCTCTTGTAGAGGAGCTCAAACCTCCTGCTGGTGTGAAGCACTTCAGAACAGGTGGTGTCGTCTCACTTTCTGTTGCTGAATCAAGTTACGAACTTTATGTATATTTGCTCGCTGCTTTGGGAACAGACTGAAGGAAACCCTTAGTGCAAGGGAAAGGTCAGGCTTTTTGTTGGTGGATTTATTTATTTTTAAACTAAATACCTTGTATGTACTTCCCCCAGCCAAATTATCTCCTGATTTTCCTCTGGGATGAAATTTTCCTTCTGTGCAATGTACAGTAAAAGAAAACTCTGACTGACCTGAGATGTAAGGAGGAGGTGGCCAAAGAACTTGTAGAAAAGATCCAGCCCTAGTTTCTTTTTTAGGAATGAAGCTGTTGGATAGATTCTGACCTTGGTGGTTCTTTGTGTTAATGATAAAAATGAACATAAGGTCAGGAAAAAGGAAGCCTGATTAATAGACTATTCTGGGATTTCTCTGCTCCTGGGAGTTCTTGGGTGGCATAGAAACAGACGCGTTAAGTTTTATATGCATCTTTTATCGTCCCTATGCTTTGGCAGAAGTAAAGCAATGTGACCAGTTCTTCTCCCTGCTCTTCTCTGGGGCTGTCCGACATGATGGTGAGTCCGGACAACCTCAGGTGCAGGGGCTGAGGGTGCACCCCTGACAGTAGCACACAACGCTCCGTTCCTGTGACCCATTTTGATTGTGACTCGGAATGGGGAAGCAAGGGCAACTTCTGCGTGGTAAGGCTAAGAATTTGTGAAAAGTTGTGATTTCTTCTAGTCACACACATCGTGCATCAGCTTATTGCTGACAACATTCACTGGTGTGTAATGTGACAGTGAGAGTATGCCTTTTGTTAGCTGTCCTGGAGTGCCTCCTTTCTTCCTAAACAATGCAGCCAGAAAAGGTAGATTTTCAAGAACATTGCAGAAATCTCCTCTAGAAGTATCTTTTTTGACAAGATGTTGTTCCTTTGGGCAAATAAAAGCTGATACTGCAGTTTATGAAGGAGACCTGGATTTGATCAAGAAACAGTATGTTCCCTGGAAAGGAAGAAGTGTTACGCAGAACCGTGATTCACATTAGTCACATGACTGCAGTGGCAGTGTGGAAAAACCTTTGAGTTTCAACCGGACAAGGGCACACACTGTTCCGTACTGAAAGCACCTTTAAATGACGGACTTTAGCAAGGGCAGTATTCCAAGGAATTTGCCTTTCACTGAACTGTAGTACCTGTTCTGAGTGAGCACAAGAGCCAGCACTACAGCAAGGTTGGAGCTACTGATCGTTTCATATTTTGTGAATGATTCAAGGACTCTTGCATTCTGTTGAGCCATCTCTTGCCAAGGATTCATTACGCGAGTATTTCAGAACTGCTCTTTTGAATAGAGGGCTTGTTCTGTGTGTGCAGACAGCACTGACTGCAAGATCAGTACTAGCAAAGCATTCAGTGGTTGTAAGTGATGGTATCTTGCTACCCTTGGATTATATGCACACGCAAATGGATTGTCACAGTAGGTCATGACAGCAGAGAGGCACTCAGTCTTGGAAAACAACTGATATTTGACCCACTGTCACTGTAAATACTGCTTATGGGGTGTGGGGAGGTGTTGCTCAGGTGTCTCTGAAAGCAGGCGTCCTCTTTTAAATCTTTGGACTCAGCCTCCTGGTTGTAGGGTGTAAAAATGGCCTTGAAGGCCAGGAACAGCATTAAGAATCAGGCTGCTATATCTGGTCTCCTTGTGATATGTTTTTTCTCTCATTAATACCTTGCTTTGATGAATTACAGATGCTCTAAGTGAGTTGCACATTCTGATGAATAAAGTTGTCAGCTTGGAGTACCGGACCCTTGACCAAAAGTGGCAGCACCCATCAGACCTCACCGTGAGGTAGGCTCTGAGTGCCTGTACGAAGAGAAGACGCTTCATTTCCTGTTACAAATATTGTCCAGTGGCACATTTTTATCTGTTAGTCTGTTGAGGTGTTTTCACTTCATTTTAAGGAATTTTAAATTCTAAATATCTGCCGTGAAAAATAAAAATTGCAGAAGTTGCCAGAAGTAGCAAGCACTCCTGGAAATGATTTAAGCCAAAGACTTGAATTCCCCATTAAGGTGTAAAAGTTTGGTTTTCTGTTATCCTTGTAACCCTGACCTAGAAAGACCTCGAGGGAGCTGTCTGTATGATGCTGTCAGGACTTGGTTCTTCTGAACTTGACAATAAGCACACGTTGAGTGTGATACAGATATCTCTCCCCAGCTGTTGGCATGAACAAATTGCTTTGCTGGTTTGAGACCTATTTGGTCACCAGCTGCTCTTGCTGAGCAACTGCTGTAGAAATGGAGCGCTCTGTGTTGTGGATGTGACTGCCCTGTGCCAGACAGATGCTCCTTCTCCAAACCAACTGTTTTGATAGTATTTTTGTAGGAGTGGCCCCTGTGGTTGCTTGTACTCCCTCAGATGGGTCTACAGTTTATAAATGATATTTCCTGACTTACACTAATGCCTCTGCACAAAAATAAGAAAAAAATAAGATAAAGTTGGCTTTTTTCAAAATGCAGAAGGGGCAAGGCAGCGTCTGATGATGTGTGTGTGGAAAAGCTTTGTAACAGTCTGAGGACGGGAGGTAACCAAGCTCATTGAAATGTAACTCATTTTTTTTAATGTTGCTCCTATAAGACTGTTTGAAGTTTGTGGGGTTTTGTCCTGTTACTTCAGAATGTGCTTAGGTGTAGCAAATGAGTGTACTTATGTGTGTACAGCACTTTATGGAAAATAGGCTTTTTGTTTAAACTGCTGTGTAGTGGAGCCTTCAACCTTCTCTGCTGGGCCAGGGAGAGGGAGAGCTTTGCAAAGAATGTAACAGAGAACAAGGCAGTGTTCCTCAAAGGACAGTTTTTAAACTTTCCTGTTGTTACTTACCCAGGTGCCTTCTTAAAATGGGGTTTCCCTCTCAGAACCTCATAACAAGAAAATTAGGTACAAGCCCCAGGGAATGGGGAAGCGTTTTGAGGGAATATGCTGTTCCAACCTATATGTGCTTCTGTGTTGTATTTGTTTTAACTATTTGTTTTAACTAAGTAAACTTATTTTCACAGAAATTACCCAAGGTCCACCAAGAAAACCACTGAGAAGTACAGCCTTACACAGTGCGTGAGCAAGAACTTGGCCAAACACCATCATTTCCAGAGCATTCCTGACCACTTCCAGCGTAGCCCTGTCACAGTCTTTTCTAACATCTCATTTTGCTGCTGAGGGTCTGTGCTGGTTCTTATTCTGTGCTTAGAGCTATTCTTAATTTTTCTGGTTTTGAGTGGTTTGTATTTTGATAAGTTGTTTTATGATCTGTTTTAAATAAACCCAGTGGAAGTTTCTGTGTTCTAGAAACATTTGGAGTGGCTTTTGAAATGCAATTTAAATGTGATCTGTTTTGTATAGGTAACTTTTATTATGTTTTGCATCAGTATTATCCTTTGAAAGGAAAATAATCTCACGGAGTAGGTAACAAATGGAGTTGGTGTTCAGGAGACAAGATTGCACATTGGATGTGAGGATGTAATATCTCAGCAATGGAAACTGAAAAATATGCTTTGAAGTGGGAAAAGCTTTTCTTTAAAGCTTGGTCCTAATCCTTGGCGTTAAATCTCCTACAGTGATCGTTGGGCTACCTTTGAATAACATTAAGGTTTTAAATTGTACAAACAGCTTGTGGCTGCTGGTCCCCTCCATTTGGCAAAGACAAAGTTATGTTTCAGTTTACAGTAAACTGGGGAGCAGCTGTCGATTTACCCGGTTTGGTTATGTCTTGTCTTGTTCTGTTGTTCTTTCTGTCCCTGAAAAGTTTGCCACCTTTGATTATTTTTGTTTGTTGTTTCATTTGTTACTTCATGTAAAAATGTTTCATGAGATTCGCACTCCTGTTTATAAACACTGTGTACTTGTTGATGTGGTATTCCTTTCCTTTTTTGCTGTGTTATTATACTGGACCAGTCTTGCTTCTGCATATCTTTTCCTGTCTTCTTTCCTTTAATCCCTATGAGATGTGTCAGAAACACACTGCAGTAGAGTAACAGCAGTAAAGGCACTGCAAGTAACAGGAAATAAAGGTGCTGGTTAATATTCTGAGAAGAAAATCTTAGTGAGTAGCAGAAAGGGAAACTCAAGACCAGGTCACCCAGCCTAATCTGTCCTGGGCTCCCAACCTGTTGTTTTCTGTTGACTGACTCTTGGCCTTCAGAAGGGGTAGGCAGCAAGAAGTCTCGTGGCTTTAGTTGGAATTCAAGCTAGCTGTAACTTCTCACTCAACCCCCTTCCTCTGTTAGTAGCCTTTCTGTGAGGGTTCCTGTCCTGTGCGGCTCTTCCCTTTCGCTTGCCTGCTTTTTGGGGTGCCCGGGAGCATGACCTCACGTTCATTTGTTAAGCTGCACAGTCTGACAGCAACTGCTGGTCTGTGCTGCCTCCATCGCCCTCCCTAACAGAGTGTGGAAATGCCAAATTATTTGGAGGGTTTGTAAAACAGAGGTTGATCTTCTGCAAAATCCTCTCCCCAGGTGTGCTAGCAGGGCCTGCATGGGCTTTGTGAGCTGCTTAAGCATAAGAAGGTTTATGGGTAAATTTCAGAAAACAGATTGTTTGTGGAGGATGTGGTACTATATTTTTATTATAGAGATCTGATTTTTTTTTATGACACTTTTGGCTAAGATGAATTTAAAGAAATAAAATTTGGGTATGGTACTAATATTTTTCAAAGTTGAGCTTTGTGTGTTTTATTTTGCCGTTCTGTAGCACCTTTCTGATCTGGACTGGGGCAGGAGGAGGTGGCTTTAAAAAGCGGGCAAAGTTTGTCACTGACCTAGATGTGCAGTGACTGAGGCATGGAGGATCGAAGTAATTTGTTCAAAGGATAAGCAGTGAAGCTTGGAACAGAGCCTGGTATTGCCTGACTACACTAACTCGTAGATAATGCTGCATCCATTAACGAAGTAATTGATGTATTTTCATGTGTAATTCATGTTGCGTGGGGTGGGGGACGTCTTGTTTCTGATGGGTTGTACAGGCACAGGTGGTACACATCCAGCATTAGGGCTTAGTGTCAATAACTGATCGTCTCCAGTTGGTAACATGTTCTGGATGCCACTGTGACCTCTCATGTGACTTTGCCACTGTAAATTATGCTGGCGTAGAAAGAGCCTCGTGTAGAAAGAGAAGGTAACATCCCTTGGTCACTATTGATCGGGTAGCGTGGGGGTTATTAGCAAGTGGCACCTCTGTCTTTTAATTAAGTGAATCCTGCATACTAACTTGGAGATGTCTCTGGGAAAGGAAGAATTGTGGTCCTGAGGGCGATTTCGTGTGCTGTCCAGGTTGTCGTACCTGTGGAGTTTACCCGCTCCTAACGCACATGATAAAGAAAGGAAGAGGCTTGCTCTTGGCATTTTGAAAAGGCGGGTGGGATAGCAGGAGTCTGGCTGCAGAACCTGTCCCTCCCCTGCCTTGCAAAAGACGACGAGCTTGCCTGCTGGAGGGTTCATCTGCTGTTAAGCTGCTCACGCACGCTGGCCCTTCGAAGGCCCAGGGGGAGCGCAGGCCCGGCGGCAGCTGCTGCAGTCACGTACCGCAGGGGTAGGGAAGCTCCGTCTCTACCAGCGATCGATGCTCGCTGGTGATCAGCCGCGATGCAACGGAGCAGGAACGGGGAGGAAGAGCACAAGCGATCTGCTCCCTTCGCTGCGTGTGCTGAGGTGCTCCCGTTAGGTGGTCGGGGGTTCCATGCTAGCTGTCTTGATTTTTACATGTCTCTGAGATTATTATGAAGTGATGCACAGCAGTCAATGTTATTTATATGAGCTTCCTCTAACGCGGGCATTCTGTTGCCAGTTCAGCCACGCTGAGAAAATGAAATTATTCTGAACAGGCAGCACCTTGTCAGGACAGCGAGATTACAGCATCTGTGTGCGCTCTGCCTGCGATCAGCCTCCCTGTGCCGGAGGACCTCGGGCAGGAGCAGGTACCTCCTGAATGCCTGTTTTGTGGTCTCTGTGAATGTGAATCTCATGTGAATGAATGCTGCCTCGGAGCAGCTCTGCGCTCTGTGAAGGCTTTAGGCTTCTGGGCAGCTTTGTTACTGAAGATTTCATTCTTTGACACTGCAACTGTGATTCCGAGATACTGTAAGGGGAAAGAGATCGCATATTAAGTGCTCACAGAAGGACATACTGCATGTTTGCGACTAGAGTAGAGCCAAGTGCTCTGTTTGTGCTTTTTGCTGTAGTAGAATCCAGCAACGTGAGACTGGAGGATACTGCTTTGTGCAAGCTGCATGTAAGCACTGTGATGAAATGTCTTAATTAAAAATTTAGTAACATTCATCAATGTATTGAACAACAGCAGCTAGAAAATGATGAGTCCAAAATTACACTACAGTATGTTTTTGTTTCTGCTGCCCTCTCCACGGCTGACTTAACTTTTCCCTCTTTTTGTGCTGTAAGGTAATTGTAAATAAGTAGGAAGAAATTATGTCCTGAAATTTGAAACAATAGTGGAAGCTGAAAACCTTTTACCTTTGGTTTGAGTGTGTCTAGTACTATGCTGGCTGCATCCTCTGCAAAACAGGTCTGGGTGGTATAAGTAGGTTATATTTAGCAGTTGGTGGCACTAAGTGAGGTTTTTCTTGTCGGTTAAAAAGGACAGCGATGTGCTGGAAAGTGTCAAATGGCATCGTGGGGCTGTGGTATTATTGCCACTCAATGACTCCATATCCAATGTGTTCAGATTGCAAGCAAAAAGATGGCTCTCCTGGCTGCCAACCTTGCTGACTCCATCTGGGATCTAAAATTCAAGCTGTGTCTTTCCTGGCTCTGTCACTAATAATAAAGGTTCTTCATTTGGAACTTAGTTAAATAAAATTGATGCTGATGCACGAGCTGAGAGAGAATCCAGCTCGCTTTCCCTGAGACGTGTGGGCTAAGAGCGCTACCAAGTAGGAGCATAATCATTTTAATCTGTGAGGTCATCAGACAATTTAGTTCGCACCAGATTTGTGGAGGAAACAGAAGATATTTTAGCATAACAAGCATGTAGATCATGCTGCGTCTTAACAAATGCTAGAAAGCTGATTGCATTTGGTCAGTTAGCCTGTGTTAGGCTTCTGCTTCCAGGCCAGCCTGGAACAGCTCATTACTTGTAGTTAGGAAGCTTTTCTGCAAATCTGGGGAAATTACATTTGGTATAACATATGGTATAATCTTCAACTCTGTCCTCGTTGGAAGTGAAGTCTGACTACTCAGTCAATGAATTGCCATATTTTTATCAGCAAAATGGATGTGCAGCTGTGACATACACTTCTGAGTGATGTAACCTTTAATGTCTTTGGCAAATACTGGCATTAGCAGTCTGTTCCTCTCCATTTACATCTCCTCCAGAAAGTCATTACCAGCTGAGATTATACTAACACTTTGTGTCGTGTAGGTGTTTCCTCCTCTGATGCTATTGAACTGTCAGTGAATAAAATGCCTCATGTTCTCATTTTCCTCAGAGGAGACAGAGAACAGAGCTTGTGCTGTTTCTTGCCGTACAGAGGGAGGTGTGAGAAGCGCAAGGCGCTGTGTTGGGCACTGGAAGGACACGCTGTGCAGCATTGTTTGCTCCACACCGCCTCCTGCGGTTCACTTTTACTAAACGCGTGGGGGAGGAATATATTGGCTAAATTGTACTTGTAGGCATAATATTACGGTGCTTGAAAGGAGGAAGGCAAGTGGTGCTTAACTCCTGCACGTATTGGCAAAGGATTCTGCTTTCAGCTTCTTGCTCCTTAGCGTGCCCATGGTCTCTGCGTGGCTGGTTCTTGGAAACCGGTGGGATTAGTGCCCAGGGGCTGCGCAGCAGTGGCAGGGCTGGCTGGAGGGCTGCTTGTCTCTGGTTTTGAGTTCAATGGGAAATCCGTTCTTGCAGGGCTCTCTGGGATCCCCGTCACGCCAGCCCACTCCCGCTTTTTTCTTTTATTATTCATAGAAACCTTCCTGCTCTAACCCCTGCTTCCAATAACCAGTCAAAATCAGCAGTCAGGCAAAAACGTAGGGAGGTGTGGATGCCTTTTAGGGTGAGTTCTTCTGTGGCCCAAAGTGACTTTCCTCACTGCTGTCATGTGTTTTTTTTTTTTTTTTTTTTCTTGTCCCCCTGATCTCTTCCCTCTGTTGGCAGTAAAACACCTCTAAGTCACATCAAGGAGTTTCTTTTGGCCACCGTTGACGAGAATGAGGTATCTCTTGTAAAGACTGGCTTAGGCTTGAAGTCGCACAGGCCCAGAGCCTTGCTGGTGTGTAACTCATGGGTTACAGAGGGAGTTCATACTTAAACAGCAGGTAAGGCTTTGATGTTTGAGTCTCAGAAAATAGGATCTTAAGTATCTGTCTCCTCCTATGGTGGGAAACACCTTTTTCTGAAGTGTGGACTAACTATATCACTTTAATTCATAGTTGTTTAAAGCATTTCCTTTAAGAGAATCACTTGGAGTCGATAGCTTGGAGTCCCTCTCTGATGAGTTGAGTTTCTGCCAGCCTACATTTGTCTCTTCTCACTAATAACATTATTCCCTTACCTTTAAAGCCTGCAGTTATGAAACATAACCCTTTTACCTCTTGCCACATTATGGTACAAATACTTAACTCTGAGCGAACGCCGATGCTTTAAATTTTAATTCCCCTTTTCCATCAAACAAGGAGTAAGCACATCTTTGTGAGAAAAAGAAGTGGTTTAAACCTGTAACTAGGGAACAACAACTGTTACTGTAAAAATGGGATGTGGTCTGAATTCCCAGGGACAACTGTCTTTAAAAACAGGCACACAACCCTCCACCCCCCAAACCTGCCAAATTACCAGACTGAATTTCCTCACTAGCAGGCTTTTGAGGGCTGCTTGCTTGGCTGTCTGCTCTAGGATTATGAGAGAGCATCTCCCTTATCGTTTTGCACATGCTGTACCATCTGTCCTAAATCTCCTTTTATAGGGTTATGGATTCCAAATGACATTTCTTTCTTAGGAGATAACAGGCATGTCTGCAGAATCTTGCTAGGTATGGCTGTAGTGCTATTTATGTCACAAGAGTTCCCCCCCCATCCCACAGCCAGAGTGAACTCTGGTGAGCCATTCTGGTTTTCTGTACCCAGGCACTGACAAACCAGTTCATCCCGTAGTCCCTGGGAAATACAGAGAAAGTTGCCCTGTTCTATGCTGTGTGTTCTGCTCAAAGCAGGGAAAGATGAAATATTACTAAATTCAGACATCACAAGGACACAGGATATGCCTTTAATCTTTTATTGTACATTATAAAATGTTTATTGCTCTGTCTGTATCAGAGGTGTTGACCTCTCCCTCTTGGTGATGGAGGAGTATGTTCTGGCAAAGGATCCACTGAAGAGACTTTTGGGGTTGGCCTGCCTTCTGGAACCGGCACAAGGGAAGCCCTTGCTTGTTCACAAACATGTCTGCAGGCAGACTTCCTAGTGCCTTTCCCCAGATCAGCTGTTTTGGAAAGGCTGGTGACAGTGGAGGTGGAGAGATGGCTGACCTCGGTTACTGCCAGCCTGTTTCTTTGCAGAGACTTTTCAACCAGGCTCATCTGAGTGCAGGCTTGTTGTGAAGAGATTTAAACACTACTCAGGCCAACCTGTCTGGGTATTTGTTGGGACAAATAGGATCTTGCCTCATCCCCTAGTGCATGTAGAGTGGTCTTGTGGAGTAGTTAAATAAATACAGATACCCCATGTCACACTACAAAGAATAATTTTTTTTCCATGTGATGGTCTTGCATCTACCAGCTTCCAGAGCACCAGCAATCCCAGGGATCCTGTCAGCTTGTGAACATCAAGCACTTAATAAGAGAGAGGAGAACCCAACCCCTTTCCCGTTCATCATCATCCTTTTCATGGAGGACTGACTCCAGCAGATGCCTGGCATTACAGCGTCACAAAAAATAGTGCAGACAGGACGTGTAAGGAGAACCAGACCTTCCCACAGGAACCCTACGAAAAGAAGCAATTTAAGAACTTAAGCCCTCAGAAAAAAGGTCCCTTAGGCAAGAGCCTTTTGCAATAAATGGCCATTGCCACTGGAGACCTTGCATAGCAACCGGTATCATGAGTTTTTTCTTTTTTTCTTTTTTTTGTTTGTTTGTTTTTGCTGACTGGCTACATTTTTATGGACTGTTTACCATACTGTTGGTGGACTCAGGCCCAGCTGAAAATACCATGAAGAAAATGGTTGAAATTATCCTGGAAGCTAGACAGGAGCTTCTGGTGTCCCCTCATATTGGTCTGTGCCAAAGTGTTCGGAGTGCCCCGAGTATCTGAGATGAAGAACACCAGTGCGAGACAGGAGAGACAGCAACGCTGGAGTCATGTGCTGCAGCCTACCTGGAGAACAACTAGGGAAGTTCTCGTGGTAGGAATGGAAACTGGGGTATGACTTTTTTGTTTGTTTTAAAAACCCACCTGCAAGACATGTTACACGACACATATCAATGGAACAAAGCAAGCCAAGAGCGCACAGCAGCCAAAACCTGGCTGCTAGTTGTGTCTGCGATGATCTTTCCTTCTTTCTCGCCTGGAGAGGAGTGACAGTGACTGATGCCTGAGCTCACATTAATACTGTCAAGATGTAGTGACAGTGAGAAAAAATAAAGATACAACAAAATCTTGTACATTTCCAAAGACAGGAAGATTGTTCCAGAAGACAGAGTGCAAGGGTGGAGAGGAGTGCGTGAGAAGTTGCTCCAGCCCAGGTGATTAATGAGTCCAGTACAGGATCACCGGAGGCAGTTGTCTCACTGATGCTTTTCCATCTTAATTGTTTGTTTGGGTTTCAGTTTTTTTTGCAGGATTTTTCATTCTGGCCAGATGTTTTGCAGAACACAGGTAAGGAAGGAGGTGTATGCCATCAAGTGACAATCGCTAGGTCTCCTTCCAAATTGCTCCAACATTATTTCACCTCCCTAGTCATCAAGGCTCAGAGGCAGAAAGTGAGAGTGAGAAATGGAGTCCATCTTTCAGATGGCAGGCTGTCACGCTTCAATGATATTCACTGAGGGCTTGTTTTTTGGAAACTAGAAGAGAAGGGACAAATGAAGAAAGGATGTATTAGGAATAACTAGGGAGGAAAAAACACATTGGAGATCTGTGCAGTGTGCTGGTGAATTTTGTTTTTGTAAAAGTCCTTATTCCCATCCCCTGAGGGGAAGGAAAAGGGCAAGCAGTGAGCACGAATTAGTGGACTATTTCAAATAATAAGTAAATGCAAAGTGGTGGGGATGTGCCAGAACACAAGTTGTGAATAGAAACACAGGAAAGTCAATTAATGGAATAAATTGGTATAAATTATAGGCTTGAGTCTCCTTACATTATAAATGTAGCGTGCCTTTAACATCACATGTATTACTAGCCATGCTCCTGCTGATCAATTTTTCAGTTAATTGCAAGAGTAATATCCCCTTTACCGCTTGCCACCTTAGCACTCTGGGGGTGAGGAACCAAGCAGCTCAGGGACCGCAACATTGCTCAGTGCATTTTTCTTCTAGAGATGCTCAGATATTTCAAAAATATAGACTGAAATCTGTTTTACTGATGGACACAGACTATCCCGGAGGTGGGAGCGAAATGCTGGTATCCTGACACCTCTGGGATGCTCAGACCACTAAAGAAGCCCTGGTGCTGGCATGCCTGGAGGTGAAGGAGTGTTTCCTTTCTTCATCCCAGCTGCAGAAAGGAGGCTGGAGCGAGGATGTTTAACAGCGGCTGCTTTGGGGGTAATTTAGCTGAGTGCCAGCTGGAAGTTGATTGTCTGCCGTGCCCCCCGCGCTGTGTGCCAGCATCCTCTCACCTTGCTGCGGAGGAGCCCTCCGCCCTGGTGCTCGGGAGTGCTGTTCTCCGAGGCGCTCTTGACTTTCTCCTTGCTGTTGTTTGGCTCATTGTCTTTGATGATATCGTACTGTCTGCAAAACAGGGCGATCACCCCTAACAGGAAAAAGCATTAGTGATCACACACATGAGCTCAGCCCCTGAGCCTGCAGAGATCAGAGATCCCTTGCTCGCCAGCCAGCTTTGTGCCTTCTGGTAGAGATCTCAGCAGCATTCACAATTGCTCCTAAGGATCATTTTCTAACACAGCTAGTCAGCCTTCTGGCTGTTTCCTTCTCAGTGCCAAGTTCCATGCTAAACTAGTCAGACGGAAGGACAGAAGATTAATTATATTTCAACTTTGCTGTCATTAAATGGGACAAGTGTTTTAAGCCCTACATTTGGATAGCGATTAACACTAACCATGTGGTTAAATGGGAGCTTTGCTTTGCAGACACAGGAGCTCCTGGAATTCCTGGTGAGTGGAAATGTGTCTTATGATCTTTCTCCTGTAAGGTGAAGGAAAAGGAGCTGGAGCTGGCAGACGAGGCAGGTACTATACCTGCCTGCATGCTATATAAGCCAGGGTCTCCTGAGCAGCAGGACCACATCTGCAAATATGCAACAGTGACGGCAGCAAAAGCTGCCAGTGGAAATTTCCTCCCACACACATAAGCACATGAAGAGAAAAGCAGGGGCAGCAATGACAAATAAGACTGAAAATGTCTTTCTCAGAAGCTTTTACACGGCATTTTGACCAAATAACTTCTCTGTCTGGAGATTCCAAACACGGAGGTAAAGTAGACCTGAGCAGATGCTGCTCCTCCCTAACTGAAAAATATTGTCACTCCCCTAACAGCAAAACATATGTAGAGCTTTTGCCAGATACCATAAACTACTTTATAAAGCGAGGTGGTGTTATGGCAGCTGCCCCCAGGCGTTGCTGATAAACACAGTGGTCCAAATTCTTCCTTGTGTATGTGAACAAATGGCTGATCCTAGGAGAACAGGTGAGCATCTGGCATAGTCACACCTTCTGTGATTTCTGATGGTAAAACTGAGACGCAGAGAAGCAGACAGTCCCAGAAATGCAGTCAGCACAAGGGCATGGGTCTCTTCTCTGAGTTCAGAGCCCTGGGCACAAACCAATTCCAGTTTGCATTTGCTAAGACGTTGTCATAAATTCAGGTTATGGCCAGGCCAAAAGAGCTGGAAAGTGTTGTTTCTATATTGAGACTTTGTAAAGAACCCACTAGAAGAAGAGAGAGCTTTCCCCCACCCACTTTCCGTCATAAATGTAAGTCATCTGTCTAGAACAGAAACTGTGGTATTAGCAAGTTCTTCGTTCAGATGCTGATCTGAGTTGTAGATTATACTATGGCGGGAGATGAATCAGTTGTTCAGTCACTTCATGTAATTATTCATGATTGTTTTTACCGGCAGCGCATTTAAATTGGAATGCACAAAGATAAAACTTGACTTAAATGCTGAAAAGACCCTGGGCTAGAGATTTTTTGTAACCTTAGTTTAGGTTTCCATTTGGTTATCATCTTTAGCAATAATTGCTTTCCAGTCTCTGGAAATGCAAATGACAATGCATGGTAAACTCAGCAGTGTTCAGGGCAAAAAAATATTTTAGATGGATCTGATTCTGTGTCACCTGGATTCACTTGAAAAACCCCTTGCAGAACTGTATAGGACACAGTTAATCCCTCCATCCCCTCTGTTTTGGCAGCTCTCAGATCAGTGACGGGCTTCCTATTCACATCTCTCCATGGAGGTATCTCATCTCAGCAGAAGTTAGTGTAAGTGGGCCAAATCCTGTGTTGAAGTAAGCTGGTGTGACCAGTGTCGGTCCAGGACTGTTACACTTTACAGCAGCAGAGATGACAGACCACGGTCTGTAGAGCATAACCGCTCCCCACGGAAGCTGCGGGTTGTCAGCCCTCGCTGCTCGGTGCTGCTGCAGTGGGTTTCTCTTCTAACCGAGGAGAAGTCTCTGTGCGACTGTCTGCATCTCTGTGCGCGGCAAACCGGCTTGACTGGGACAAGTGGACTACATGTGGAGAGGCAAAGGTTGTCTTTTATGGATCACGGATTTACCACGGTGCTAATTTCCCTGCCTGGCAATTTCCTTGGGTCACCTGAACCATTCCCGCTGGGCAGCCTGCTCTGTGACTTGCAGGGAGCAAATGTTGTTCCATTAATGTTTTACGCTGCAGCAGGAGCAGCCGCTGACTGGCAGCCAGGGGAGGCTGGAGCTCTAAATAGAAGAGAAACATGCAAACTTTATTTCCCATTAATTCACGCATGTAATTTCCAAACTGAACAAGCTGAAGAGCTGGCTGCAGCCACTTCAGATATGCTAAGCTGATGGGGTGGGACTCAGGGGTATTTTCCTCTCCCTACTTGCTAGCTTAAAACATAGGAGCCAGATCTGTCCTAGATACAATTTGGTATAAGGTCTGTTGAAATGTGGTCCCAAACTCATGTTGGAAAACTCTTTATTCTCTTTGGAAGCTTCGTGTATATGTTTGTACATATTACACAAAGCCATAGCAAGGGATCTTCATATTGCAGGAGCATGTTTATTTGATGCTCTGTTAGAGCCTATGTTAGTGTATGTGCCTACACGTGCGCCTGTTGCATCCCACAGCAAAGTGGCCCTAGGATGTTTTTCCTGCACCTCCCACGGCACCAGGTGCTCTCGGCTGCAGCTGGGCATGTGCCCTTGCTGACAGCCACATACCACAGGAGCTGTCCTGTAGCAGAGCCTCCACTTGGGCTAAAAGGATTAGTGGCTGCCAAGGTGCGAGGAAGACCAGGGTGGAATTTCAAAAAATTGCCAGAATTGTGGCTCCAAAGCACCCTTTTGGACACCAACTTTCAGCTAATGCTAGTCACCTTCCTCCTCCCACCATCCCAAGCTCATGTAGACTTTTCCTTCCTTTGGTTAATGTGCTTCCACTAATGTTGCTCCTCTTCCTATTAAATGCTATTCTTTGTATTGTAATACTGGATTTTGAGAGGATCTGGGTTTATTGGTGTTTTGATGTTTGGAGCCATTTGTTCTTTCAATACTTCCATTATTTGAATGGCTTTCGCAGTGGGTTTTAGTGTATATATAGTGAGTGTTGAGACTCTTGATGTCTGACGCATGTTTGAACTTTGGCAGAACTCTTATGGGAATTTCTGTTTTGCATGAGAGCTGGAGTCATATAATAAGCCAGGTAATTACGGTGACCCATGTCATTTGAAGGGCTCGAGGCGTCCTAGCGCATGGCTGAGGACATTATCATCAGTGCTTTCTGGAAAAAATTGAGCTTACAGGATTAGCCATGCTGAATTAGGCAATTGGTTCATCAAGTCCATTATCTACTTCCCGCTGTACCAGCTCAGACCTCCGATTCACCTGCTGTTGGCACTGCCCAGCTTCTGATGCTGCAGAGGGAACTGAAGTGCCCCTGCAGCCGAATACGCAGGACTCTTTATGGGAGGGAGGATTTCTTCTCAGGTCTTACATGATTACACATGCAAACCAAGCAAGCCAGCAGGCCCTAGGGATATTACGCGCTTTTGACAGAAGGATTGAACTGACCTGCCCACATAAACAACACCACAACAATGATGAGAATTTCCCCTGCTCGCAGCTGTTGGTTTTTCTTCGCCATCTCCTTCATTGTCACCTCATCTGCACAGGGGGAAAGAGAGATCATGAAACCTACCCACGCGGCTCAGCCAGGCTGCCCTAGACACCGGTGTAGCGGTGCCCCTGCCTCACATCGTCAGTGCATCGGGGCAGAGCTAGCAGGGAGGGAGCCCTCGCCCGTCAGCCACGCAGACAGCGCGAGCTGTGCTTGAACTCGCGGGCACCGTGCTCGTCCCTGGCAGCCTGCGGGAGACGGGCGAGGGAGGAGCGGTAAAACAGGACCAGCAGGCGGTTCCCGCAGAGGAGCTGCCCTGGGGTAAGCCCGCATGTTGTCTGGCCCTGTGGCGATTCACTCTGCTGGCTCCGGTCTCTGTTAGTGCCGTCTGTGCCTGTCACAATGCCTTGCATGCTTCAGCAGTTCCTCTCCCGGCTCGGGAGTGTGGAGCCTGGCACGGTATTTTTCACTGGAGCCATGGGATTCAGAAATGAGTGGAGCCTTTTTGCAGGGCGTAATGCGCCTCCTTGCCTTCAAAGCACTAAGAAGATTACAGTTCAGGCCTCCGGGGAGGGAAGCAATGCTCCTCTTAGTGCTTTCAGATGAGCAGCAATTCAGTATTTACAGACACCAAATCGTTTTAGCAGGAAGAGTCAAGAACTCACAACATCCTAAGAACCATGGCCAAAAGCCCTGCAACAGCGTGAGTCCTCGGTAGGCAGGCAGTAACCCTTGATACCCCAAATCCCTACACTCCCCAGCCCTTTCTGTAGCACAGATTCTTCCTGACAGAAAACCCTCCACATCTGGGTTGGCTTAAGAGGAACAAATGAAGAAGCTGCCAGGCAGGAACCTGGAGATATCCATCATCCATGGAGATATTCAAAACCTGAGTAGACCTGATCCTGGACCACCTGCTCTAGTTGACCCTGCTTGAGCAAGGGGTTGGGCTAGATGATCTCGAGAGGTCCCGTCCAACCCCAACTATTCTGTGATTTGGCAGAAACCTTTGAAATATAAGAAAAGGGTGAGTCTGTGGGGATTTTTTCCCCTGCTGTTGTGGAACCCAAGTGCAGGGGGCTCCGTGACTCCCTCCAAGTGCCCTGTGAGCACAGCTGTGCTGTGCCCAGCACCATCCAGAGGTCTGGCTCCACAGGAGCACACAGGCTGCTCAGGAATTTCCCCTGGCATTCCTCACTTGTGAGGATGCTGGATGCGCTGTGCTCCCAGGCTGGAAACCTTCTCCTCGCTTTGCCTGTTAAACCTGATCTGAAACGGGAGGAATGAACAGCCACCCCTTGGCAGCAATGGCTCCTAACCTTTTTGCAATATTTTGCAGGGGCAAAGTAACCTCATCTTGATCTTAGATGTACTTGGTGTGTGTCCAGTACTGAGATGTAACTGTACCAGAGATGCTCGTGCAGAAGTGTGTTTATCTTGCAGTCCCCCTGTGACAACAGCCTGAGCCAGCAGCGCCTTGCTGGGCACAGCCCGGAGAGCAGCACAAGCTCAGCATCTCCTGTCTGTTGGGTGCACTCAGGGCATCCTGCTTGTCCACGTGGGGCTGTGAGAAGGCACTCAGCCCTGCGTGTGTTTAGCCCAGCTATCCTCATTGCCCAGGATGCTGCCTTCCTCTCTGCAGAGCCCTGCGCTGCCTGGGCTTCCCAGGGACCACATAGGAACTCACCCACACTTGCCTTTATTTTTAGAGGCTAGTTTCTCAGCTTCCCTGGGGGTCTTGAAGAGGACTGGCTCACTGGCAGGGCTCTGGCCTTGGATGCTGATGGACTGGACATGCACAATGTACTCAGTGTCCTCCTCTAGGTCCCAGAGGGCACAGGAGCGGGTGGTGGTGTTCACCTCCTGGATGAAGCGCAGCATCCGCACGTCCTTCTTCTGGAAGCCGAGAGAGGAGAGCACAGAGTGGTGGAGAGGCCTCCCGTGTGCACTGCTGGCGTCTAAGACCACTGCTTCCTGCCCTGTCCACCATGGACGTGGAGACCATCGGACCCTTTCCTCTCTGCAGCTACCAATACACGAAGCACTGCTGCAAAGAGGACGGGAAGGCAGTTCCCTCCCAGACCACGAGGGACAGGACAAGAAGGAATGGGCTTAAACTGCAGCAAGAGAATTTGGAAACCGAGGGGACCTGGGGTGAAGATGAACGTGACCGGAACTGGGTAACTGTAGGCACTGTACCTGTTGGGAAATTGCAAATCCAATGACAACTTCATCTTCCAGAACATCCCAAGTCACAACGGCTGAGTTGGCTTTCAGATGTTTGACTGTGACATTTACTGGAGCCGATGGGCTGTCTGCAAGGAGGGAGAGCAGAGCCTTTACAGAGACAAAGTCGCAGCTGCAGGCAGGACACAGAGCAAGGGCAAGGGAAGGAGTGGGAAAGGACTTTGCTCAGGGACAGTAAAAGGAAATTTAAGATCTAGCCAGAGTCCGAGCATGAGAAACTGAGCTGCAAATGACCTTCCTGTTGGTGGTTCTGGGTACAGGACCTGGAAATGACAGATATTCCACATCTTAATTACCAGTGAGGTTCTAGAGATCTCTGCTGAGAGTATGAGTTGCATCAGACATATGAAACATCTGCCCCTTGGAAACAATTTGACAACAGAGCAGACTATTGATTAGCTCACTCATCTCCTCCTTCTCAGCCATGTACCATGTTTTCTCTGGTGTGTCCTATTATAGTCTGACAGCGACAGCTGGGAGGAAATGCAAAATCTATCTTGGAAATATGAAGACTGAATGCTTTGATGAGCACTCTGGGGGTTTGAAATTCAGCGGTAGTAAACAGGAGTGTTTCTTCTGCTTTTCCATGTTAGTTTGACAGATTTTTTTTTATACACATTTTGTATTTTTATACACAGCTGATAGACTCTCCCTCAGATGGTCGGAGGACATTCAACAAACATCCACGCACAGCTAACAGAACAGAACCGAACCGAACATGCTGCAACAGCCACCGATGGGCCATTGCAATGTGAAAAGGCCAGGCCATGAAAGCAGCAGCCTGAGGCTCCGTGTTTAGTGGTTTTTTCCCCAGCTTGAGAGCACAGCTGAGTTTCCAACTGCAGGCTCGGTCTGTGCAGCTGCCAGGCTCGCCAAGGGAGCTGGGCTCGGCTGTACCAGCTGGCTCCTGCCCTGCCAGGACCTCTTCCCGAGGGAGCTGCGCAGTGCGAGGCCCTTTGCTCCTCCAGGGGAAGGTTCTGCCTCCTAAGCTCGGCACAGCCCTTCCCGTGCTCAGTGCAGCAGGTTGCACTCCTGTTCCCTCTCCTCTGGTAAAACTGAGTTCATAATGACCAGCATGCGCCCCAAAACAAAGGTGGTAAATGCTAACCAGATTGCGAGGACTCTGAGTACCCCCAAGAGGTCAGTAAGGTGAGAATAGGTCATTTGCTTTGACTCGCATCAAAGAATAATACCTTTGTTGCTTTTTAACCGTTGCACAATGCTGCCCGTCTGGGGCTGGGGCCGAGGTCAACAGTAAAAGAGGGATGCATGTGTGCACGTCTCCAGTAACACTTGTCGGATTTATAGTCAGTCCCAGCCGCCTGAATGTAGCTGAAAATATTCTAGCTGGAGTGTCAGTGTCTCCTAACAACTGACTTCATTCCCGATGAATGTTCCCCTGGGAACAGAGAAAATAACGGGAGCACGGAATTCCCCAGCTGGAGGTCAGTGCTGTTCTACACTTAGCAGAGCAATGACCTTATTCCCTTCTTTCCTCCCCAAACAGCACGCGGTGCCCAGCCTTCAGAGCTCCCCTTTCTGCCAGGTGAGAGACCCCCATCCACCAGGCCTGTCAGCGAGACCCTCAGGGACAGGATGTCCACATGAGCTGTTCAGACCCAAACTGACCTTCAGCAAGGAAAAAGTTTGGTGGAAGGTGCGTGGTCAGGTTCACATGAATTTGGAACTTTAGAAGGAAGAGCAGCAATAATGTGGTCTTCAGGATTTCCTAGAGGGAAGTGTCCTTTCTTTCTGGAGTGCGTGATCAAGTCGGTATTGACCCAGAGCATTATCATCTCAGGGGATGGCCTTCATGAAATAAGGCCGTGGTCTCCAGCCAGCTCTCAGAGAATGGAAATATTCCATCATCATGCTCCACTGCAGGGCCAAGGACAAGCTGAGCCGGGGGGATGGATCCCCGCTCGTCCCGAGCACCAGTCCCTTCTGGATGCGGCTGCCTGCTGTGACACAAGGAAGGGACGTGGGGCTGCGGCTCCTCACCTTCCCCCGTCACCGAGCCCACGTGCTGACCAGAGGAGGGTCTAATTTTAGTAAGGGGCAGTCAGCAGACGGGAATGCGCTCAGGGAAGGTCTGTGAGTCATGCCTGATGAATTTGCTAGAACATATGGAGGACATGACGGAGCTGGAAGCTGGGAGACAAAACAGTCTCCAGCTGCAGCCAGGCACTTCACCCTTCTCAAAGTACAGCTGTACAGGCAGATCCCAGCACGGTTGTCTTTCCTGGATATTTTAGGAGAAGCTACCACTAATTTACCCAGCACGGGTTGAGGAGGCCTTTGAAAAGAGATGAATTAGCCTCCCAGGAACAGAGAGCGGAGCATCAGGGAAAGAGCTTCAGGCTGGGAAAGGGGAGCACACGGTGCACCGCACTTGGTGCCCGAGTCCTCTTTGAGATCTGTGACCTTGAGGAAGGCACAGCACAAAAATGTCCGAGTTTCCTGATGACATAAAACGTGAGGGAGTTGGGAAGACCTCGCAGAGCTGGAGGAGAGGAGCAAACAACGTCTCTGAGAGCTGGTGAGGGAGGCGGAGGGCTGCGAGGCAGAGGGGAAGCATTTGGTAAAGATGCACCCAGTGCTTGGAGCCTGCAAAGCAGGGCTCTGAGTGCGGGCAGGGGAGAAATCAGCTGGCGTGGCTGGTCAAGAGCACTCCAGGAAACCCCCTTCACAGTAATGCTTTGGAGAGAGATGGTGGGGTTAAAGTCAGTAGATAACACAGTAAAATCTAGGACAGATCTGAGCATGCCTTTCCTTCACTACTACAGATTAGGAGTAGCTACACATAAATCAGTGGTGTCAAATCAGTATAAAAGCGATATGAAAGGAGAATTAAGCAGAGCGTTTGACAGAAATACAAAGCAGGGAAAATGAGTTCCCTGCTCCCAGAGCTGAGTGAATAATTTGAGACCAAAATTTTAATCCGTGAGGATGCTTTTCTCCCCGCTCCCAGGAGATGCATGATGAGATCATGACTTTCTAAAATCTAATCATTGTTCCAAGATATTCCACACCGCTTTTGGCTGCCTGGGCCAGTTGCGGCTCTTTGTAGTGCCAGCCCGGCTGAGCTCAGTAATTTCTGTTTCCCAGCTGGCTGCAGCGGGTCAGCATCTCTAGCAGGGCCTGGAGGTGCCAAATCCAAATGTCTGGTTCCTTTTAGACTCATCTGCAACTCCTGGAAACTTTGCTTCTGTGCCTGCAGCAGCCAGGGAAGCTGCTGGTGCTCTGGGGAGCAGGCACAGGGTGGGATGGCCCCGGGGCCAATTCTTTCCCTGCTGGGGCGAGATAGCAAGGAACGTGCTGTGCATCAAACCTTTCTCCTGCATGTTTTCTCCAGAGACAGTAAGGACAGCACAGCCCCTGCCTGCTCTGTAAGGAGCCCACACTGTACAAGATTTCTGGCTTAGCAGTTTAGCTTTACCCCAGTTCGGGGGCTGCAATGCCTGCAGGAGCAAATCACACATTGCAAACTGGCGGGGGATCTGTTTGGCCAAATTTGAGCTAGAGCTGTGTGCTCGGGTGAAGAGATGCTCTCATTTTCATGTCAGCAAAACTTGCAGCCCCCTGTTTAGGGAGGGACTGATTAATTAAGATAAAATCATGATGATTTTTAACAGGGAAAAATGAAATCAAAACTGATTATGCTTAAGCCATGTCTTGTTTCTTTCCCCCAGGGACCCTTCATCAGGTGAGTCGCAGTCCTGCACCTCCCGGGGCTGTGTCACAGCCCAGCGCTCCTTCCCACCTTGGGCCTTTTTGGCAAGAGCGGGTCAGAACCGCCTCCACGCAGCGAGGAGGCATGAGCGGTGAAGATTACCCTTAATCCCCTCTTAATGCTGAGAACTCCTTCTAGCCTCTCATTAAACGCTCTGCTGATTATTAATGGACTTTTATTTGAGAGAGAGAGAGAGAGAGAGAGGGAAAAAAAAATCCACATTACAGCTTTGGGCTGATTCCTCCCTGGCTTTTCATTGTCACCACAGCAGCTGCTGGCCTAAGAAACGGAAAGCCACCCACCCACCCAGCCTCCTCCACATCTGCTTCTTCTGAATTCGGCTGTCTTGGGCACTCCGGCCACTTGGAAGTGCCTGGAGTAAAAAGCGGTTGCTTCCTACGTGGGCAAGGCTACACCATGGTCATGGCACTTTCTGATTCACTGAGCTCCTCTTCCCCAAGCAGCTCCTTTACAGGTGTGAAAGGCTCAAGTGCATCGGAGCCCCTGGGACGTGTCCCAGCGATCCGAGCACCTGCCGAGGCTCTGGCGCAGCTCGAGCAGCGCTGCCCGGCCGGCCCCAGCCCTGAGCGCCAGCAGGCTGCGTGCCCTCTCCTGCGCGGCAGCCTTCAATCCCAGGAGCTCTGTGTTCCTGCACCGCAACCTTTCCTGCGGAGGCGGGAGATGGGAGGACGCGGCCTGCAAGGGGAAGGAGCGTCGGTAAGGTCCCATGTGATGTTCTCTGCACAGCACCGCTGCCTGCTCGCTGCGTGTGAGTGCAAAAAGGCCTGCTTTGCTGCCTTTCTGAGCCTTTCTCTGCTCTCCCAGCATGGCTCTCTTCAGTGGATGTGATTGCTTGTCAGCTTTATGGGGTGTGCAGGAAGGCTGGCGCGCCGTTCAGCTTCCCTGCGTGTTTTAATGAAGAGAGCCCGCGGGGGAGCGGGGCGCACCGCTGCATTCCTGCGCCCGGTCGCGCGGGAGCGTGGCTGTGTGCTGAGCGCTGGCAACTGCGGAGAACAGAAAGAGCAACCGGTGGTTCTCCAGCCCAGAAAAGAGGCAGTTGTTTCCTGCTGACCACCACCTCCTCACAAAGGGGATACTATGGGCCAGCCCCCGCTCGCCCCTGAGGCCCTGTCCCCGATTCCCCAGTGCCCAAACACGCAGCTGCAAACACTGCCGGGGCAGTGCTAGGGTTAGGGGAGCACGGCGATGCTCGCTGTGCCCGGCCCAGCCATCGGGAATTCCTCAGGGCAGGAGTAAGGGGGAAGAGGAGTCAGCAGAGCTGGTCCTCAGCTGGGGTTAGATCAGCCTCGTGCCCATCACTGCTTTGGAGAATTTCCTGTGCTGCCAAACCTCCGACTGCATCCCAGAGCCAGGCAGGATTCGCTCAGGTCTTGCCAATGCCACGACTCTGGTTTTAACACTGCCAACCCAGAGCTGAGTCATTGCTGTGGCACGTTTCATCCAGGACCCAAATGTCCACGCAGGACTGGGCACCGTGGTATTTATAGCTCCTCTCAGCCCACAGCTGTAAAATAGCAGAGAAACGCCAGAGAAATATGTCAGCGGCAGCGCTGGCGAGCAAGGCCTGGAGCTTCGTGCGCAGCCCTCTGCAGGGACTTTGCTGGGTCCCGACCCAGCTCTGCTCTTGTGCACAGCGCTTGGATCTTCACTGCACGCGTAAAGATTTGTGTGATTCAGTGCTCAACACGTGTATGCTTTTAACTGAATTATGCTCGAGTCAGGCCTTAACTTGGCCTCTGGGTACTTTATAAAACAGGAGG
Organism: Anseranas semipalmata; assembly: GCA_013399115.1. Taxonomy (NCBI): domain Eukaryota; kingdom Metazoa; phylum Chordata; class Aves; order Anseriformes; family Anseranatidae; genus Anseranas; species Anseranas semipalmata. The sequence goes on from VXAA01003158.1 coordinate 271,712, forward strand.
GGGTTATTTAACAATAAATGCCACATGCATGAGGCCACACTCATACCAGTACATGGGCACAGCTCCATGAAGGCTGCTTTTGGATCCTGCCATGGTGCCTGTGCATGGTTAATGTGTGCGAGCGCGTCCCTCTCCGGCAGGACTCTCCGTCGTCCACATGCATGTTCCCAGCAGGAGACAGCATTTGGAACAGGATAGCACAACCTCGGCTGCTTCGCACAGCAGTGTCCCTGCTGAGAGGCTGACACCAAGGTTAGAAACCTCCATATTTCAATTAAATCTCTCCTACGCTGAATGCAGAAATCAATAAAGTGCTTACGCCATTCGTCAGCTGGCCAGGAATCTCCGTGGCCTTCGTGAGACGGGAAGGAGCTGGCGTGGGCTGGGCGGGCACCTGCAGGTAGCTGCCAGCGCCACCGCTGCCTCCTGGCGCGTGCCGCGCACGCTGCTTGCCTCGGGTCGTGGTCACGCGCGGGATCCTGCCGGGCCGCGGGTGGCCTCGGCTCCCCTGGCTGGAGGGCAGCGTGCCCGGTGAGGTGCCCGGGGAGCAGCACCTGGGGGCCAGGTGTCACCTCCGCCTGCAGCTGGCGGGGCTGCTGGGGAGGCCAGAGGGTGGAGACCGGCCTCTGCAGAGCGGAGCCTGATCTGCAGAGCAGCTCAAGGTGCGGGAGCGTGCAGGAGAGGCATGAGAGCACGGAGCTGCTTCAGAGCTGGGCAGCGAGCAGAACCCAGCCTGATGCCTTCGGCCCCTTTTTGGGCAGTGGAGGTGGATGGGTGGTTAATGGGCTGCTTGAACGGGAGGCCGCTCCAGGCCTTCTGGAGATGAAGGGAAGGCTGAGAGCTGGATGGAGCCAGAGCTGTGCTGGAGGGCGAAGTGTCGCCCAGCCTGCCTGGTGTTATCTTTCGCCACCATCCCACAGAAACAGATCTGACCCGAGCTGCTTGACATGCAGGTACATTGCAGGGAAGCTGCAGGGGCTGAGGACCATTCCGAGGTCGTTCACCACCACTGCACAGCGTTCCCCCGCTGCTCCTACACCCCGTAACAGCAGCTCGGTGCCGCCCGGTCCGGCACAGCTCGCCTCTCGCTTCCACTGCTCTGGGTTACAGGGAGCGTGGCCCCGCACGCCAGGCAGAGCGGGCCAGCCCGCCCCAGAGCAAGCGCAGGTGCAGAACTGAGCTGTATTTCGGGCCCACTAAATGGCCCCCACGGCTTCTCAGGGACAGCCGCAGGGATGAGGTGGAGGGCTTCGTGGCCCTGCCTCCCCTGCTGCTCGCCCTGGGGTCACCCTGCAAGGAGCAGCCCCAGCTGGCCAAAGGCCCCTTCCAGAGCAGGGCCCAGCGTGTGCAGGGTCCGAGCTCTGCCTCTCGCCAGCCCTCGCTGTGGCTTGGCAGGGGAATTTGCGCTGTTCCCCCCCGGGCCTTTCCCGGGAGCAGCAGCTTTAACCCCTCACGAGGCATTATCCCAGCCTGCTTGCAGGAGCTCTGGGTACAAAGGGGAGCACACCCCGTCGGACCCTGCTTCCTCTCTGCGAGCTTTTCTGATGACCCTTGGCTTGCTCACCTCAGCAGCCTCGTGGCCACGTGTTCAGTAGTGCTGGGGACACAGAGCCGGTGGTGATGCTGCCACCACCTCTGTGTGACCTTGGGACGATCGCGCCGTGCCCGCGTTCCTCTTTTCCCTCTCTGGAGACCAGGAGCGGCACTGGCCCACGGCCCAGTGCCTCCACAGCCCTCTGCAGGGCCGGCAGCTCGACCGGGAGGCAGCAGGGTTGTGGGGCACAGCACCAAGGTCACACAGCCGAGGACCAGCCGGGGCTCCTGTGTCCCCACCGCACGCTGCAGCCGCGAGCCGGGGCCGTGCTGTGTGCTTACGGGGCTGCCAGCCCCTGCAGCCCCACGGGTGCCCCGTGGCCCACGAACGCTGCCTGTAAGACACAAGCAGCAGGCGGTGATGGGCAGGGACACAGCTCCATGTTTACTCTCAGGCACTGGCTGAGGTGATTCAAGGATAAGGAAGCAGGGGAAGTGTCCTAGTTTAAGAAAATCGGGAAGGCCATTGCTATTGCAGATGCATTGTTTTCCCCATCTCTCCCTCCTTTTAGGAACGTTTCATTAATCTCCCTGTGTCTGTCCCTCGTGAAACGGCCAACTCAGTGTGCTGACGTCCGGCCAAGGATGCATGTGTCGAACCCGAAGGCATCTGGGGGGTCCCCACAGCCCCGGCACAGGCGGGACACGGGTGAGCATAACTCCCGCAACTACTGGGGCTGGCTGGGGGCAGGAATTTCCACTCCCCAGAGCTGTGCATCGCTAACAGTCACCCACAGCCTCCTGGAATGCGAGATATTCCGGCAATCAGCGTTTTGTAAATCAAAGCAGCTGTTCCACCAACATCCTGCAGCCACGCTGCCTGTGCTTGGCGGGGAGATGGGCGTCTGGCCAGGGCTGGCGCTGCGTGGCGAGGTGAGGGCGCGAGGGGAGCACCCATCAGCGCTGCCGGGACGTGGGACCCGCGTGGGGCACCTGGGCGAGGACTCAGCCCGGCCGGAGCAGGGACCTGAGCGTGTTCTGGTTGTGTCAGAATTAGGACGAGCTCCTGGGGGCCTTCATCTTCCCCAGAGATTCCCCCTCAGAGGACCTGGTTGGCTGGAAGGGGCCTGGTTTCACGTCACCAGGACACGCAGTGCCCCTTGGCGAGGTGGCTCCGCTGGGGCTCCCCGGGAGGGGGACTGCTGGGGCTGCCCCCCCTGCGTGGGCAGCGCACGGCTGCCTCTGCCTCCTCTGCTCCGGCTCAGACCCTTGGCGTGAGCCGCAGCGGCAGGGGCAGGGGCAGGGGCAGGGGCAGGGGCAGGGGAGCCGCTGCCCT
>VXAA01003158.1:284693-299963 GCA_013399115.1 Anseranas semipalmata
AGCCCCCACCGCACGCCCCTGCCCATCCCCACTGTCCCCATCTCCATGCCCCCACGGCAGCGGGAGCCCGGCCAAGGCTGCAGAAGGGAGACCTGGGGGGGGGTGAGACATCCCCACCGTCACGGCAGCTCCTGTGACCCCCCGGGAGGGAGGAGGGACCCCCCCCCGAGCAAGGACGGTCCCCCTGCACTGGAGGCACGGAGCAGGGGAAGAGCCAGCACAGCAGAGCCACTGCTGCTTCTCCAATGGGCACAGGGACCCGGCCCAGGGGATGCACCCCAGTTGCTCGTGGGCCCCCCAGCACCCCCAGCATGCACACACTGCCACGCCACGGGCAGGGCCAGCCCTTCCCCATGCCTGGCGCACAGGCGGGGGCCACGGGGAGGGGGTGCGCTTCTGGTCTTTTAATACCTGCAGAATAAAGTTTGTGTCAGTGCAGTCAGCAGTGGGGAAGGGGCCATCAATGCCGAGGGGAAAGATCCTCCCCACAGGGTTCGCATCCAGCCTGGTCGCCTCCCTTGCTGCAGCCCGAGGCCACAGGGATGGGCTCATGTCCCGGCCAGCAGTGAGCGGCATCCAGAGCCATGTGTCTGCCCCAGAGCTGGGCTCCGCTGGGGGGGTGGGCACTGGGATGGGATGGGTCCCACACCCTGCTCAGAGCCGGGCGGTTTCCACGCTGTCCAGGTTCAGCAAGCCCAGTCCAGGGCTGGGGCTCTCCACGGGGGCTGTCTGCAAGGAGACCTGCAAGCCAGAGGGGCTACTCAGGGCAGGACCAGGGCCAAGAGCTTCAGGAGGGCAAATCCTGCCCATCCTGGAGCCCTGAGCCCAGCCAGCTCCATCCCAGCCCTGCATGGGGGTTTGCAGTGGAGCCGCCGCAGGCTGGAGCCACCTTTTGCCGGCGCACCCTGCAGCAGCAGCGGCTGAGGCGGAGGAGCTCGATGGCGAGCAGGAGGCAGCGGATGCTGAAGACGATCTCCACTGAGCCCAGCATGAGGGAGATGAACCAGAGGGACAGCGTGGAGCTCTGCGGGGACAAGGGCCATCAGGTCCCTGCAGGTGCCCCCATCTGCAGGGTGGGCATGGTGCAGGGGGGCCACCGGGACTCACGTAGACACGGGTGGGATCGAAGGGGCACTGCCGGGTGAGGGCGGCATCGGTGAGGGTGCAGGGTGCCAGCAGCACCCGGCCCCGGCTGCCCAGCGTGAGCCCGATGGCGACGGCCAGCCCCGGCAGGCAGGACAGCGAGCCCAGGCTGCTGCTGGCGCTCAGGGCCAAAACCGCCCATCTCTGCAGGAGGGGAGAGACGAGGCAGTGCGGCGAGCCGGGGCCACGCGCCTGGGCTGCTTGCCCAGGTGGTCCCCAAGCGAGGGGCCGGGGCGGCCGCACATGTGCCACGGGACGGAGCCTCACAGGGCTGCGGGGCCAGGGCTGCTTACGAGGGCTGCGGGGGCGAGGTAGCGGGACAGCACGAGGGCAGCTAAGCCGCAGGAGATGGTCTGCAAGGAAGCACGGAGAGGTCAGCAATGCACAGTACCTGCCCACCCCAGGGACATCAGTCCCCTCTCCACTGACATTGTCCCTGAACGCTCCCCCCCTCCACCCAGTGACAAGTCCCCGTGCATTTAACCCCCCCCAGTTCCATGCTAGGAAGGCCTCTTTAGAGCAGGGAAGGGGGGACGGAGCAGTGTCCACCTTGCATCCCTCCCTGCATCCATGCCACATCCACCTGCATCCACCTGCATGCGCCCCACGTCCCCCCTCATCCCCCTGCACCCCATGGTACCAGCAGTGCAGAGATGAGTGAGGCGGCGTTGGAGATGGCGTACTGCAGGGAGATGGCGTCCTGCAGGCTGACCACGAAGCGGAGCACGGTGCCATGGACGAGGGCTCCGGTGATGAAGTTGAGGTGCCCGACGATGAGGAGGATGAGGCCCGCTTTCATGAGGACCCTTTGGTGGCTGCTGGGATCGCGGTGGCCTGGGGAGGAGGGGAGGGGAGGCTGAGCACCGAGGCTGCACGGGGCAGCTGGCACAGCCACGGGGCATTTGGAGACAGCCCCAGAGGATGTGACCCACATCAGTGGGGACGAGGCAGTGTGGTGGCAGCCGCTGGCAGCCCAGGTCTGCAAACCACTGCCCCAGCCGGCTCCTGGGGGTCGGAGCTGTGGCGCAGGACCAGGGGGCATGGGGACAGGCACCCCTCATGGGGACTGGTCGCTTGCCCCAGTGTGTCCGGGGAAGGAACGGGGCTCCCCGGGGCAATAAGGAAACCGCAGGGAGCAGCCCCCATGGAGGGCTGCCCTGGTGCTGGGCTCAGGCACTGAGCGCTCTAACGAGTAGCAGCAGCAGCACGGGGCTGTTCCCCCACTGGGACCAGGGCTCATCCCAGCTTGTGTCAAGCCATGCGGGGCTGCCCTCCCTGCGTGCCTCAGTTTCCCCTGCAGGAGGCAGAGCTGGAGCCATGGGTGGGGCTGGGGTACCTCCCATCATGATTACCACACCAGACCCAGACTCACCCACTTGGCACATCTTCAGCAGGCCAGGATCAGGCCATCAGAGCCCCTCGGTGTCCCCTGTGCTCAGCCCCCATGCTGGTGGCTGGAGCCACCGGGGTCCCCATGCGTCCGGGCAGGTGCCACCGGAGCTGCTCGTCTGCTGCGCCCAGCTGCGGCTCCACTTCCTGTCGGACCAGCTCCTGGCCGAACAAAGCAATAACTCCACCTTCGCCTGCCTCCGCGGAGGGGAGGCACGGCTGCATCCCCACCCCTGCGCTCCCATTGCTGCTGGGCAGGCGGCTGTGCTGTGGCACGCTGCACCATGCCGGCACACCACGCTGTGCTGCACCATGCGGGCCTCCACCCCGTGCCTAGCAGCCTGGTTCCCCATGGGGAGACCCCCTCTGTCCCCATCCTGCCCCGCACGCCCTCCCCAGCAAAGCACTAAGTCAGCCGCAGGCAGCCGACGCTGGATCCATGCAGGTTTCACATGGGGAAGGAGCACACAGAGGAGCATCCCCTTCCCTCTCCCTCCCCTCCACGCCACCTCCCCGGCCCCCTCGGGCCTGTCCGCCTTGTGCCGCAGCACGGGGCCACCCTCGAGTGCGGGCAGCAGGCTGGCGGCCAGCCGGACACGTCCGAGGGCACCGGGCCAGGGCTGGGAAGGAGCAGCCCCTCGGGATGGGTCACTGCTGGGTGCCAGGTGCTGGGGATGGACCTGCAGAGAGAGGGAAGCAGAGGGGTCACAGGTGGCGATGACTTTCCCAAAAGGTGACTAAGAGAAGCCAGCATGGTGGCAATCGCCATAATGAAACATCCGGGGGCCCACGCCACCCCACGAGGCCCTTCCTCGCTCCTGGTTGGTGCTTGCTGAGCAATGCCCTCCGCAAAGCTCACTGCAGACAGGAGGCACCAGCGCTTTAATTACAGGGACAGCAGCGCAGCCCGGGCTCCAGGCACTGCTCTGGGGACAGGCCTGGCCCAGGGCAGCCTCCTGGAGGCTGGGGCAGAGGGCACAGACGCCTGTCCCCGACGTCCCGACTGAGCCACGAGGCCAGCCCTTGGCCTCCTCAAGCCCCTTACAAGCAGCAGCACGGGGAGTTTGGCTCAGCGCGTGGTTAGGCCCCGTCCTTCCCCTCTTTCCATGCGTGCACAGCCCCGCCGCCCATGGAGGTGGGAGAACAGCATCAAGACAAGGCAGGCCCGGGCCGAGCAGCCGTGTGTGGCACAAGCACCGTGCCCACCGCCACTGCGGGCAGGAGAACAAGGCTGTCACACCCCGCTTCCTGGAGGCAGGAGATGCACCCCTTTTCCCCAGGCCTGGGGCTAGGGCAGGGGTTACAGACGCTCAAGCAAAGGCAGCCACCAGGGAGAGGATTTCACCGTACACCCGTGGAAAGGATGAGCTGGATGCAAGTCGAATGACAACCAGTCTTTATTCAAATAGTCCTTTAGGAGGGTTGCAGACATACAGACACACGTACATATTTACACTCTTACACACCTCACAGAGCTTGAACCAATAAATTAAAACAAAAAGAGGGTGGGGGATTTTTTTTTTCCTTTTCTTTTTTGTCATGTAAGAAACAACAACTCCCCAGGGCGAGGCCGGGGAGCCAGCTGGAGAATTGCAAACAGAAGCCAACACGGACACAACCCCACCCCAAAAGATGCAACAACAGCAAGTGTGCTTTTCAGCTGGAGGCCATTTCATACTCTGGCTTCGATGCACTCCAGTTTGACGATTTCATCCAGCCGGCACCCCTCGGCTTGGGCACAGTGGCTCAGGTGGGCACTTGGGCTCTCGGCACCTCTAGCTTTGGGGGTCTGTGGGCAGGCTGCTGCAGTCTGAGAGTGGGGGGAGTCGCACTCGTCCGAGGTGATGTCTGGCACGTCGTCCGACTGGCTGTCAGAGCTCTCCAGGTCGCTCCGTATGCTCTCAGGCTGGGCCAGGGTGATGTCCCAGGTTTTGCTGGCAATGCAGTCCTTTTGCTCACAGCTTTGGTGTTTGCACATCTGCTCCTGCTCACCATCCTCTTCTTCCTCCTCCTCCTCCTCTTCCTCATTCTCTGCCATTTGGGCATGGACATGCAGGGAGTCCTCTGTACTGCTGCCACTGGCCAGCTGGTAGTGACTTGGTTTGGCCTCGATGTCCACCTGGATCTCCATGTTGTTGCACTCCCTGCTGAAACGAGCACCCTCGTGTTACTGGCAGTTACTGGTTTTGGCCGCAGCCTAGGTCACCACTGGGCACAGCATCACTGTGCCAGGAGGATCACGCTTCCCCGACAAGAGCAAGGTGCTGCTCGTCATCCCACTGCATCTGGGAGACAGCAGCGCTTGCTGCTCTCCTTGGGTTCCTCCTAACAGCAGCCAAGGTCACCCCCACGCCGTGAGCCAGGAAATAAACTGGGGAAGCACTGGAGGCACCAGCAACAGACCTTGGGAGTCCTGAGCTGCAGATCCCCTCCTCAGCCTCCACACGGAGGCTGCTCCCAAACAGCCCCCAGTCCTCCTCCTGGGCAGGTAAGAGATCACTCCCCTCGCCAGGCGCAAGAGCACGCGCTGGTGTGCCCGCAGTCATCCTGCCACCCACAGCAGCGCCTCACAGAGCACGGATTTGTCCAGCACACCCACAACCAACACTCTTCTCACCATTGCATGTCCTCCTACCTGTCCTGGGGGTTGTAGGAGCTGATGATGGAACCAGCCATGGCTCGAGTGCTGGCATTGTCACTGATAGCCCCCAGGCTGACCGAGTCTTTGGGGAAAATCTCCTTCTGGACATCTGCCTGCACTTCCAGCCTGCAGGAAAGAAAAGGATTCCTCAGAAATGCCTCAGATGGTCCCCAAGGGGCACCAGTCACTGTCATGAGAAAGCAAGATGCCCTCTGTGCTGGCCCAGCTTAGCACAATGGAGTTTAACCCCAATGGTTCCTCTCATTTAGTCTCATTTTCAGCTCCATTTAGATAAACCCATTTTGTTTCCCATGACGAAGGTGAAGTTGTGTTTATGTCCATGACTCATGCAATTCCTGCGAAGAACAGATTTCCACAGATCTAGCACGGAGCTGTGATTATATCCTGGCTGCCATATCAACACGTGTCTCTAATTACCCAGCAGACTGACTCAGAGGCAAGTTTAGAGGTAAATTGTGGTGTAACCTTCTGGCTTGGAAAGCAGTGACCCTGCTTGCTACAGGCCACTGTGGTACAGGAGGCACCCAAACCTCTAGGCTGGGATCAGAGCACTGGAGGATCTTTGAGCAGGCCACGCAGGCATCTCTGCGCTCTTCCCAACTAACCTCAAGCATCAGCTCTGCAGTTTCAAGGAGCTCAGCAGGGACAGAAACTTGCTTCTCTAGCTTTTGTCCTCCTTGCAAGAACCAGCCTAACAGCGGCTGTAGAAGTAGCCTGGTCTGCTGGGACTGGTTATTCTACCACAGACCAAGTAAAAATACTAGGACACGACGGCCAAGCCCACAGAGGGCCACCCAGTCCCAGACAGAGACCCAAACTAAGCCTGCTCAGCCAGCACAGGCCCCGGGAGCCTTTACCCCTTTCTTGCCATGCCCCTCAGTCCATTTACCTGCTGTACTTGCCCTTGCCTCCCGAGAGGACGCCGCCGCTCAGGGTGCCGCCCGAGAGGGCAGCGAAGCTGGCCGTCTCGCTGTAGTTGCCCTGCATCACGCTGAGCCCATCCGTGGGGCTCCCGCTGGTGCTCAGCACGCTGGTCAGCCCCTCGATGCTGCTTTCACCGATGCTGGGGTTCTTCAGGGCTCGCCAGGCATCAGCCACTGAGGGGAGGAACAGCATGGGAATTGGTCAGCAAGGGAACCGTCCGGATGCGACGGCGGGGCTGAGGGTCAGACACCAGGCAGCACGTTTCTCATCTCAGACAGCCTCCATGCCTCTACCAGGGCAAGGAAGAGCTGAGATTTGGCTCAGAGCTACGCAGCTGATCACCAGCAGATGCCTGAAGCAAGTAACTCCTCCTGGCCAAACCCAAGTAGACAGATGTTCAGATTTGGGAAATATGAAGTCCCTCACCATTTCATTACAAAAGGCAGTGACAGGGTCTTTCTTCATTCCTTCCCTTCCCCACTTGCGACAGTACCTGTGATTGGTCCATCATCTTCATCAAACTCTATTTTCACGCCCTTCCCGTTGGCGGTGCTAACTCCGCAGCCACCGCCTCGGCACAGCGAGATCGGCACAACACCATAGACGTAAGCCAGCATGATGGGGACTCCGATACCTGGAGACGAGGATGTGCTGAGTTAAGAGGAGCTCAAGGCTGAGCTGTGCCAGGCAGACAGAAGGGACCCTTTGGGGTAGGGACTCTTTCCGTTGCGGTCATACTGCTTTTCATGCAGGAAGGGAAACGGAGCGTGCCCACTTACCAACACTGACAGCAGCGATGACTGGAGAGGCAATGACAGACAGTGTGACCCCACCAGTAATGGCCAAATTCCTCTTGTGCTTAGATGTTTTCTTTCCCTCGTACCTGCTGTGGATCTGAGGGAAGGAGAAGCACCAGGTGAGAACAGCACCAGGCCATAAGCAAAAGGCAGAAGACATTAATGAGCTTGTGCTTTCACAGCCTTCTCAGCTGCACCAGCCCTTAAAGAAACCCATCTTGACCACAGAGCTCACAGATCAGATCTTGCAGGTGGCTCTGTGTTCAAGAAAAAGAAGAAGCTACAAATCCAGGGCTGGCACACCATTTCCTCCCTCTCAACGCCTCTGTATCAGCACAGACACAACAGCACAACGTAGTTTGGGGCAGCTGGAGACCCCCAACAGCCTGGCAGTGGATTGGCATCAAAACATACGAGTGACTTATGCAAGTGTGGTGCTCAGAGCCAGTCACTGTCCCACAGAGGCCCCTGCCATAGGATGTGTCAAAAGGGGCCAGGTTTCTCTTCCCAGTTCAGGGTAGAGGCACAATAGCAAGGCAACATGCGTTTGAGAGGACTTCAGCCTGAAGGGCTATCAGCCACCACCTTCCTCCCGCCACACAAAGCCCAGACGATAAGACAGGGTTTAGAAGAGACAACTGAGTTTTGGTTCTATGAGAAGATCCGCCCCTCATATCAGCTCTAAATTGCTGGTCAGATGCCTCGAGCACAGAGAACGCCCCGAGCTGCAGCTGCCTCAGCTCCAGCCTTGCACTTGCCACATTTACCTTTCTCCCGACGTACACAGGGATGCCAATGACCATAGCAGGAATGGCAATGCCAGCAATGAGGGAAATGCCTACAGGAGCGCCAATCAACGTGCCCAGCTGCCAGAGAATCTTCTTTTTACGACTCCATGGCTTTTTGCCCCAGAACGTACAGCCAGAGGGGCTTAATGGAAGGAAAAAAAAAAATGACATTAAAACCTCAGCAACTGCCAAGTGTCCCCGAGAACCCCAAATTCAACTTCCACATGAACAAAACCCAAAACTTAGGAAGTGGGTAGACAACACAAAAAAAGTTCCCCTGCCCCATCAAGATTAATTTGCTCCTCAAGGTGATTATCACACTAGCAGGACTATGTTTAATATCCAGTATGCTAACAGCTCTCAAACACAATCGTAGCGGGGGGAGCTTTTCTTGGTGTGGAGGAGCCTCCCCCCGCCATAGCGTGGGAAGAAAGTTCAGATCTTTGGGTCAGAAAGAAGAGAATTTTGCTGACTGATTCCGGAGACGCAAACGCGCACAAGCGAACGCCCCCCGGCGCCGCGCGGAGCCCCCGTGCGTTGCTTCGTCCCTCACCTGAGGTAATGCAAGTCCGAGATCTCCTTCATGCACAGCCAGCAGAACTCGCAGCCGCACACCGCGCACGTCATGTGGTTACAGCTCCCATCGTTCATCTTGATGATGTAAGCGCTGCAGCGCGGGCACGGCTTGATGTCATCCGCTACAGGGAGGAAGCAGGTGATTGAGTTGGGCTCCGTGCTGCCAGAATCAATGGGGGGCTCTCGTTATGCAGCGGAACCCTTGCTTGCTGTGCAGGCGGATCACCTTCGCTAACCACAGATAGGCACGGGGACGGTACAACCAGCAGGTTGTGCCTTCAGCTTATCTTCAGGGTGAGAAGATAATACTGACGGGACAGAGCCCACCGAAGCGATTTGGACAGCAAGGACCGAGAACAGCAGTCGCTTTAAAAGCTTATTCTAGCCTTGCATGGGATGCGTTCCAGAACACGCTGAAACGCTGGGAACAAGTCATACCTGCCCCGTGCTAGCCAGGACAACAGTGTAAGTCAGAAGCATTATTAAATTGCTCCACTAAGGTGATTCACGGGCCAAGAACAACAGAGCAATCGGGAGAGCAAGGCATTGGAGAAATTCTGAAGCTGGCCTTCAGAAGCAGCCAGCGGGGAACGGGGTCTGCGGCTGCACAGAGGAGCCGGGCACAGATGCTGCGCAGTCCCCAGTTCGCTCTCGGCAGAGCAGGATAAGGGTCCTTCATCTCTTCCTTAATTCAAGCGTCATCTGATCACAGTTACGCAATGGCTGTCTGCGCAGTGGTTCAGGGCTTTGTTGGCAGCCTAACACTCAACAATATGAAATCCAGCTGCTGAGAGACCGGCCCGCACCTTATTAATCACTGCACTGAATTCAGCAAGAATGGGGTGGGGAAAAACCACTGTCTCAGGAATCTCCCTTTCAGCGGCTAAGTGCTAAGCTCTTCCTGGCAGGGATCTCCTTTAGGAGGGTGAAAAAGCTCAGAAACTCCTTTTTGCTCGCTGGTTTGTACCACCGCCTGTAGCGGTATCTAAGCTGCCCGTTGTCTGACTGGGGCAGCTGCCCTCTGAGTGGGGCACGCTGAACGTCGACACACAGCTGAGCCACCTGGAACTGCTCGTGACAGCTCTGCTCCCGGTACGTGCCTCAGCGTTTTAACTCCTGACATACAAGGAACAGTAGTGTTTTGTCTGAGGGTAGGGAGAGACTTTACGAAATGGCCCTACTGCCCACTTCCAGAGTCAACACGGCTATTTTTAATGAACACTAACTCAGTAGACCCAGCAGCTCCTACCAGGCAGTGTAGGAGTCTGTGGGTTGGCGTTTTTTCCTGTACCTGACATTACAAACACCTAACAGCGCACGCAGTGAGGCTCCCCACGCAGAGCTAGGCATTAATGCTACTTTTCACTATTGCAACAGGCAAATTTGAAGTTGCAACGGTAAAAAGTACCTATTTGTTCAACATCTAGATCAGCAAGAAGCAAGAACATCCAAGATCAAAACAGCCACAAGCGTAGCTGGGGCGGATGAGGGGAGCTGCAGTGACGAGGAAGGACCCGGCGCGCGCCGTCACCTACACCTGATCTGTTTCACATTTTGATTTCTTGCAGGAGCCCACCGGGCTTGTTCTAACACACAGGAGAAGGGGGAGCGACTCGGTTTCTCAGCTGCTCTCACCCCGGCTGCTGGAGACCCTCGGCTGTGCCGTGTGGTAGCGCTCCCGCAGGGCACTAACACCCCTCTGCTGGGAGGAAGTTCTGCACCACAGGCGGCTCCTCCTCAGCTCCACGGCACAACGGCAGCACCGAGCAACCTAAAACGCGTGAATCCATACCCGGCCCGGATTCCTGTCCATAACTGAGGCCTGACGTGTGCTTGGTCCGTACTCGGAGCGTCTGCGCCCTTTGCTGGCGGGCCATGTCGCAGGTCTGGTTGGGATGCCATATCTGCTTGCAGTGGTAGCAGAACTCCGTCTGGCAACCGTCCCTCTCGCAGGTCAGCTTGGGGCAGCTGGCGCAGCCGTAGGCAATAACTGCGTAGCTGGGGAAGGAAGACACCCGGCGAGTTAGCAAAAGACAAAGTTATCGAGCGACAGTCCCGTGGTCCTTTCGATTCAATCTGCCCGGGGGCAGCACGGGAGGCTCTCGCTGCCCGAGCTGTCGCGTTCAGAGCGCGGCTTTGACGGGCGGGCTGCTGCAGGGCTGTGCCAAGTGACCCTCACATGTGGCCTTGGGGAGCGCAGCAGTGCTGCTCCGGGGACAGCCAGCCTGAGCGGTCAGCCCACTGCCGCCGGCTCGGTGCCTCTGGCCACCGCGCTCCAGAGGGATTCCTGCTCTCTCCAGTCCTGTGCCTTGCACTGCAGGGCCTGAAATTAAGTGGCACTAATTAGGTTACTTGGGGCAAATACCTTTTATACAGACAGCTCACAATACCAAACTCTCTCCTCAATGACTGCTGGCAGTTCTCACTGTCAGTCCGTACGGATCAGACGTGCCCTGCCCAGCCTGCCCTTACCAGCTTGCCCCTTCTGCCAGTTCAGGCTCCCGCTGCCCTTTACCTGTGGCTCAGCACATGCTCGCACACACACACGCATGCACACACGCATGCACACCAGCTCCTCAGGACAGCCAGGCACACGGGTGGGCGCAGCATGGCCCAGAGAAGTCTAGGAAAAGACTGAAAAAAGAAAAAGCTGAAGAGGCACTGGGTGCTTTATCAACTGGGTGATTCTCAAGAAGTGGAACAACAGGGGTTTCAATGTGCAGCTATTTCAGAAGAAAGCCCCTGTTGATCTCCAGAGAATTTCCTTTTTTAAAGAAGAGTGAAGAACAATGCTCCGCTTCTAGAGTAAGCCAAAACCAGAGTAAAAACAACTGAATTTATAAGAGAGGGAAGTCAGGGTGTTCACCCAGCTCACTTTTTCTGATAGCAACGCGGTGTTTCCATGAGGAAGTGTGCACACAAAAGCCGAAGCAGCACCACTACACAAAAGCTGACTTACAATCAGCAAGGCTGCTCCTGGCAGGGGCTGAGCCGAGTAATTCCAGAAGTGCCTTCCAGCTCTGCGACACCAGTATGGCAAAGGGTGTTTTTGTTGATCATCCTCAGCATTTTTGTTAGCGGTCAGAGGAGAATAACTCCTATTTAAGGTTTTTATATTTAGAGCTCGCGTAGCTCAAGTTGTATCGCCTCTTCTCGGAGGCAGCAGCGTGAGAACCGCTGAATGTGTCATACCACAATGATTCACATCCCGTGGGAGTTTGAGCAACTTCATCCTGCCAGGGTACGACATAATCGCCAAAGAAACAGCATCTCCATGTGGAGCGCCGCGCTGGGAGGCACAACTGCAGGGTCCCCGCGCGCACCAGCGGCTGCACGCGCCTGCACGTGAAGCCAGCGTTGGAGGAGAGACGGGATGCAGGCAGCCCAGGGGCAGCGAACTTGACCCACATCGACTCCTACGCATCTTGTCTAGGGAAAATCCTGCTAAGCATCCTTACCCTGCCGCCACCGTACAGCCACAGACCTACCCCTGGCAAAAAATAAAGCCACATCAGACCAGCTGTGTTATGACACACTGCCATTTCAAATCATAACAGCAGGCTAGGAAAGCTCAGCATAATATATTAAGCAACCTCATGCTCTAGATTAACCCCTCACTAGAGATTCAGGGTTTTTCTAGACACTCAAGCAACTTTTATGAGAAAAGAAAATCTTCACCATTTATATTTCGCTCCTAGAACTGAAATGACAAATGTCAAGAACAAGCCCACAGCTGCAAGGTAAAAAAGAACTACACGTCTTTCTTCTGTGATGGAAAGAAATAACACAGCTCCAAATTCAAGGTCAACTAGAAAGAAGCCATTGAAGCGATGTGCCTGGGGTGGCCACGGCAGGATCCGGGCAGCTAGCACATGCCTCCATCTTCACCTGACCTCTGACGCATCGCTCCGTTAAACGGCCGCTTCCTGCCTCAGCCCTGGCAGAGGTGAAAAGGGAAACTCTGACTTTCCCCCACGCACCAACAGCAGCGAGGGCTGGCCCGAGACCCCGGCAGGCCAAGGGACGGCAGAGCCCAGCTTCCAGCCCGGACGGGCGCGAGCTGCCTGCTGCCGCCCCGAGGGAGTCGGAGCCTCGCCGGTTGCCTCCAGCCTCATTCAGGAGCTCAGCCTACGCAGCTCGGTTCGCTTAAAGCTTCTGTTGTTCTGCCCAGCTTCTAGGAGGGATGCAGTGTGACAAACACCAGAGAGCAATGCCAGCTGATTGTGGTGAGGGAAAAAAAAAAAAAGAAAAAGCTGCAAATATAGAAAATTATTAGGATTGCGACTGCTGGTGCATCAATTGACCAGCATTTCCATGGCAACACGCGCCGGTGTTGTGTCGGTACTCTTCCTCCTCCTCCTCCTCCTCCTCCCGCGGCAGCACAGCCAAGCTCTTTCCTTTACGAAAGCCTGCAGTAGGTGGGGAAGGCACGGGATGCTGCGTGCACGCGCCGGGGGTTCGGCCGCCGCTGCCCAGCAGCCCCTGGCCGCAGCCGCCGCGCGACACGGCCCCGCGCTGGGGCTGGGTACGCTGCCACTACTACGGTGGGAAAGCTGGCTGTAAATAATTCATAGCCTGACTTTACATAAGCACAACGAAACGTGCTTGCTGGGAAGGATGAATAGGGTGATTAATTCCTCCCGCTGCCAGAGGGCTGGTTCCAACAGCCTTTGTTCGAGTGCTACTGACACGCTGGTAGCACCGGTCGCCAGCGACCCGCGAGAGCTGCCCGGTTTCCAGCAGCCAGGGTCACCTCTTGCTTCTGCCGGGCAGCTCACAGGAGGATGCCCGTGCCTGGCTCACCTCGCTCACTGGGAGGATGCCCTCGCTCCCGGATGAGCTGCGTGCGACACCGGTCTGCCCAGACCCCCCGAAGCAGTGGCCGGATCGGGATCGGGCTGGGTCACTTTCAGAGAGGCAACGCCCTGCAGGCCGTGCTGGGGCTGGCTCCTTCCAGCCAGCCAGCCTCGGCTGCGGCGTTCACACCTCATCCTCAGCACAGAGGGATATCGCAGCGGCTCAGGAGCTGAGGGTTGGTAAGCAGGAACCGGATTTTCCCCGTCTGGTTGACAGCGCAGACAGCAGGGGCATTCCCCCGGCATCGCTCTGCGGGCAGCACGACCTGCACAACGTCCCCAGCCTTATCCCAGTGCTACTGAGACATCAAGATCTAGCGCTTGATTTTGCATCAGAAACTAGCATAGCTGTTTGCTGTTACGGTTACCCTCTGAAGAAACAAGTCCTTATGCAGCAATGCTCAGAGGCCCTGCAATGGGTAACCTGAGCCAGGTTAACCGATTTGCATAGGAAGGCTATTACAACGCTCTGATTAAATCTTCACAAACCTCCCACCATGCTTTCCATTCTGACTACTAGGTCAGACTTTCCTTTCATGTTCACACTACCCAGAACTGCAATTCACGCTGTGTTCCAGCTAAACTTTGCAGCACTTCCCCAAGTTTCCTGAACAAAGCCCTTTTCCAGGCAGCTTTGCCTTACACGTAATTAGAAACCTAACAGAGTTCATTTGAAGGAAAAGAGAAGAGAAAATGAAAGCAACACGTAGATAAGTATAGTCATCGAGCCTGGGTGGACTGACTTCTGGACAGACAGATATTTCCTCACTTAGGCAATGGGTAATGAGTCAACATCACTCGTCTGAGCCATGCATTCATGTCCTCACTGGATAAGAGTGACCATTCACTGCTCCTTCTCCCCCCACCGTGGAAACTGCAGGGTGGCCCCGTGCACGGACTGCTGCGGCTCGCAGCAATACACGCGGCTGGGAAACTCCATGCTTCCCATTTGTGCAGAAAAAAGCTTTATGTTAAATCAGGGAAATGATGTCTCAGCTAAAACCCCCTTCACGTCCCACTACAAGGGCCCTGCTTGTCTGTACTTCCACACTCCCCAAGGTCAAATCCTGGTACTTTAGGACAGACGGATGGAGTGTCATTTTGGTACCCAAGGCCTATTAACTATCCTGAACAGGTTGCTGACTGGCAAGCAAAGAAAGCCTGCGATTAGGGTTTTTCAGCGGAACTCTGTATGAACAGAAGCATGCACTAGTGGCAGCACAGCACAGGGGGGCGAGCTGCCCCTCCCCGGGCTGTGTGGGGACAGGCAGCACCACAGCGGGTCCCAGCTCTCCAGGCTGTCCTGGGGCCCCAGGACAGATGGGCAGCACCTTATGGGGACAGGGGGACCCCCCCCACCCCGAGCTGTCCCAGCAGAGAGTGGGGGCAGCCCCCACCAGGACAGCGGGTCATCCCCCAGGACAGAAAGGGCAACACCCCCAGTTCAACAGGCACCCCCTCCCCGAGCTGTCCCAGCAGAGAGGGGGGGCAGCCCCCACCAGGACAGCGGGTCATCCCCCAGGACAGAAAGGGCAACCCCCCCAGTTCAACAGGCACCCCCTCCCCGAGCTGTCCCAGCAGAGAGGGGACAGAACCCTATGGGGACAGCAGCCCCCCAGGACAGACGGGCAGCCCCCTGTGGGGACGGGGGGCCCCCCCGACGGCCCGGCCCCGCAGTCCCGGCACTCACCCGCAGTCGGGGGCCGGGCACCAGCGGCAGTCGGGGTCGGCGGCGAGGCAGCGGCGCAGCATGAACTCCTCGTACTTGGCGACGAGGTGCGGGGAGTCGCGGAGCAGGCGGCGGATGTCGGCGGGGTTGAGGCGCTCGCTGCACTCGGGGCAGCAGATGTTGACGCGGGACTCGGTGATCNCTCGGTGATCTCGATCCGCAGGTACTGCCGCAGGCAGGCGCCGCCCGACCGGTGCGGGCACGACAGCAGCCGCGGGGCGTTCTCCGCCGGCTGCCGCACCAGGCACAGCGGGCACTCCAGCTCCTCCTCGCCGCTCCCCTCCGCGGCCACCGGCGTCTCCTCGGGGGGCGGCGGCGGCGGCGGAGGCCGGGGCCGGGCGGGGAACGGAACGGAGCCGCCGCAAGCCCGCGGGGTGCGCCCGGAGCCGGTCCCCGGGAAGCAGAG
>VXAA01003158.1:300602-323138 GCA_013399115.1 Anseranas semipalmata
GGAGCGGGGGACGCGTGGCCACCGGAGGCCCCTCCGCATTGCTGCCTCCCGCGGGGGCACCCCGTCCGTCACCCCGTGGCCTCCCTTTGCGGTGCCTGCGAGGGGCCGTGTGGAGATTTACTGCCCCAGTAACTCTCCCCCCGGTGCAGAATTTAGCCCGTGGCCTCCCTCGTACAGAACCACGACCCGCGCGCTTGCTGCGGTAATGCACGCCTTTAGAAGCTTCCATTTCCTTCCAGGGCTCCCCCCGCCCGCAGGGGCTGCCAGCCTCGGCTCCCCCTCAAAGGCAGATAAGCTAACTATAACTATATAACGAGCAGAAAGATCTGCTGTGTCTGACAAGTGCGTGTTAAATCAGCGCAGAACGGGCTGCTTTCCCTGTGGACTGTCAGCTTCTAACTGGACGGACTGTAGTTATTCGTGTGACAAGACAAGTGTGGCTTCAGCACTGTCTTCAACATTTCGCCATTCCTGAAATCATTTCTCTCAGCAAAGCCCATTTGCATAGCTATCGCCAGGCTCCCTCCCTGCTGCACAGGGCCCCATTCACTGCCTCTGGGACGGAGAACGGGGTTCAGCGAGCCCAGCCCAGGCTGAGTCGGAAGCACCTGGGTTTCGGTGCTTGCGCTGCCTGACTTGCTGCAGGCAAAGACTCTGCCTGTCTGTACAGCAGAGATAATGATGACGCTTCCCTGTTTGATGGATGGATGGATGAATGGAGGCACAGAGGGAGTAAATCACCTGCATAAGAGTGCACAAATGAAGCTTCCTTCCCTCCTAATACTCCTTCAGCTCTCCTATTACTTTCCCTGCGCTTTTGTTCATTAGTTCTGTGCCTCCCATACATCCTCGCTGAGTGGTTACGCCAGGCTGCCTGCTGCATCCAAGTCCTTCTCTAGAGCTTATGTTCCCCAAATATTTGTCAGCTCCCTCTCACCTCTGCTACGCTCTGGCATTCCTGCCACAATACACATGGCTTTGGCCCAGCTGCAAGCTTTGGACCACACTTAGAATTGGCCTCGGAGTGTTAAATTCCTGCCTGGGATCAAGAACCCTGTTATTAGCAAGCTAATTTAGCAGGAGAGCCGAGCGGTTCTGCTCGAAGACAGGCCGCGATACTACAGGGGTGTCTGTGAAGCGCTTTGCCCCGGAGCAGCGTGAGTTACTGAGCTCCATCCCTGCCGTGCTGCCAGGTCACATTAACGTGTTGTGTGTGAAGATGCTTAGTATTTCTGTGACACTTCTGATGCGGAGCCCTGACGTGTGTGAGGATCCTCTCCCCATTTCCTGTGGGAAAGGAAGGCCAGGGAAAGAAAGGAGAGGTGTTACATCGGTGTAACTCCAGATTATATTGAAATCAGCTATTCCTATCTGAGATAGGCCGGGTATGAGACATCTTTAAATGGCTGTCGCTACCCATCTGTAGCAGAGGCTGTCTTGGTTTGATGATTTCACTAGAAAAATCACACTCCTGACTGAAATAGAGAAACCTGGGCAGGACTTGTGTGTGGGACGGGTCTCCCAGACAGCGCTCTGACAGCTCAGCCCTGCATCCTTTGCAGCACAAGAGCACAGACTGTAACTAACTGTGGGAAGGTTTCATCTCAAAAGCTAATGTGAGACAGCCCCGAATTGCCAGTAGTGCAGACACAAACAGGCAGAGAGCAAAACCATCTGGAGTCCCTGGGAAAGGCATCAGCTCGCGACGTGCTGACGGGGCAGAAACGACTCCTCGTTCCCTTATATGAGGAATCGTGGTACAGCGGGGGCTGCGGGAGGCCGGGGTAGATCTTAGGGGCTCACGCTGACTTCAGCCCAGTCTTCTGCCTTCCCTGCTCCTGCGCTGTGCAGATCTTTTGCCAGTCCTTACACAGTTGAGGGAATGCGGTGCTTTTAGGGTGCTGGTGGATGTAGGCTTCTAACTGTCCTGACCCCGCTGTGGTCCAGATATGCCATCTGCTTGAAAACAAGTTCTCCGTGGCTGAGGTGTTGCTCCGTGGAGTTTCCATAGCCCTTGCCAGGAGCAGAGGCTCCTGCTCAGCGTGTTTGTGACTGGGGAGCAGTTTGAACCCGGTGGTTTGTTTTGATTCAAACTGAAAAAAAACCAGGCGGGACGCGGGGCTGGGAAGGAGAGCGCGCACAGAAGCGGGCTGCCAGGAAGGAGAGGAAAGCGGCTGGTTGGGAAGGCACCGGGCTGGGAGTGAGATCAGATTAGCCGCTCCCTGGGGCTGCGGGGAAACTGTCACCAGCCTGACCGTTTGAGGGACGTTTGAAAAGATAAACAAAAAAAAAGGGGAGAGAATTCAAACGCTTCCGTGAACAAATCCCGGCTCTGATAGGCAAATTTGCTCTTGCTTACGCTGGCAGAAAGCTGGAACGCTGCTGACTTCCGACCCTGCTGCTTCAATCAGAGCAGGATTTGGCACAGGCGACTTTTAAAACTGCCTGAAAATGCCGTATCTCCCAGGAGGGCTTCCAGCAGCAGCGCAGGGAATGCTCCGTCCAGGCACCGGCTGCAGCCGACGTGTGCTGCCCGGCGCTGGTCACCGCCTGCGCGGGAGCAGCGGGGAGGCTGAGCAGGGCTGAACCTGCCTCGGGGGGCACGGGGCCGCTTTCCAGAGAACTGCCTCGGCCGCCCACAGCCCGAAAGCCCCTGCAAAGCAGAGTGACTGCTCTGTCACCGGCTTCAGGGAGGAAGAACCCCTGGTGATGCAATGAAAACTCCCCTTTGTAATTCAGAGAGTGAAAGCAGAGGCTGGCTGCCGGGAAGGGATTGTGAAACTCTGCTCTCAGACTGGGAGTATTTGCATGGAGGGAGCGGGGTGTGCAGCGGCCGGGAATGTTGCTGCGGTGGGGCCCTGGCAGACAGGCACGCCGGCTTTGGTCTGCAGCTGATGACATAGAAACTCCGGCTCCTACCACGTCCCCTTTGCCCGCCAGCCCCTTTCCTGGTCACCCAGATGTCGGAGGTCTGGCAAATACCTGCCTGCTGCTCTGGTCACTGGTCCGCAGGACACAGGGGGACACTGAAGCAGCTATGTCAGGGCACACACAGATTCGATGTGCCTGAAACCTCCGGGTCATTTTGGCACCTGGAGGTGCCACGTGTGTCCACATGTGTGAACCCGTCCCTGGCACAGACTGTTTCTCTAGAAGTACACGGGTCTTCTCGGGGTTTCTCCCTTTTACCCAAGCAGGGACAGGCAGTTATTCAGAGGTCACAGGCCGTGTTTCAGAGCAGATGGAGTTTAGAGAAAATCCAGCTCGTGTTGCTGCTTTCTGAAGTAGCCACATCCAAGATGAAATGGGGAAGGAGGGGAATGGCTTGAACTGAGGAATTCTTCCTTGTTGCTGGACGGGGACACTCTGAATGACTCAGCTCCGGTCTCTCTGGGCAGGTTGAGACCTTTGGCCCTGCAGGGGTGGCACAGCTGGGGCTCTTAAAGGGATCTGGATGCACTGAGGTTTACCAATGCCAAAATGGAGATGACGTCTCAAGGGGCTGTCCCCTGACAACCCACCCGCAAGCCCCGTCACGGGGCACAGCCAGGTACGTGCTGGGACACCCTGCGGACAAACCTGAGAGGTTGCCGTAGTCTCAGCATGGAGGTGAAGGTGATGAAGATGAAGGTGAAGGGACAGACGGACCCACGTAGCGCAAAAGTAGCTTTAAACCTCTCAGCAGTGCAGTGGGGACCTCATCCCTGAACTGTGGTGCCAGGAGTGCGTGGGCCTCCCTTGTTCCTCCCCTGGGTGACCCAGCTCTCCGCTGTGCAGAGCAGGGGTGGCAGTCCTGGCCCGCGAGGGGTTCAGCCAAGCTTAACCCCGGGGCTTTGAGACGTGCGGTGAGGGATGCTTTGCATACACGAGGTAGCAGCTGTGTATTCGAGAGCCAAAGCTCACTGGGGTCACTTTCTGCGCAGCCCTGGGGAGGCACTGGTGTGTAATGGCAACGCACTCTGGTCATCTCTCAGATGGAGATGTCACTAACGGACATTTATTTCTCTCCAGGGAAGACGCCAGTGGCTGGGGAGGGCTCTCCCCAGCGTGCAGCTCTGCACACACTTTCTGGATTGATCTAGTTAGTTTGTGTTCTGTTTGCCTCCTGTGGTCCCATGAGATGTGTTCAGGGAAGGAGGAGATGATTCTGCTCAATTCCCTTTTTCCCTGCTGGACTTAACGAGGACTGACATTCTTTTAACTGAAGAGCAAAAGGCAGGAGATGGGAGCCCTGGCTTCACAAATACAAGGCTTTTTCGAGAGGATTGTTCTGGTTTGCTCTGCGGTTACACCTCCATCTCCCCATCTCTCTGCTCCCTCGTAACACCCACGTGCAGAGCACAGCAATCTTCCACTCCCTGCTGTGACTTTCCGTGGAAGATGCTGTCATGTGAAATCCCGGGAGAGAGCTGCCACATGGAGCGCTGTGAAAGCACTGCGCGCCTCTTGCAGAACAGGCCTGCAGACGGAGGAGCGGCGTGCTCCCCTCCCCGAAATCCTGGGCGCTCTTACGGGTGGAGGTGGGGGAGCGGGGAATCATCTTGTAAGCTTGGGAGCTGCCCACGCACATGGCAAGTCCTGTCAGCAGCTGATACAAGAGGTGGGAGGTGGGGAGGCTTGGGGGGGAGAACTTGGAGGTTCGAGTGCCCATGTCGCTCACCATCCTGTCTCCCCCAGGTCTCAGCCAGCCAGCTGGGCCACGGGCTCGGCCCTGTTGTGGATACACACGCACTGAAAGGAGAACCCGAACAAGGATGCAGAGATAACTACCAGTTACCTCAGCAGTGACGTAAAGGTAGGGAGTGTTAAGCAACTGCTTAAAATAGTAATCTGACATGCTTTTCACCTCTACAAAAGCGTTTCCTTTTGAAATAAAAGCACAGGCTGTTCTGATTTGTTTATATACCTGCTGTCCTGCATACTCGCTGTACAGCTTTCGGGATGGAAGTGACGATCCTCGCTCTCAGTTCACTCTCCCTGGTGACCTGCTATCCCTAATGATACAGGATTTATAACTGAGAAGGTTTAGCACAGTAGGGTGCTGCCATCAGGAGAGTGCTGGTCTGATCCCTACAATACAAGGAAGCAGCCAGACTCCCTCCTCACCCGAGCTGTTAAACAGACAATTATGTGTTTGGTGTTGGCATGAACACAGGCAAATTAGTCACTGGAGAAAACCCCAGTGCCTGTGACAGCTGGTTGTGGTTAGGAGAAGGTGGGGGTGACAAATGCCCCTGGCAGCGGGAGGCAGCTGCCTGGCTGGGGCACGCTGTGCCGGGAGGTGGTGGCCGGGCTCTCGGTGGGGAGAGCAGGAGGCCCGGCGTGCTGGGGCAGGAGCTGGCACGGGGGGCTCCCCACTCCCCCTGACGGCAGCTGTTCTGGGGGTGCTCAGCATCTCGCGGGACGTGAGCAAACCTGGCCGCAGCAGAGGCAGCAAGGATCAAGGTGAAACCTTCAGGAGGACCATTCCTGGAGGACTGGGGAAGGGTTTATTCTGCCCTCAGACAGCAGATGCGGAGAAGTTACAGCGCTGGCACAGGGCTTGACTTCTGCAGTGAGCACAGACTGAGGCACTGGCCTGATTTCCAGGAAAGGAGAACAGTGTGTCACAGGCATTGAAAAGACCTGAGGCTTCTGCCTCAGCTTTCTGTCTCACTCCTGCAGACACGTGGGTGCTCGGGAGTTCAAAAGGCTGAACGGGAGACTGTCCCCCAGCCGGCGCAGGGCAGGAAGCTGTGGGCTTCTCCTGCAGAGCGGTTACTGGTGCACGGACCGCAGATGCTGTCCCCGTCTCTGCTGGGGGTCCCTGCACGGCTCAGCATCTTTCTCCTTACAGCGCTGAGCATCGCAGTGGGAGTGTGGGAACTGGAGCTGGATGGGAAGGCTTGGTATGAGGCGCTGGCTCTAGTGCCCAGACCCCAGAAGAGATGCTGGCAGCCCTTCAGCAGCATCTCAGAACCCCACAGCATCTCTGACATCCCTTCCAGCTGGTGCACCCTACAAACACAGGTAGGGCTGGGCACACCATGTTTCCTCCACCCAACCCACCCATTTCCTATCTTCTGCAGGCATGACAGCTAGTGAGTTAATCCTGCAGGCCATAAACTAAGCTGTATTAGCAGACACCATCTGTCCTTTTTCATTTGCTGATGCACGACCTATTTTGCAGCGTAGTGGAGCAGGCGCTGCAGTTTCAGGGCTCGCATGTTAGTGTCCATGCTGCCTGGGTACAATCCAGAGCTCACAGTGACCTGCTAATGGGAGAAGGCCCCAGTGAACTGAGCACCAGGGTCCTGCTGTCACAGCCAGGTGGTGGCTGAGGCCTGTCTCTAGGGCTGCTTGGCTCCAATGGAGGTTTGAGCCCCGATGCCACAAAGCACCAGTTGACATCTGGGAAGAGAAAAGCCTTGGGGGAACTTCTAAGGACAAGGACACGACTCCCGTCAGCAGGGCCTCTCCTTACCTGGAGCACCTTCAGCAATGCCATGGGAAGGTCGCTGTGGAACAGCACCCTCATAGAGCCACTCGCAACCGTCACAGCCCTGTGCTGGGGCTGGGGACAGGAAAAGGGAAATGAGAAAAGTGAAGGGGACTGTTTTCATCTTGGCATGGGAAGAGACACATCCACACTCCCTCACTTGCCAGGTCACTGCCATCGTGGGGAGAGACCTGAACCCCTCAGGTCTCCTCAGGACCATCTGGGAGAATGAGGCTCAAAGGACACAGATCTGGTACTTCTTTCCCCCAAATAACAGCCCTGCACTGCTCTGTCTCAGAGGCAAAGTTTCCAAAGCACGTACCACCTCAACACCTCCAGAAGTGCCATCTCGTAGAGCTCATTCTGATACCAAAGTGGTGTTCGTGGGAACTGGCCACGTGCTGTACTCAGCACTCCAGGCCACTCTGCGCTGCCTGGGGTCATTCCTGTGCTTTACAGAAACTGGGCAATGGTGATCACAACAGGACAGGAAGAGAGTTCTTCCCTGGTGTCTGGTCATGTCTTGGAGCAGTCTGGTGACCATTGTCTGGGTTCAGAGGTACAGACATTATTAAAGGTCATAAAATCATCAAGATACTTCCAAGCCAGTTATCATACTTGACTCAACAAACTGTCAAAGCAATTCCAAAGGTTAGTATCTTGCTTCATGAAGCAGCATTTCCTCCTGAATTTACCATCTTTTTATTTAACATCTTTTTATTTAACAACACCAGTGGCAGAAATTTTCCCTGAGCTGTGAAATAAAGAGCGAGGAAATTTTGTCTCTGTATGCTGTTAGGAGTCAGGAAGGGAACTAAGCGCAGCGGGGCTCGGTGCTAACCCCGATGTGTTACTCAGAACCAGGGCTGTTGTCTGCTTGCTGACGTCTGCTGGAGTCCCAAAATCAGCCTGGGAGTTTTCAGCTTCCTGCCTCACTGCACAACAGAAGTGGAACAGAGAGTGGAAGGACTTATTCAGACTGACCTTGGCATTAGCCAGACAACTTCTTTCTGAATAAACTCACTTGCACCATTTGGGCTTTCCGAGAAACACTCAACCTCTGCCTAGGATGGCCCCTTTGTGAATCTTGCTAAGCTTTGGATATCCACAGGTTCCAGCAGCAGTGATTCCTGCTGTCTCCTTCCTGTCTTCACTAAGCTTTGTCCAGCGTTCCCTTATCCATGCTGCGGGCACTCACTTGGGCTCTGCATCAGATGTGACAAGAAATAATGGGTTTCCTGTGAGGTGCCGTGACAGTACCCCCGCCGCTCTCCTGCCCGGCGTGATCTTCCTCACGGGCTGTGGGGAGCGGACGGTAGCGGGTGTCAGGAGCAAGGGCTACTTGCAGACTGACAGCTTGAGGAATAAATCCCTCCAGCAAGATAGATCCCAATGTTTCTTATTTCTTTCCCGGTGCTTTGGGAAGAGAATTGTCTCAAGAATTTAGTGGATCTGAGGGCAAAGAATAAACATCCCCCCTTCACAGGCCGTAGCCACGGGCCCCTGCTATGCACGTTGTGAGGAAAGGGAGCAGGGAAGGGCAGTGTTTCGCCAAGACTAGAGCGTACCCAGATCTGTGACAGTAAGGAGGAAGGAAGAGGAAGAAACAGCCAATGCGGTCAGCCCTGGAAAGGGCAGTTCCTGCCGAGAACTGCCTGGGGAACGTTCCCATTTTCATAACCAGCAACAGCTGTGGAAAGGGGAAAGGAGCGATTCTGGTCCCTGCCAGCAGCACCTCCCGTCTGCAGCCGGGACAGGGAGAGCAGCGTAGCGCTGCCAGCGCACGGCCCTCTGGCCCTGCAGCAAGGAAAACGCGTGTCATTTTCCAGAGGGCTGAGCCAGCGCTAACCAGGTGGGAAATGTATGAGCTTCTCACTGAAAATTGGCTCGGTCAGGGTTCCCTTGTCTCAGCTGCGATCTTTCCCCAGCCTGATACTTGGCTGCCAAGCCCCTGCCCGTAGCCTGGTTCAGCCGGAGCTGCTCCCCCGGCAGCCCCCGCGCCGTTCCCTGCTGCCGCCCTGCAGCAGAACGAGGTGGGCAGGGGGAGAGCGGAGCTGCAGTTCGGCACATCCTGCCTTCCCGGGCCGGCATGGAAAGGTGGCGGGGTTTGTTGAGCTGGGGTTTACCACTGACACACCCCTTCCTTCTCCCAGCCTGATGCCGTGACCACAAGCCCACTCTCTCTAACTTCTCTTCAAGCAGAGCCCATGTGGAGCACAGCCAGGAAATTCCTCTTCTCCCAGCCCTATCCCTCCACCACCGCGAGAAGCCCTCTTCCCCCTCCAGGGCTGATCTCATCCGGGGGTTGCCTTAGCCAGCGTTTAAGCAAACTAGCCCCCATTCTGTCTGAGGAGACTGGGCTGTGCACAGCAGAAAAGCGAGCAGGAAGTTTATGGGGTGATCAGTGTGCGCGGAGACCTTAGATGCTCCTCAGAAACTAGGCCCTGCTGTTGCTCTGTAGCATCCTTCTAACAGGGAGGCAGCAGCTCTGACCGTCTCTCATCTGTCCAGGCCTGGCCTCCCTGATGCCGGCTGCCATCCCGGTTCCCCTGAGCGCTGGGAAAAGTCCAGTGCCTGCCATTGAAACAGCAGCAGCTGCCAAGTGCCTCCCAGCTGTCTCTGAGTTACGGGATCCCTCGCCAGCGTAAGCCCTGCAGTCCCTCAGCGGGCAACTGTTGGCAATAACAGCCCTGTCTAAACAAAAGGGGGGCAGTCTGGCTTCACGCAGCCTCCCTTTGCCTTTCCCTGCCTCCCTGCAGTCATGCGTGGCTGGGGGAAAGCCTCGCAGGGCAGCACCGGCTCCTGCGCTTCCCGCTGGGACGTGCGGCTCAGCCCCAGCAGCGTGCTGGGGTTCACGTAGCTCTTGCTCCTGCCCCAGCTATTCCCACCCACTCTCCTTGGATTTCCTGCAGGGTTCACAGCCCAGCACCCAGGGGTGCTGCCCATCCCCAGACATGTAAGAACAGTGCTCTCAGCATGGGACGAGCACCAAAATTGCAGCTGGAGAAGCTGGCAGTGGACAGGGAGCAGAGCCCTGTCTCTGGGCCGAGGACCAAGAACGCCTCTTTCCCATCCGAGAAGCCAAGGCTTTGAGCCCTGCCAAACCCCAGTGTTTGTTCCTGCATTTGGCATGCGAGAGATGGCAACAAAAGCATATGTGAGGCAGAAAGAGGAGTTCCAGTGAGGAGGGGAAGTGGGTTTCTCTTGGGTCTCTGTGACCTTCTCTGGTTTGGAAATAGCAGAGATATGCAGAGACACTAACAGTACGCAGCAGAGCAAACCCTGTGGCCTCCTTCAGTCGGAGGAAACTGGAGCCCAGAGCCACAGCCCAGCCCTTTGCTGCCTGGGATGGAACCAGTGGAAATCCAGCTCCAGGGAACTGGTGCCTTCGCCTGTTTGCAAGGAAAGTTTATTTGTAGCCATGGAGCATTACTATGGGCACCTTGTCTTCCAGCCCTGGTCTTGCCCTGCCCTGGTCCTGCTGCGTGATGGGAAGTTTTTCTTCTGTTGGCACCAGCTGACGCAAGTTCTGGAGCCTGCGGACTGGGATTTATAGCAGCGATGCACTCGGCCACGTGAATCCCAGCGACTCTGTCCTCATCGCCCTCCTTGGAGAAGCAAGCACAGAGAATGAGCTGTCGGGGCAGAGCCAAGAGAGGGGCTGAGACTGATGAGAGTCGGCTGGCTTCGGCAATTTCTCCGTGTGCTTCCAGCCCTTCTCAGTTAGTTTCAAAGACAGAAGATGATGCTGGCAGTAGGAAAGGAGCGGGGAAGTCCCGTGCAGGTAAGGCAAGAGTGCACCTGAGATTTCCCCTAGAGCTGAGAGTTAAGGCCAGGTTTATAACAAAGTTAGAAATGCTGGTTTGGCCAAAAGGATAATGTTTCCGTTAGGAAACAGGGAACTATTGATTACTCAAGTAACCTCAGCTATTAAACAAATGGCTACCTCAGCAGAGGCAAATTCCAGCCTGGGCTTAGGGAGATGACAGAGGGGACCCCGGGGCAGCAGTAGGAACACACCGACCTGCGCTCCCAGGTGCAGCTACCGCGCAGCCTGCCCCGTCGGCTCTCAGAGGCACCAGATAAGGATGAAAGCAAACAGAAGGTAGGCGCCCGCGAGTGCCTGTGTGTGCCACTGGCAAAGGAACTGGAAAACATTCACTGCAGTGGAGTCACGGCCAAGAGAGACTGTGGAACAGGAAGGATTAAAACGTCCGACAGGACCTGGCTCAGCTCCCAGGGCCCTCTCTCGACCCTGGCACAAGGGCAGCTCCTCCTGGTGCCCCAGGCCTCCGCAGAGGCTCACGGGTCCACAGCCGCCTTTTCCCCAGAGGGCGTGTTGCAGGCCAGCAGAGCACAAGCTCCCAATGCACCCATTTATTGTATTCTGGGGAGGTGCAAATACCTGCCCTTCTTCCTCCCTTGCCAAAGGGCAAAAGAAGTGCCACAAAGAGGTCCCGTGTCTAGCAGCGATAGCCGGTGGTAGGGACCAAACACCCGGGTAATACAGCACAGCTGTGGAAGAGGATTGCGTGAAGGCACTGGGAGCATGTTGGAGACACTCAGCTGCTTCAGCTGATGTGCAGATGCCAGGCTGTGTAATGTTCACATGATCACCCCCTTTGCAGTGTAGGCAAGTTATAGGGTGAACAGAAAGAACAGCAGGGAAGGTCAAGGACTGGGAGGGTTGATTGGGGCTTTCTGCTTGTAGGGGATCCTGGTGCCATCCCCCCACTACATTTTGAATATCCTTGAAAAATCAAGATGAAACATGACTTAGAAGCAGCAGCCCTAGCTGTGTCTGGTTCTGCATGGCCAGCAGCTACCTCAGGGACTGAAACTGCAGAAAAGCGGGGTTAACCCTTCCCAAGCCACACCCGGGAGCCTGGCTCAGGCAGTGCCCAGCAGGGTCCCATTTGGGAGTGCTTGGGGCCATCCAGAGCTGGCTCCCTCCCGCCCCAGCTGCCCTGCGCGGCGCTGGAAGCTGGCTGGGAGCTGCTGGCAGAGCCTCTCCTCCCCTGCCTGCCCCCATCAGAGGCATGAAACGCAGCCGGCCACGCCGCCACCTGGGTGACAACTCAGCCAGCCTGCTGCTAAAAGCCTCCGAGCGCGGGGCCTCCAGTGCTGCGCGGCCACAGAAGTCCCACCCAGCAGCACAAGCTGTTGCTTTCTGCAGTTACCATACAGTAAGCAGCAGTATGGCCACCCCAGGCCACTCCCAAACGCTCCATATAGACCCAGCATCTGTGCCTTCACGGGGGAGGATCATGCATCTCGCAGCAATAGCCTTCACTAATTAGGGCATATTTATGCTCCTTTTTACAGTTCTGCTCCCTCATGTACACTCACGCATTCCTGACTGCATTTTTCCATGGCCCCACTGCTGTCCCCAGCCCTGTAAATGACACGTTGTCTTATGATTCCACAAACACGGGAAACGTGAAAGTTATTTCAACAAAATGGTTGTGACAGGGCTATTGGCTCCTCCCTGTTCTTTCATTTCAGACAAGGTTTCTTCAGCTCTGCCAAGGTTCTGCCCTGTGCCTCTGCCATCTCCACCCCAGTTCTGGTTTCTGACACCCACAGGGGGTTGCCAGCAGCGGGCTTTGAACCCCAGATGTACTTTGCTCAGTCAGATACACACTGTGGGTCCTGATGGGCAGAGGTCAGCCCAGCCCCTCCTGCTTGTAAGGTGTAGAGCCCATACACCCCTCTGCCTTGGAATCAGAGCTGTAACACCACCAGCTTTTCCAGGCATTAAAGAATAAACCCAGCTTTTGGATTAGAAAAAGATGAAATTCACCCCAGGCCACAGGCCAGCACAGCACATAGGTACCACTGGGATGCTGCAGGGCACAGAGGTGACCATCACCCCGTGTTCTCTCTGCTAGCAGATTGGATCCCGTTATGCAACTGTTACGCTAAAAGGCAGCACGACATCCAGAGCGCTTCAAGGACTTTGTTATTTTGCCTTCCAGGTCTGCAGATCCCTGGGATCCACATCCAAAGAGCTCCCAGCAATAAACACATACGTGGCTGCCTTCCCCAGAACTATTGCTTCCTGCCCAGGCAGGGTAAGTGTCAAGGCTGCTGGAGATGCGTACTTTAGGATAACCCACCCCAAGTGCACGCTGCTGGGCTCAGTTCCAGTGCACCAGCTCTGCTTACAGCCTCCTATTAGCTCAATGCAGCTCAAGGAGACCGGGTCTCCAAACTTCTGATTCATTTCTTCAAAGATTTCTACTCCAATCCCAAGAGGGAACTCTGGTCCCCTTCTCCAGAGAGGGACTAGGGCAGCTCCGCAGTCACGTTAGCCCGCTCTGGAGGTTCAGGTACACCTGGCTCTTCCCCGCACAGTCAGTGACACACACACAGGTATCCTGGGGGGACACATTTGCAGCTTCTGCACCAGCCAGCCAGGCTCTGACCTGGTCTCTAAGAACCAAACCCTGCTGTGCCAGGCTGTTAGGACACCGGATAACACCGCTGCCACCCAAGAGCCATCCCACACCAGCACGTGAGCCAGAAGGATGCCGAGGCAGGCCCTGAGCCCACAGCCACCCCTGGAGCCCGCCCTGACCCGCTGCCCCCGGGCTCTCTTACCTCACCTGGAGCCCACTCCCGAGGCAGCTCCCTTCCCTCCGCAGCCTCCCTGGCTCTGCCCTCCCCGTGCCACCTCCCCGTGATGTCAGCGCAGCCCTGCCTCCGCAGCCGCCCCAGCACACCGCCCATCGCATCGCATCGCTCCCGGGCTCCTGCTTCCCTGCGCAACGGTTGCCACGGCAACAGGAGGGGGAATCCCATCCTCTGGTCCTCCACCTCCCAGGGCCCTGCTCGGTATCACCCGCTGCAGCTCTTCCCAAGGAGCCCCGAGACCACGGGAAGGACAGGGTGACAGCAGGGGACGCGGCAGGCGAAGGCCAGCAAGACCAGGATGGCCTCGGGGCAGCCGGCTCTCCATACCTAGGGCAGGGGAAGGCAGAGCAGAGATGCAGCCACGGGCAGCAGGCTCAGATGAAACAGGCGGTCGCCTTCTCCACAGCAGCTACCATACGTGTCCCCCCGCGCAGCGCTGCATGGCACCAGCCCATCCCACCCTCTTTCCACCTTCCCTGCTCACTGCTTCCAGGCAGTTCTTTGTTCCTCAGCCCCACGTGCTCGTTCTGTAACAGGGCTGTGCACATGTGTGTGCTGTGATCACCCCTCATGCAAGCTCTACACAAGCCAGGGATTTGTGCTGCTTGTCCACAACAGGCGCTCTTTGTAGGGACTTGTCCTCACTCCCGGGTCAAGGTCAGAGAACAAGATATTGATCACAAACTTAAGACTGGCTCTGGACCAGCCCATCAGGAGTTAAACTCATTATTACTAACCACAAACCCACAGTAAAAGGATTTTCTGCAATATCTTTCACAGATGGTTTCATCAGGAAGGGAGAAGGGCAGATATTACATTTTTAGGACTGCAGCACATCTTTAATGGAAAGAGATGGCCCAGGGCTTTTCATCCCTTCCCCCCATCCGAGATGCTGTTTCTTTTCAGCAGAAATATTGCTGCATTAGAGAACAGGTCACTTCCTCTATCAGTGAGAATTCAGTGTCCTATTTGATGCTGGTCCTTGTGCTATAAATAGGAATTTTCCCCTTTTCTAGTTGCTGAATAATTGTCTGAATGAAATATGAACAGTTTTCAAAAGAGTGCCTGATAAGCAGCTTGCTGGAGTGGAATCGTTGAACAGAAGGAATTTACAGCACCTGCAGAGCATCACATACTGTGGAAAACATTCAAGGTCAGCATGACAGAGACAGGTCACAGAACAGACCCAACTACAGAGGAGGTAGGCTCGCTTGAGCTTATCAGCCTCCCCACAGCAGCCTTTCCCACAGCACCCCAATGATTCATTTTGTGCTTCACATTTGGGTAAATCGAGGATCAAATGGAAGAAGCCCAGAGTTCTCCAGACCACATACTAGAAAGCCAGGAGGAGCAGGCAGAACAGGTTTTTAAAACAGCAGTAGGCAAGTTGTGAGAGAACAGGATCCCAAACAATGAGGAAGAGCATTGTTTAAAATCCATCATCAAAAGAAATAAGGGAAGAACACCACAAATGCCAAAGAGGCATAAGCTTGCCTTCAAAAGATGGAAAATGCTAATCAGAGGTACAGAGAAGTAATAAAACCACCAGAGCACAGGGAGACTGCATGGCGGAGGAGCAAGAGCACCCAATTATGCTGAAGAAACCAGCCATTTCTGGAGGAAGTAGGCATACACGGCCCGACTCTTTCTGATGTCTGTCTGCAGGGCCTGAATCAAAGTCCCAAAAACACAAGCAGGGCTGCAACTGTGATACCAAGGGCACTGCAGAAAAACAGTGACTCCTCATCAGCACATCAGAACAGCCTTCCTCTGGGATACCTCGGAGAACCCATGACAGGGTCAGGGTCCCTATGGAGGCAAGAT
This sequence comes from Anseranas semipalmata, assembly GCA_013399115.1. Classification (NCBI taxonomy): domain Eukaryota; kingdom Metazoa; phylum Chordata; class Aves; order Anseriformes; family Anseranatidae; genus Anseranas; species Anseranas semipalmata. Next base: position 315,541 of record VXAA01003158.1, read on the forward strand.
AACAGGAGACTAGGAAATGCTTTCAGACCCCACATGAGAGCAGATTTTGTCCTGTGTAGCTAGAGGGAGGGGTACAACAAGGTAGGAAAGACAGAAAGCAAATGAGCAGAAAGAGAAAACAGTATTTGGCTTGCAGTTACTGCAGTAGGAGAAGAAATAACATCAGCCCATCCACACACCAGCGATAAGGGAGGCAGGGAAAAAGCTAGAAATTACATCAGTTGTAAAAATACCTGAAAGGAGCTCTGGCCAGACGGGGTCAGGATGCACAGGGGCTGTGCTTCCAGCACCACGCATGAAGAAATGGGAGACAAAACCAGCAAGAGACACCATTGCCGTGGTGATATAAAGCATTGGAACACACTCAGCAGGGAAAATAAAAGGAATTACAAGACACGTTTTTAGCTGCACAGAACAACATCCCCAAGATAGGATCAGGCCACAGGATCCACCCCACTCAGTTGTTAGTTGGCTATGTCATCTGCTCCCCTTCTTCCACGCTGTCTGCAGGTCAAAGAGGACACAGCAACAGATACAAAATGTAAAGGGGTTATTTTATTATTGATTTAGAGGTTAGACAAGGCACCATTTGATCTAGAAAGAAATGCAAAAAAACAATTAAGTCGTTTTTTGCAGTCAATTAAGAAAGTCTCTTTTGCATTTCTTCAGCATTATGTGAATTCCAGCTTGGTCATGATCATAGAAAAGCCACCCCAATGCCAAGTAAGGCAGGCTTGGACTAGAGCCGCAGCCCCTCAGTTCAGCAGCAGAAAAACCTCAAGAAGCCTCTGTGCCTTGAGGGTTGAGGAATGCAGCAGAACAAGAAAAACAAAACTTCCAGGAAAAGACCGTGGCATCTTTTTTTCTCCCCTTTCTACTTCAGAAATGAGTCGTTTTTTCATTTTGGTCCTCACTGACAGGAAGCAGCTTTAGAAATCACAGCAAACTTTGTGATGGCTTCCAGCTACTATGAGCCCATAAGACAAACCCTGAAAGTCCCAGAGAAGCCTGGAACAGCATCTAGCCCTACCCTCCTAATAGATCAAGGACCTGGGTCTGGTCATCGGCGCAGATGTTTCTCTCTGTACAATTATTTTGCCTTCTAAACACTGATTTCTAAGGAGAGGGCCATCTCCTCTTCAAAATGATTCTGCTGAGTAAGAAATCCAAAGAAATACCAATGAAATCAACCCCCAACCCCCTTGTCTACCACCTCCTTTTTCCCCTCCCATCAGTCATAACCCCCCTCCCAGCTGCCCTCCCTGCCTCCCCTGCACCAGGGGAGGGCTGCAATGGGTGACGTAGCAGTGTGCAGCATTTGGTGGTTTCTCATCTGGTTCACGGAGTCACTCGGCTGGAATAAATGGGAACAAAAAAAATAGGTTTAGGGGAAAAAACAAAATGAATCATGTTTTATGGCAGAAAAAGGCTGTCGAGCTGGATGCAAAGTAAACACAAGGGGGAAAAGGAGTGGAGAGTGGAAGAACACATTGTTCTTGCTGTGGAGTAAAACCTTGACCAAATCCAGGAACACCAACTGGCCAGGAACCCTTCCTGCCATTATGGCAGTGTGTAGGGTGCTGCAGCTCTTTCTTTGACTCTCTCAAGATGCCAAGATACAAGCTGCTTCCACTCAATTTCTTTACAAGCACCAAGATGGAGGCAGCTCTCACACACATTTTCCACTACCCTGGAGCACAGCAGTCCTGCGCTAAGTGCTGTCCCCACCTTCCCACACACTGACTCCACACACCGGGGCTGCCTTTCACAGGAAAGTGAGACAAGAGACGAGGTAACGGCCATCTGTGGAAACTCGGGCTGCTGACGAAACCAGCACCCTTGGTTACTTTCAAATCCCCTCTCCCCACACTCACATGCTTTCAAGAGCAACAAGTCAACTGCTTTCAGTTTCTAGCATTATTTCCAGTTTGCTGAAAGGGAAGAGGGCTGTTTCCCTGGAAAGGATGTATGAGGACAGAGTTATTTTCAGACAAAAGAGAAATTATCAAGAAAAACTGCAAGGGTTTCCTGAGGATTGGGCACTGTCTGTAGAGACAGCCCACAGCAGCTCAGTCCACAGAGGAGGGAGATGCCATCTCTTCTAAAGAAGAGGGTACTCGGTAGCACTGAATCCATAAACATACATGGAAGGCCAAAGGACAAGGTTTTATCTGGGCCAGTCTGCATTTACAGTGGGGTCCTCTAGGCAGGGCTGGAATCTCTCACGGGCAAAGGTTGTCACCAGCCTTGCAAGGTTGCTATATAGTGGCATAATGGCCCTGAGAAGCCTGGGCAGCACACGGTGCCCTCAAACGGACAGCCAGACCGAGCTGTTTGATTTGCTCAAGAACTAAGTACATTTCCATGATCTCATAACAAAGGTCATTGGCTCAAGGGCACGTGAAGCCAGTGGTTAATAACCGTGTCTCCCCGGCCATGAAAAATCATTCGTTTTGTAATAAGGCTTTATTTAGACTTTGGGATCAGGGGAAGCTCAACACATCTTCACCTCCTTGGCCAAAGCCCAGGGAAGAGTGCAGAGAAAAAAACAACACCCAAGTCCATTTCTTACCCTCAGGAGATCACAAATTGCTACACAGAGACCATCTGACTTTGGCCAGAGACTTCATGTTTGTTTTTCTCTTTAAAAATGCCTCACTAATATTTGCTATATTGGGGTTCACACCTCAATTAGAAAAGGTTTAGGGTCCACAAATGCGAATCTGAACCCCCCCCAGCTCTCACCCACCCTATTTTTGCCCTACAAACGCCATCAGAATGGAGGAAATGCGATCTGTGCTCTCATGGACCCTGCTGTCTCACACAGAGTAATACACATTCAACAAGAACAAGCCTTCACCCAGCCCTGAGCAGCAGCAGGCTGCACAAACGCACAGCCAAGCTCTGCCTCCCACTGCTGCTCCCCCAGACAACACGCACAGCCCTTCGCACGCTTCCCACAAGCACAGAGCTGACAGAGCATCACCTACTGGTACTCTGTGAAGGTCCTTCCCCCCACTGCTCAGGCTTGATCTCCAGTCTCCTGCTCATCCTCTGTGGAGCAGCCAGGAACAGCTGAAAGTGCAGCTGCTTCTCCTGGGGAGCTACAGCTCTAGAGTGAAACAAAAGCTTTTTGACCCAAAGGGGTGCAAACCCCATTTCTGGCAGGAGGTGGCTGGTGCTCAGGCTTGCTGCGACCTCTAGGGGCCAAATCGCCCACATCTGCAGACAGACTGACACTCACATATACTGAGATAGAGACCGTTAACAGCTTGTTTAATAGAGAATTAGCAAAGTCCTGCCTCGGGCTGCATCATTCCCTCCTCTTCTACTCTGCTTAGCTCTTCACCCTCCCTGGCCCCAAACAGACAGAGGGGGAGAGCGAGAGAGAGATGGAGAGAGAGACAGACAGACAAGGGAGAGCTCCGTCCTGGGACGGAGCACTAAATGAACATAACCAGGTCTTTACATGTTGCTCTTGAGAAGGCTGCCAGGATGCTAGCAAACACCACATCAGGAGACTGGGAGGCATCCACCGCAGTATGGATCCCTCGCTTGCTGTAGTAGGAGACCAGGGGGGAGGTCTGCGTGTGATAGGCCTTCAGGCGGGTTTTCAAGGCTGTTTCGTTATCATCCGAACGGCGGATCAGGGGCTCTCCAGTGACCTGGGAGAAGCAAGGGGACAGTCTCCAGCTAGCTGCAGCCTGGCACGCTCCCCCCTTCTCTGTGCAGCTACGACAACCCCTGCTCCCCTCCTCCAGGACAGGCTACAATGCCAAGCTGCAGAGGCGAGTCCCCAGGCCAGCGCAGGAGAGTAGCGTGAACCCAGGGCATCCGAACCAAGTCCCAGAGCTGTCACCGAAGAGAGGAGGATTCAGCATCATGGTCTTTCCCCCACACACCGCTCTGCTTGCTAAAAGGAGCCCAAGGATCCTCAAGACCAAATGCCAGCTACAGTTGCTCCCCAGGAGGGAAATCAGTCACAACCCACTGCAACTTCAGCTATGGACAGAGTCCACCAAGTTCTGACGTGGCAGAGCCTGGGCCAGCTCTGCAGAAGGGCCGTGCCCTTCACTCATCCCTCCAGGCCTCGCTCCCTGCAGTGACGTTGGCCTAGGCTGCCCAGGCAGTTCCCCACGCTCCCCAGAAAGGCAGGACAGAAAGTACAAGAGAAGGAAGAAAGTTTTTCCAGGGATGCTGCAAAGCATCAGCTAAACCCAAAGCAACGTAAGCTGCAGCCTCAGGAGCTCACATACATCATCCTTCATGTGCTCTTTTGGGGGTCTGAACTCCTCGTGATAGGAGCGGCCACTCGCTGGGTGAATCAGCCTAAGATAGAAAGCAAATGTCAGCAAAGTAGCCCTGTGTCAGGACAAGGTCTCCTAAACCTGCCAGTCATCAGCACAGAAACATCTGCAATAGCAACACAATTAGCCTCTATTAAGAAAATATCTTCTAGCTATTTCTGTACCAACAGTTTCTTCAGGTGCTTGGAAGAAAAAAAAAAAAGAAAGCAATTGCACTAGGAGATGGAGAAGGGATGCTTTACTGGGGAAGGGGAGCCAGCTCCCAGGAGCACGGGGATAACAGCGCAACAGCAAACACAGGAGACATCTGTGTCTCTGCGCAACCATGACTGACCCTGGACAGAATGTTCAGCAGTGCCCGAACATGTCTGCAATGGCTTGCATAAGGGAGAAGTAATAGCACCAGAGAAGCAAGAGCACAAAGACATTAGCTGTCAGACACTGGGCTTAAAGGCTGAGCTGGGTCACCAAGGACATTGACTCATATCAGCAACAGGCTCTGTTCAAGGCTGGCCCAGGCACAGAAGGCTCAAACAGAGCAGAAATCTAATTCAGACCAGCCCTGCAGCTAGCCCTAAGCACTGTGAGAATAACCAAAGTGATCCAAAACAAGGACACTCTCCCATGAACTAGGAAACCCCACCCCGTGCACAGAGTGTTTGGGAGAGAAGAATTACCGTCCGGTGATTCTCCGGATAAGCAAGGAGTCGGGGATGCTGAACTCGATGACGGAGTCCAGCTTCTCTCTCCTCTTCTCCAGGAGCTCATCCAGCTGCAAGAGGAAACACCAAACTTAGAGGGGCAGATGCACAGCCAAGGGACCGCTGTGTCCTGAGAGGAAGGAGATGCTCCTGTTCAGGGAGCGCACTGGCTCACGTACCATCTCAGCCTGCTTCACCGTGCGCGGGAAGCCATCCAGGAGGAAGCCGTTCTTGCAAGGAGGGGTGTCGAGGTTGTTCTCGATCAGCTCCACCACCATCTCATCACTCACCTGCAGAGAGGAGAGATGGACGCGCGGTCAGGGCATGCAGCAGGGACACCCCAATTTCACATACAGCTGCCCCCAGAGCAGCAGTACTCGTGCCAGTGCCCAGCCTGCATCAGAGCCTTTTCACAGCCATTCCCGATCCCAGAGGCAGCAGCATCGCAGGGCACTGCTATAGCAGGGCGAAAGCTGCACGCTCAGACATGCCCACGTCAGGGAAGTGCTCCTTGGGATGGGTGTCAACGTTAAGTCATGGCTAATGAGACACTTCATGCCAGGGACACCTCACACTGTGCAGGGGCTTGCAGCAGTGCTGTAACCTCCCTGTTACACAGTTTGCTGTATTTCAAAAGGGGTCATCAACCTTAAGACAAACTCCCTATATGTCTTTAAAAAAAATCACAATACAGACACTGCTATCTACATAACCTTTATTTCCTGCTACTTTGTACCTTCACACACACATCTCTGGGTAAGCAGGCCTGGCCAGGAAGGTCAAAACACAGGAGTTCCTTATTGACTCTTGTAAACCGTGTGTGAAGGTAAATGCCCAAATAGTTGCTGACAAGCTTGGGCCCTACTGGGCAGTTTCTCCCACGTCATGATCTCAGTATGCCACTGGGATTAGTGCCTTTGCTATGCTGCGGCCCCAACAGTAGGTGTTTGTTCCAAAAGTGGCTCTCCTCACTGGCAGCAGTGCTGTTTTCTCCAGCACACACCACTGGAACCTAGCAGGATTCGGGACCAGAGTGCTACAGCACATAAACAAGAACAGGAAGCATGTGGGTGGGGAGCAATTTGGGTAAAGAAGCAACAAGTCACTTCTGTGCTTTCCTGATTACTCCTTTCAGAGAAGGAGTTCATGCTTCATAATCGTGCATAAAAACCCATCCCAGGCTCCAGATGCTGCTGTGCTCCCAGCTGAGTTATCTCAAAGCCAGAGCACACCACCAGGACACACCGGTAGAGCTCCCAGTGCCCGCTGCCACATACACGTGGCAGATACCAGCAGTCCTGCCAGATAACGTCCCTATCTTTCACAACCAGCTGGGGTATTGCAGGCTCAGTGATGCAATGCACACTTTAAGCAAAACCTGGAGATAAGCCACATCGTTCTTGGGGCCTGCAGATTCTCCTTTCAGCATTATGAGCCCGTGACAGCCAGCAGCGATGCCCAAGATCTGCCACACACTGCTTAGCTTTGGGGCAAGTCACTGCAGTTTGCTGTCTCTCAAGTTTCCTCAAGAGATTTCAGTCATTTCGGAAAGATAATTAAATCCTCAGAAAATGAATGTGCTAGAGATCCTAACTCTTGGATCCAAAGTGTCTTTCACACAGCATTACGCAGCACCCACTGTAACTACCACAGCAACGCTCCTAAGTCTATTCTCATCTTACAGTTACAGGCAAACAGCAATTACACGAGAGCTGGGATGCAGATGAAACCTCTGAACAAAGTCTTCGACCCCACAGGGGTCCAGACATCACATGAAGAGACACGGGAGCTGCACAGAACGGGGTGTAACATTCTGCAGCTCCAAGGATAAACCTCTACATCAAACAGCGTTCACAAGACACAACCCAAACAGCATCCCATGAATGTAAAAGCTCCGCGACAGAAAGCAACAACCCATGGGCATAGAGGCTGCTGGTAAGCAAAAAAGTTTTGATGGGGATGGATGCTTTTTAGAATGTTTCTCCTGCGGGGTGATGAGAACCCCCCACCCCTGCCCTCACCCTACAATCTGCCTTTGCTCCACTTGCTGTTTTTTTTTCACTTACGCTTCTAATTATGAGATTTTTACCGCTGTTATTACAGGTGCTGTCAGACCACCCACCCTCCCAGCACGTCTGCCTGCTACCCACCAGCTTCCCTGAATCCATCGTCTCTTTGAGCCGCTTGCCCAGCTCGGACCCCGAGGCCACCATGGCGCGCAGCATGTCCCCAGTTGCCAGGTGGCAGACGCAGTAGGTCTCGGCCAGCTTCGGAGCCTGCGGGAGAGGACAGACGAAGGTGAGCTCACCGCGGCGGTTTCGGAGGCAGGACCCCGGGGGCTGAGACCCAGCCCAGGTTCGGCCACGCGAGGGGACGCGACCACCCCGGCTCTGGCTCCCCCTGGACCAGGGGCCGGGCACCCCCAGGCCCGGGGTCCCCCCGCCCCGGCTGGGCCTCGCCCCCGCTCGCAGCAGCGGGGAACACGCGGCCGGGCCGGGCCGGGCGAGCAGCCCCGACAGCCAGGGACCCGGGAGAGGGCCGGGACAGCCGGACCCGCAGCCTGCCCTAGAGGGCCCGCGACAAAGGCCCG
>VXAA01003158.1:344504-355705 GCA_013399115.1 Anseranas semipalmata
GCTGCCCCGGGGGTTGCTGCGTGTGGGGCCGCCGGGCCGGGTCGGTACCGGCAGTGAGTGTGCACTTTTGGAGGGGCGGCTGGGCTCCGGGCGCTGCCTGTGTTCCCGTCGCCGTTGTTTTCCTCTCCTGGCTGCGGAGGGAGGCTCGCCTGGGAGCCCGGGTTTCAGCCCCACGGGGCTCCCGGCGCTCCGCGTCTCTGCCGCCCGAGTTCAGCAGCCCAGTCCCTGAAAACGCGGCTGGCCGGGTCCAGAGCAGCCAGCGCTTGCGGTGTGCGTTTCCTTTTCCTTTTTACGTGCAGAGGAAGGGGAATAATGGATTCCCTGGCTCCCCGGTTCAGGGGGTGCCGCTCAGACATCCCCAGGTGGGAGCAGTGCGCGGCCTCTGCTCTCCCAGGGCGCGGGGAGTAAAGGCCCCTTCTGGGGTCTGGGGGTCCCGGAAAGGCGCTGGGTAACGTGGCTCGGGCTTGTCCGAGCGCTTCATGAACTTTTGTCAATAAAAGCCTCTCTGAGGTGGCTAGGCGCAGCGAGATGCTGCGGAAGCTGGGCAGTGCAGCGGAGGGGGCTGGGGCTGGTGTGGAGGGGGCATGCTCGCGTCCTGGGCTCTGCGCTGCATCGCTCTTAGGTCCGAAAGAGAAAATGAAATTGCGCCGCACGTATGCCCTGGTCCAGCTGGAGCACCAGGGGCTGGCAGCACCACGTCCCTGCTCGCTGTCCCCCGAGCACCACACCTTGCTCTGACCGTCGGTGGCTTCATGTAGCGGCGATGTTCCCGTGGTGAAGAGGAGAATCCTTCCCAGGCTGGTGTGATCGGTGCGTTGAGTATAGAAAGCCTGTAGGCTCCTGGAAATACCCTGCTGATATTGCTTGTGATCTTGTTTAGGGAGGCCATTCAGTGTAAGGGAAGTGAGTGTTTATCCTGGATGAAAGCTTTCCTCTGCCTCCTGCCCCTTCCCAGCTCCCCGTCTCTCCCAGGACATCTCGTCCTTGCTGCGAGGGCCGGGTGCGAGCGCTGGGTTTGGGTTGTTAGGCTCCGGGCTGCTGGATGTTGCCTCTTCCCTGCTCTCCCCTATTGCAGTTCCTTGAGGGCTTCTGTTTCTCCTGCCCACAGCAAGTTTTCCACTGGCTTGTCCCCTCCCCCTCCGAATCCCGCAGGAACGGAGCGGTGCTGAAATGGGCACGGGGACCCCCCCGGGGCCGGCATCCCGGCCACCGCGTGCAGGACCCGGTGCTGCCGGCACCGGCCCTTGGGGTGGGAGCGCAGGGAGGGCGCCTGGCCCTGCTCAGGCTGGGAGAGCGAGAGCGTGCCCCCCTCCCTGGACGCCGGGGAGCAGCTTTGTGAGGGGAGCTGTCTGGTAACAGCCTTCAAAATTAATCTGAGCAGCGGGGCCTCTGCTTCGAGCCGGACCGGGGAGGGTCCCACAGCCGCTGCAGTGGGCGCTTGTTTCCTGGCTACAGATCTCGTCTCCTGCTGAAGAGCAGGGGTTAACCAGATGGCAAATCCCCGTGATTTCTTTCTTTATCAGACTCCCACTGTAGACAGACGAGATGCTGAGCGTGATTTGGGTGTCAGGTAGGTGTTCTGCTTCAGTGCGGCTCTTTGCAGCCGGACTGCTCCTGCGCAGGTTCGTGGAAGAGGCTTGCATCAGCGCCGTGAGCTGGCGTGGGCGCCGCGTGGGGGCCGGGGCCGTGCTGCCGGGGTCGGCACCGGCTGCTGCGTGGGGCTCTGCCCACCCTGGCGGTGCCCCGGTCCCGGGCGGGGGCGGATTGAACGGGGCCGGGAAGCGGAGCGGGAGCTGGGGGACGCGTAGGCTCAGGTGCCACCTCGCAGCGCGGGGTGCACTGCAAAGCTGCCCGGATGGTGGCTTCCTTCGGCTGCTGGCACCCTCGGGGCGCGCGCGCCACCTGAGTTGTGCCGTCCTGGGCGAATCCAGCACCTGTAGCTGAAAAAGCCGAGCTCCCTGCGGCCTCCTGGGGTTCGGGTGGGAGATCTCCGGGCTCAGATCCTTCCAGCAGCACCGGGGGCTCTGGCACAGCAGAGACCTTCACCACGCTGCCCCCGCTGAAAGCCAGCGGGAGCGTCCCTGCGCCACGGGGCCGCACCCAGGAGGCTCGGCGCGGCGTGGCATGGCGTGGCTCCCAGCCCCGCTTGCCTCATCGCCGGATGGTGATGCCATGGCACATGCCGGGACGTGCAGCGCTGCTGCCGAGGGTGCCCGTGAGAACGGCGCGGGCAGTGGTGGCTGCGGCGCACGACTCCCAGCACCGTGCCTCCGAGCTGAAGCACGGAGCGGTGGCAGAGCCTTCGGGGACGGATCTGTCCCCGGGATGCTGCAGGTCAAGGGCTCCGAGCAGGAAGGAAAGCCCCGGCCCGTCTCCCCGCAGGTGCCCGGCATGTCGGGTGGCTCAGCGTCCGGGGCTGGCCTCTGTTCCCATTGCACGCCACGTCCTTGTGTTTGCAGGGAGGGTGCTGGCACGCTGCATCCCTGCAGGAAATCGTGAGGCCGAGCGCGGCAGCAGCCCCAGTGCCTGCCAGCGGTGCTGCCGGCTCTGCGCAAGCATGGCTCGTGCTTTCTGCGTTCAGAGCACTTTAAACATTAGCTAATGAACCTTGGTGAAATCCTTTTTTCTAGGTAATTAACTTTTTTTGGGGTTGGGGGTAGAAGTTTGGAATTAGCGTCAAAGAATCTGTTTCCTACCCCTCCATGCTTGCTTTTCCTTCTCCATGGTGCCCTGCGTGTGGCCCAAGGTGTTGGGCTCGGGGCAGCAGATGCCGGTACATCTGTGCGAGTTGACTCGGTGCTGGGGAGGGGATGCCCTCCGTGGGGCTGGAGCAGAGGAGGGGCCGGGCCGCGGTGTGGATAAAGCAGAGCGCGTTGGAGCTCTCCTCGCGGTCTTGGCCATCTCCAAAGAAGCTCTTTTTTCCACACTTGTCTTGTCTTCCGCTATAGGAAGCGTAACTGGAGGTCGTATGTCCAGGGCTCGCCTGCACCCAGCACGGGGGTCTCGGGCCGGAGGGCAGCGCTCCGGCTGCGGGGCTTGCGGCCGCCTGCATCGCTGCACGTGGCCATCTCCTGCGGCAGGGCAGCTGCCGTTACGATTCCATCCTGCTAAGATAAACATCATTCCTTGGTGGTGATGAGCAGGCTGCACGAGGTCCCTGCAGCCTGCCAGCGGGACGGGCGGCGCGGCAGCGGCTCCTCGCTGCGGGAGGAAGCCCTCCTTCCTCTCCATCACNAGTGCTGCCGCCCCAGCTGATGTCCCCGCTGCTGGGAAGCTGGGCTGAAAGCTGCTGGGGGCAGCTCTGGCGTGTGCTGTCTGCGCAGGCAGCGATGTCCTGCATGGGACTTGCCGTGAGCCATCCTGTGCCGCTTCCTGGGCGCTTCCCAGCATGGCCCAGCGGCCCCGAGTCTGTTAAATTTCCACCATGGGGCCTGATGACTCTGGTTTTGGGAGGCACGAGGCTGATGCTGGCCTCTCCGGTGCTGAGGGGGACTGGAGAGCCAGGGGGTCTCAGGAAGGTGACACCATGCTCGGGCTGCTGCTGGGGATGGCTGGACCCAGGCGCCTGCGCAGCTTTTGTTTTTGGCTGAGGTAGAACGTGGGGCCGTGGTGCAAGATGCTGTTTTGCTGGTGTTTGTTTTGGACAACAGGGAAACGAAGCTGGTGGTTTTCTGGTGGCAGGACCCACCCTGCCTTGCCTGGCCAGGTTTCTGCTGCCTTTGCAGTGGAGTCATCGCCGTCGCGGGCACGTGACGGTGCCTCCCGAGCTCCTCTCTGCGCTCTGCCCGCGCCTGGCGGAGGCTCGCTTCGCCAGGAGGCTCATGGCCTCCCTCCCGCGGCTGGCCCCCAGCCGCAGAACCTGTTTTACGCGGATGGCAGTGATTGAAATTGGGATCGACATCATGTCGTCCCACTCAGAAACCACGGCCGTGGCTCTGTGAGCTGGGCTGAGCCCCGAGCGCTGCCGTGGGGCATCCGGGGGCTGCTGGCTGCTTCTCAGCGCTTCTGTGCTGTTTTCCAGGAAAACTGCAGCTTCTGGTCCGGAGAGAAAAGCCCCGGGGTAGCCTGGGGCCGTCGGCGGCAGCACTGCGGTCACCGCTGCGGTCACCTCCGGCACGGGGCGGGGAGGTGCTGCGCCGGTACCTGGCGCTGAAAGTCTTTGATCTCGCTTCAGCAGCAGATCGGAGAGGCTGCAGAGACCAGAACGTTCAGAGGGCGGCTCGCGGTGTTTCATCGCTCCTTTTTTAGGTGGCGTGGCACCGGTTGTGTGAATTCGCGTCAGGGCCTTTTCCTTCTCAGCTCGCGCTTCGGGTAAGGCTGAAATCTTCGGCCTCCGTCTGCTGGTCTCTGGCCAAGCTCCTTTCCAGGCTGGTCTCGTTTGTGTCAACTAAGTTTAGACTGCAATGGACATACCATGGCTGATGCCAGCAGGAAGAAACCGCTCCAGCCTCCCAGAGGGAAGCATAAAAAAGAGGATATTTTTTTTTCTGCTGATTCCTGGAAGTGTTTTAACAGCATTGTTTGAATACCAGGGTGATAGATCCCTTTATACGCACCTAAAACAGATAAATCCGGCCTGTGGAGACAGCAGGGGACCTGGGTTCCCAGCCCCTCCTGTCTCTGCGGGAGCTCGGCAGCTCCTCCTGAGCCGTGGGGCTGTTTAGTGCTGGAGCCGTCTCTGGGCGTGCGTCGGGGTGAGCTGATGCCCCTGGTGCCAGCCGGGGCTCGGGGAGCGCACCCCGGGCAGGGTCTGTGACCTTCGGCACCGCAGCAGCTCCGGTTCACCGGGGATGACCGGGGCACTGTCAGTTTGAATCCGTTGCATCCCTGGGAAGGAGCAAAACGCATCCTTGTTAATATTCCCCGGGGATCGTTTCTGCCCGTGGCGGGGAGCACGTGGGCAGGGCCGGCTGATGCCCGGTGCCGGCTCCGTGCCTCCCGGCAGGTCTGCAACATGGTGCGGGGAGTGCGAGGGCTTCGGGCAGGGACGGGTCCTGGCAGCGCCGGATCCTGGCAGCGCCGGCTGCGTTTTCCAGGGCAGGTGAGGCAAGCGCTGCCTGCGGGGCGAGGAGGGGCAGGGTGGGCGTGATGACGGCACGCCTGGGCCAGGGCCGCAGCGGGGAGCGGTGGGAGCTGTAATTACGGGGCTGGTCGTGGCCGTCGCTTGCGCTGCGTGGCCCTGCCTTGCGCGGCCGCACAGAGCCAGCCTCTGCGTGCTCCATGGACAGGACGCGCAAACCGGCTGCGCTCCGCTCCGCTCCTCTCCTCGCCCCGCCGGGCTGCTGACGCCTTTCCCACCCCGGTGCTCCTTGCTCCTTGCCTTGCACGAGTCCCCAGGGCGTGGTGGGAAGCGGAGGAGCCGTGGCCGTGTGCTGGTGGGCGAGCAGGAGGGCGCTGCCCTTGCCCCGCACGCTGCTCGGTGGCGCTGCTCCCCGCCGTGCTGTCCCCATGGGCACCTGGTCCCCTGCCCGGTGCTGTGCTGGGGGTCCACGTCCCGTGTCCCCAGCAGCCGGGCTTGCAGTGTCCCTGCTGGGTGCCGGCCTCCGGCTCCTCCTCCTTCCTTCCTCCAGCCTTGCTGGAAGCCCCACATTTGATGTCTCAGTGCTGCCCTGGCTCGTCTGGGGGGAGTGGGCCTGCAGCCAGTGCTTGGGGATGTGCAAACAGCCCCAGGCTGGGGGGGAACCCCCGTCGAGGAGCGCTCCGTCCAGAAGGCAGCGTGTGCAGAGGCTGTGTGTTAATGAGCTGGGAAGGTTCGTTTCCAAGCCCGTGTCAGGGGTTTTTGTGCATGTGGATGAATCCCATCCGGCTTGGGGGCCGGGGCCGGGGATCTCCAGCGCAGGCTTCCCCAGGGCGAGGAGGTGACGTGTGGTCTGGGCCACCAGATTTGGCGTGTGTCCGGCTGCAGCCGTGCCGAGGTGAGTCCTCGGATGCAGTCTGAAATGTCCCCTGCATCTGGGGCAGATAAGCCCCGCGGTTCCTGGAAGGGGCGGTGCGGGGAAGCTCTTGGACAAGATGGCCCGTGAGATCTCGGGCGAGGAGCGGGATGCTGCTCGCGGCAGCCAGGCGCGAGGACGGTCCGGGTCCCCTCCCTCCGTTGGGGAGAGGCGCGGGCAGGGAACCGGCCGCCCCGGTGCCCCGGTCTGCAGCTCCGGGGAACGCGCGTCCTGGGGCGAGGAGCTCCTGTGCGCTGGGTCCCTGCAGGCGCAGTGTTGCAGCTCCAGGAGTTCCCATCCGCCTCCTCATTTCCCCGCTTTATCAGTGATCTGGATCAGTCGGTTCTGGGCTGCTGGCTGGGGCTCTGCGAGGGCACAATGACTTTTTCTTGTTGTTTCCCCGTGGATGAAACCTGGCCGCCTCTCCTTCTCATTTCCTGTTTGCTCCTGCTGCCCCTGGGCAACTGTGAGCTCCCCGTGGGCCACGGCTCTCCCGGCCCCGCTCGTGCCCTGGCCGGGCAGCGTGGCACAGGCAGGCCCCGTCCCTTGCTGTGACGGGGCTGTGGTCCTGCTGCCATCCCTGGGCACGTCTCCTCTCCTCCCTGTGCCTCATTCTTCCCCGTTTGCAGCTCGGGTCTGGGGGATGGCAGCTGATGGAGCGTTTTTCCGCATGGGAAGCTTTGGCAGCCTCCCACGGGTAGAGGATGCTGTTTCGCTCCTGTGTCTCTGTGCCACTCCTCTCCCAGCCCCTGCTCTCTCGCTTGCCCAGGGCAAAGACCCTGAACCCATTTGCTCGCAGGGGCAGAAGGGCAAAGTCCCCGCTCCCCCATGTCCCTCCCCTGTGCTGCTATCCAGCTCAATTAAGGGGGCAACTCCTGTCTTTGTTTTTATTAATAGTGGTAAAAGGTCCACAGCAGCTTACGGTTCTGGCACTCCAGAAATGCTTCTGCCAGCAGCTTATTTTTCCCTGTGGGAAGCTGGATACAAGGGCTCCTGTGCCAGCGAGGCTTGTGCTGACCTTGGGCGGTTTTGCTACAGGAGCCGTCCTGTAAGGCCACCCGGAGGGAGCCGCTCCTGCTCGTGCTGCCCGGGCCCTATCTGCCGGCTGCGATGCCCCAGCCGGGCACAGCGGGTGCCGGGGGCTGCCCTGCTCTGGGTGGGCTGCGGGTGAGCCCCTAGCACCTCTGCACTGCGGGCACGGCCAGCCCCCCCTGGGCATGGCGCGGATGCCCTTGGGCCGATGTGGCGGCCGTGTTCCTGCCGCAGGGTCTCGCTGCAGCTGGGACGGCGCAGCCTTGCCGCTGCCTGCTCCCAAAATAAACGGGCCCCGGGCTTGTTCCTGTCACTGCTGCGGGTCGGGCGTCTGTGCCCCCCGGATCTGGCAGCGTCCTTGGCATGGTGTGAGCCGCTGTCCCCCGCAGCAGGTCCCTGTCCCTCGCGCCAGCACCTCGGGTGCACCTCGGAGCAAAACCCCGCCGGGCGGTGCAGTGACAGCCATCCCGCAAAGCTCTCGTTGCAGGCAGCTCCAGACGCTGCACGTGGAGACATTTCATCCTCTCTGGCTGCTTGGGATGCTTGGGATTCTTGCTGCGAGGGGCAGTTGTTGGGCTGGGGAGGTTGGGATTCCTTGGCCAGGCAGGCAGACGGGGCACGGCGGCTGTCCCGGGAGCTGCGGGCTCCTCCATGCTCCGTCCCTGCCGGCCTCGCGGGCTCTCCCATCCTGGCCGCGCAGCGCCGGGTCAGCTGGAGCGATCCGCCACGGGCCGGAGATTCCTGGCGTTCCCGGTGGGGAGAGGAGCCGGGATGCTGGGGAATGGATCTGGCAGGCGTCAAACCTGTGCTGCCTTAACCCCATCGGGGCGGGAGGGGACGGACCCGGCGTTCCTCCTCTTCCCAGCCCCACGGAGCGAGGGTGCAGGCGGCAGGGTCGGCTCCCGAGGCACCAGCCCTCCCGGGCAGCTCACCCGTGTTTCTGTCTCCCTGTAAGGACAAAACCAAGGCGTCGGGGCTGGGGGCACAGCCACGGGCACTGGTGGGAGCCAGGGCATCGATAGCAGCGGCCGAGACCGCTGCGTCTCCTCCTGTGGCTGCGGTTTGGATTCTGCTGGAGCAGCAGCAGCCTGCCCGCTGTGTCTGGTGACCGGCCCGGTGGCATCAGATCCCTTCCCTTTCCCAGGAAGGGATGGAAATAAATGAAATGGGGATGCTGAGCAGCTGGTCTGGCGGCGTTGCCTGCTCCCTCTCGCTGGGCTTTGTTCCCCGCTCCAGTGCTTGGCACGGGGGTGATGGAGGGAAGGTGGCTCGGCGCTGGAGCGGCTTTGTGTCGCTGCCGGGGGGCGTTAACGCAGCCTGCAGGGGACGGGGTCCCCTGTGCCGGCACGGGCTCTGCGGGGTGGCTGGGGCCGGCGGGGCCCCGGCGGAGGCTGTGCCCCTGCTTTCTGCCCCCCCGTGTTCCTGGTTCCCTTCTCACAGCCCCTTTGTCAGCAAGAAGCAGCTTTCTGTTTTTTCTTTTTTTTCTTTTTCTTTTTTTTTTTTTCAGAGGAAAATTCCATTGTGCTATTTTTAGAGGTGACAACTCAGCTTCTTGCAGCAACTTTATTCTGCTCCTTGCTCTGCCCCAAGGCATTGGGGGGTTCCCAGGCGCGGGGGCTGCGGGAGGGCCGTGGCTGTGCACACAGGCGAGGGCTGTGTTGAGGTGCGGTGCCGGTGAAGCGCTTCTGGCTCCGGCTGTGCGTGTAAATCCTTGGCAGAGCCCGGCACAGCCGTCCACGGGCCGTTCCACGCGGCCGCTCGCCAGCGGTCAGGTCTGCTTCCTCTCGCCAGAATGAATGAGCTCCCCCCAGCTGCCGCGGGTCAATAAATGCCCCGGGCTGGGGCAGCTCCCCAAAATCGGCGTCGCCACTGTGCCGAGCTGGGCAGCGGGGGGCCGCGGGCGCAGGTTGTGCCGGGGGGAGAGGTGTAATCCAACCCCTCCATCTGCCCGGCCGCGGTCCCCCTCGGAGACCCGGGAGCAATTTTGGTTCTTGGGTTCCTGGACAAACAGCTGTTGGGAGCAAAAGTGGCAACTGGCCTTTGGAGATCGCTTGGTTTGGAAAGGAAACCGATATGCCCGGGTGTGCGTCCGTCTCCGGAGAGGTGTGCGTCTGTCTGCGGCGCTGTGAGGAGTGGGGGCCGCCGGCAGAGCGGGCCCCTGCGTCCTGCTCGTGGTCGCTCTGCTGGGCAAACCGGTTTCATGAACGTGTCTGTGGGTGACGTGGGGACCGTCGCAGGATGCTGCCCGCTCGGGGCCGGGCGCCTCCGTTCTCCCAGCGCGTGGGGCTGCGGCTGGGACGGGGCCGGGGATTCGGGAGGTGCCGGCTCTGGCAAACCTCAGCCGGGCAGATCCTGCGGAGGGCTGCGTGGTGGGTCTTGCTCAACCCGCTGAAATCTTTTTGGGCAGGTGATACAAGGAGAACGCAATCTGCTGCCACGAAGGTCGCATTTCGACACCGCTCCCTCCTGTATCGCAAACCCGCCGGTTAGTTTGCAGAGCCGACATTAATGCCGATGAACAACAAGACGTGGCGGTGTCAACTCCCCGAGCAAAGCCGCATCCAAGAGCACTGCCCAGCCCTGGCTGCGTGCCCCCGGGGCCGGGCCCTTGGCCCTGCGGGTTTGCGGAGCCGGCTGGCGGGAGGCAGCGCCAGGAGGGTGGTGGGGCTGAGCAAGACGAGGGAGCTGTGCTGGGGGGGCTGGGGCTGGCCCCTCGCCATCCCCTTCCCTCTGCTCCGGCCCTGGGGCTCCCCAGCACTGGAACGGCTTCTGGTTAAATTATTGGTCTTTAATTTGACGGAAGAGCAGTGCCGTTCCCGGTGGATGCCCCTTCCGCCACGGGGCAGGCGCTGTGTGCGGCCGCCTTCCTCTCGGATCACGCTGGGCTGGTTTCTGCTGCCAACAAATCTTTGAAAACAAGTGAATCTCCTCTTGGGTTTTGCAACCACGTCGCGGGTGGCACGCGGCTCCTCGCGGCACGTGGAGAGCTGGGGCCTGGTGGTGAGGCCGAAGGCCTTGGGGAGCCCAGCGCTGTGGGGCTTCTGGTTCCGGAGCCACCCAGGTGGCTTTCTTGTGGTCCACAAAATGCATTTCCCTCCCCGCTGGTGTCTTGCCCACCAGTCTTGCGGCCTGTTGGGCTTTTTTTTTCCCCTCCCGGCTCTCTCGCAGCTCCCTGCCCAAAATATCCGCAGGACACACAATCCCTGGGACCCGCAGCCCGGGGGCAGGTGGTGGTAGCCGGCTGCGCGGGGCGCTCACCGGGAGCTGCCGGCTCATTTGCAAAAAGGGGGGTGGCCTCGGCCAGGGGAGGTTTTAGCACCGATCATCGAATAAGGAAACGCAGGGCTGGGCTGCGGGCAGCCAAAGGGCAGCGTCGGTGGGGCAAGCACGGGTGGCTGCGGGACGCCGTCGCCCCAATGCCTCCCAGCTGAGCGCCCCGGCAGGACGATGAGCTCAGACAAGTACAAGAAGTTCCTGGATGGCCTCAGCACCCTGAAAGGTATGCCAGCCCCCTCCGTGCGGGACGGGGGCAGAGCCGATCCTGAGCCGCAGCCGTGCTCCGTCATGGGGTGGGGAGCTGCTCGTGGGGGTCCCGGGCGCTCCCGTGCCCTTCCTCAGCCTCCGGCGTACAGGGGGAAATCGCGTCCTCCAGGGACGTCGAGGAGTAGCCGGCTCCACACAGACGTGGCCTTTCTGCGGACAGCCGGCTGGGAGAGGTCAGGCTTTCCGTGGCCCCACTTCACTTCCCTGTTTTGTCCGTGCTTTGGGTATCTAGCAGCGTATCTGGGCACAAAGCAAGCAGATATGGCTAACCTAGCCCCGTAAGTAGCAGAGGAAGTGGAAGCTGATTTGCAAATAACAATAGGAAAAGAAACGGAGCTCAAAATCAGCCCTTTGAGGGGAGGGGACCCGACTGCAGCTCTCGTGGTTTGGGGGCCAATCCAGCTCGGGTGGGGGCGTTCATCTCTGCAGTGCCTGGCCGCGGGCGCACGGCGGCACCGTGCCATGGGTAGGGGCTGGCAGCACCTGCATGCAGACCAGCATGTTTTTTTTTTTTCCTTTTGTTTTTCCTTCTTCCATTCCCAAGCCCTTTTCCCTGCTGCTCTGCTTTCCCCTGCCTCGCCGCCTCTCCCCGGGGAGCGGGCTGCGACACCTGATCGTGCGCGGCGGGCGGCCGGCCCCGCTCCGGCCGGCAGCGAGCCCTGGCAGCGGGGCAGGGGTGCCGGCAGCGGGGCG
>VXAA01003158.1:364463-439928 GCA_013399115.1 Anseranas semipalmata
CCGGTGGTGGTTCTCCCTCCCCCCCCCCCCCCAAGGGGACAGGACAGGATCTGCCTCGCAGCACCCTCTGCGAAGCCGCTTTTACGTTTGAGCAGGGGGGTCGTCTTATTTTTAGACTTCTGGCGATGCTTCCCAGCTGTCTGGGACAGGAGCGCGGGAGGAAAGCCAGTAGCTGCGGGATGCGGCGCGCCGCTGCTGGGCAGAGCCAGGCTGCACGGCGCTCCGGGGAGCGGGGTAGCGATAGGGGACCAACGCCAGTTCATACCCAGGGCCGTGAAATGCCGCGCGGGGCACCCCGCTGACGCACGGGGGTGCCTGCAAGGCGGGGAGTGCGGGGCAGTCACCACGGGTGCCCCCACGCTGGGGCCTGGCCCCCCCTCAGCCCAGATTCCTGGTGAGCCGGGAGATGTGCGCTCTCCCCACCCGTTTCCTTTTCGGGCCGAGGCGACAGTCATAACCGAAAAAGCCGCCTTGCAAGGAACTAAAATTAGCCGTTGGTGTTTTGTGTGTGCAGGGCGGTTTCCATGGCTGGGGGCGGCCTCGTGCCGCTGCCCCCGGCTGTGTGGGCTGAGCGCAGGGTGCTGGGGCTGCTGGGGCCCCCAAACCCATGCGGCAGCCGCTTGCTCCCCGCATCTCCCACCTCCTGCAGCCGGGTGAATTACAGCTGCTATCGGCTTCCTGCAGCAGCAAGAAATAGCTTCAAGGAATTGCTCGCGCCAAGCGCAGGCCATTAAAAGCAGCATTAAAAGGAAAAGGGGGAAATGGCATTAAATGGAGTGGAATGAAGTGTGCGCCTGTCCTCAGCCGGCCGCGGGGCTGCCGGTGCCCCCGGGGTCCTGGCGCCGGAGGTGCCGGGTGAAGCTGACCCCGGTCCCCTGCCCCTCCCGGGTGCGGCCGAGCTCTGGCGCTGGCTTCTCTTTGTGTGGCCTCGTCCCCAGCTGCGAGAGCTGCTAATTGCTGCTTGTCACAAAGCGCTGCTCCCGCAGCAGCCACCCCCTCCCCTGCCCCTGCTCTCCCTGCGGGTCCCCGAGCTGGTGATGCTGCCGCTGTTTTAGCTGCAGGTCTGATGGTGTCCCGTGAAGTGACCCCCAAAGCTCTGTTTTCCTAAAACAAAATGTATCTATTTGAACGGATTTATTTGCTGGAGGGCTCGTCCAGCTGCATCCCCTCCTCGGGGGCATGTGGGGCTGCAGCAGCTGGGAGCGCCCTGCGACTTTTGTTGGGCACTTGGTGAGTGCAGGACGGGGCAAGGAGGAGGGGGAAAACCAGCTCCTGCTTCCCAGGGCCCTTCCCCGCGAGCCACCAGCACGTCACTGCCCTGTCACCGGCCGCAGCAACAAACTTCTGCCTCGCAGGGCGCCGACTGCCCCGTGCCCGCTGCTTGCTATTTATGGTGGCTCGCGCCGCGGCTGCTGCGGGCGGGCGCTGCCGGGCGGGTCGGTGCTCCCGCAGCACTTCCTCCGCCTCAACAGAAAGCAGATCGCTTTAGATGAAAGCTCTGCTGGGGTGTTTTTAATTCGGGCAGGGCCAGAGCTCTGGAAAATACCCTGCCACAGCGCTGAGCCCCAGTGTAATTCTCTGTATTCCCGCTCGCCCGTGTTGTTAGCCTGTGTGGCCGCAGGGAGCCGCAGGTACCCGGTGCGGGGCGTCCCCGCTCCACCGCTGCGGTTGAGATTTCTCCATGGCCCCGGAGAGCCTGCGGTGGGCTTGGTTCGGCAGAGCCGTGTGCGCAGGCGTGCCCAGGTCGATCGCGCTTTGCTCGTGATGTTTTTCTCCGTGGGCCCGGCCGTGCCTGTGGCTGTCGGGCTGGGCGAGTGGCCCTGGGTGCGTTCGTGCACCGAAATCTCTGCTGGTGTCTGGGTGGGGCGGGAGCCGCGGCCCCGCCGGGTGCTCGTGGGATGCCCCCGACCTGCTGCAGTTTTGGGGTCTGGTACAGCAGTGCCGGTGCAGCCGGGGCGGTGCTGGCCGGGCTGTGGTTTCTCAGCCTTCCGGGGCGCGGCTGTCGCGTTCGTTGGAAGCGGGGCTTTCCCCTTCGCTGCAAAGAGCCCTCAGCAGAGCGAGCTGCTCTTGTCTCGGTGCTTCTTGGAAGCTGCAGTGAAGGCAGAAACCCAGCATTTCATTCTAAGAAAACTTCCCACCCAGCCAAAGAGCGAGGCCAACCGCTGGGGGAAGGAGTTTTTTGGGGGCTGGCGGAGGGACCAGTGCACGAGGAGCTCCGAGAGCAAAACCAAGCTTTGTGCATGTGCGGTCACAGCGGCGGAGGGGCCGGGGCGTGCTGCTCCCTGCTCCACCGTGCCCGGGGCTCCTCTGCTGATGGCGGTTCTGGAAAGAAGCAGAACCACCGGCATAACACCTGCGTGCTGTGGTGCGGGGGGTGTGACCCTACCGGGTGCCGACCGTTAATTAGCCCCGTCAGACTGGAAGGCGTCACCGCGCGTGGGCTGGCAGCGCTGCTGGCACCCGGGGACTCGCCCGAATGCCGGCTGCGAGAATGTCAGAGTGCGGGGAGAGGGGCGGGAGTGGGCGGGGGGAGCCTGGGCAGGGACCCCTCGGTTACACCTTGGTGAGGGCAGGCTTGGGGTTGCCCCAGGGACCAGCCCGGCTCAGCCAGGTGCCCATGGCTCTGCTGGGCTTCAACCTTAGGAGGCGCACGGGGAGACCTCTGTCTGTCTTGCTAGAGTACCTCTGCACATGGTCCCCCACGTACACGCCAAGAGCCCCTCCTTCCCCCGGCCCGTCGGCTGCAAAGGAGGCCTGGACGTTAATTTCTCCCGAAAAAAGAAAGCGCTGCCGTGCTGTTGCAGCGCATTTCCAGGCCTTTGCCCTGCTGCCTCTGTAACGAGAAATGGCTCGAGGAGCCTGGGCTTTTGTTAAACTTCCAGTAAAGCTGAGGAAAAACGCACAAAGTCTAAATCTGGCTTTGTTTGCTTTTACCTTTGCTGCCAGGACGAGGATTTCCTACGGCCCGACTGGTGCTCCCCTGGGACCCCCGGGCGCTGCCGGTGCGCGCTGCTCCAACGCCACCCGAGTGCACCCCGCGTCCCCCAGCCCTGCCCCTCGGTCCTGGTCCCGCTGCCCAGCCCCGTGTCCAGAGCCGGGTGTTTCGGTGCGGCCGGCGCAGCGGCTGCTCCCGTGGAGTGCCCCCGCTCGCCTTCCAGCGGGGCTGGGAATGGAAATTCAGGAGATGACGTCTCTCCCCTTGGAAGGAGGAGGGGGGGGCGAAGTTTGACCGCGTGAACACGCAGGAAAGATGTTCGAGTCGGCCTGGCGCTCGCTTTCTCCTCTCCCCCCGCTCTGAGCTCCGAAATCGCCCCGGCCGGGTCCCGGCCCCTGTGCCCTGCCAGCGCTGGGGACGCGGCCAGCTGGAGCGGAGGTGCCGGCGCGGCGCAGGCAGGAAGTTTTTGCAGCGTGTGCCGGCAGCGGCTCTGCCTCCCCCCAGCCCCACGCCTGCCGGCAATGCCGAGCTCACGCCGCAGCAGCCTCGGGAGAAAGAATCTCGGAGCCGGGCTTGCAGCGACGGGACGGAGGCCGGCGGGCAGGGAGTAGGGGACGATGCCGCTTTCGGAGAGCTCCTATCTGCCGCCCGCTGCTTTTATCCTGAGCCACGTCCTGGGCATCGCCGGCGTCCTGTACTGGAGGAGCCGGCGCGGGGCAGGTAGGGGAGAGGCGCTAAGATGGCTGGCGCGGGGCAGGGTCGGCTCGGCGCGGGAGGGACGTGGCTGCCGGGAGGAGGGAGGAGGCCCCCGGGTCCTCCCACCGCCGCCCCGGGGCGGGCAGGGTTGGCGGTGCCTGAACTTGGTCTTTCCAGTCCCGGTGTAAGTGCTGGGGGGGCTGCCGGGCCCTGGGGCCGGGGGGGGTCCCGGCACGGTGCAGGGGCCTCGCTGGGGATGAGGCTGCTTTTTGTCTCGGCTCGGGCCCAGCGCACGTGGTGCTCGTTCTGCCGCCGTGCCGTCCTCTCCCCGGTCCGGCCGGGCCGACGTCACCGCGACCGCTTGCTGCGACAACAACGTCTCCCTTATCCGCAGAAACCCTCAGCGGCCGTGGCGCTGCCCCGGAGCTGCTCAGGCCTTGGCAGCGGCTTGCGGAGCAGCTGGAGTGACCCTGCCTCAGTTTCCCAAAATAGGGATTATGTGTGACCGCCTCACAAGGACCGCGAGGGGTTGTTACAGGGACAGGCCGTAGCTCCAGGGCCGGACAAGGACTGACCAGCGCCTTCTCCGTCCTGATGTCTTCCTCCCGGGATCTGTTTGCTTTCCTGCCCCTCCTGCAGGAGGTCTGGCTCTCCCTGTGCCCCGCAGGGAGCCCTTCCCGGGGCAGGGCCGCGTTCCCCCCTCCTTTCGCTTTTTCCTTGCGCAGGAGTGGGACGGAGGAGCCTGGGCAGGTGGCAGGGATCTGCTGGGCCTTTTTTCCCAGATAACACTTGTGGCAGGCGATCCTTCCTTCCTCCCCCAAAACTGCCAGGAGACATGTTTGGGCCCCCCCGAGCACAGCCGAGTTGCGCAAGCAGGCTGCCGCGCAGAATCGCGCCCTGTTACCCGCTGAGCGCGGCCCTGCTGCGATGTCTGCAGTTGACCCGCTGCCCCCGTCCACTTCATCTTGGTGTCAGGGCCGTCTCGGGCGGTCTGGTGACCCGCGTGCTCGTCTCTGCTCCGTCTTGGGATCTCCTGGTCTCCTTGTGGAGCTGCCATCTCCTCCTGGCCCCGTGTCCCCCCGTAACGCACTAACCCCGCTGCTTCGCGGGACACAAGCCGTCCCTTTTGGCAAATGCTGGCGCAGGTGGTGGAAGAAGCGAGCCCGTTCGATCTGTGTTTTCCTTCCTTGCTCCTCTCAGCAAGGTGAGGTAACACACGTGTGCTGCCTCAAACTCTCCCCCCATCCTGGAGGATGGGGCTCATCCTGAGCAGCTTTCGTTGTGCTCGCGACCCCTGCGTGCTCGGCCAGCTCTGCTGCGCGCGGCAGCAGCCCGGCTCCGCTGTGTCACTGCTTCTCGGGTGCTGCCTCGCTGAGTACCCGGTGCGGGCCAGTTTTCCACCCCAGGTATCTCTGGGGCGTTCTTCCAGGCCGAGTCACGTGCTGTCTGCTCTCCCGGTTTCGAAAGGCTCTGCAGATCCTGTCCGATTCCCTCTGCTGTCATGATGGATTATGTCAGCTCTCAAGTTGGCAGCAAGCGCGTTTTAAATACCTCGTGCTCCTGAGCCAGCCAGGTTTTCTGCATACTCCCCATCTTGAAAGTACCACATTAAAAGAAAAAAAGTGCATTCCCTTTCTTTCCTTGCCTTGAAGGAGTTTGAAGTGAAAGCGATTTGCTCCAAACCTTTCAAGTTTGTTTCTAAACACTCCCTGGAACAGAACCCTCCTTCGCCCCGCGCCTGGCGGGGTGCTTTAACGCGCAGAGCTGCCTTCAGGGCGAGCGCGACTCGGAGATGTCCCCAGGACCTCTGTGAGCTCGTCCGGCGCAGGACCCGACCTGGCGTGTCCCGTGGCCCTCGGCGTTAGCAGGAAGCAGCCAGCCGGGGCGGAAAGCTGGGGAGCCATCCCCAGGCCTTATTGGAGCAGAATCTGAGGAGCCCATGCAGGATGCAGAAGCCCCCCCAGACCCTCACCTTCCTCCCACACTGGGCCCCTCTGCCCTGCCTGTGCCCGGGCTGGGCTGGGGCTTGTGCCGCAGCCTGAGCACCGCGGCAGCGGACGGTGATGGCATCCGACAGGCGTGCAGGGTGGGACGGGGGGGCGGCAGCGCCGGCCGGGCACGTCGGGAGCTGCGCGGACAGGCGGGCTGCCAGGGCGGAGGCTGCCGCCGCAAAGGGGGGTAAATGCCTGCGTGGGGCAGTGGGGCGGTGGCGAGGGGTCTGCCACAGAGCTGGGCTAGCTCCTCGCCTCTGCCCCACGGGCTCTGGCTGGATGGTGTGGAAGGGATGCCGAGTGGAAGTTTTTCTCCCCAGACTTGGCTGATGCCCCCAGTTTTGTGGTGCCAGCGACCAGATGTGGGGCAGGGTGGTTTTGCCCACTCCTCTGCTCTCACTGGGTTTGTTCAGGGAACTGGCAGCGGCGTGAAGACCTCTCGGGTGCGCAGCTCCGCTCCTTGGCTGCCCCTGTCCCCTCGGTGGGGGCTCGCGGTGCCCCGGGGCCGTCACCATCCCTGCTGAGCACTGCCCGGGGTGCAGAGGGCCCAGCTCTGATGTGCTGGGGAGAGGAGGCAGGAGGGGGGTGAAGAGCACGCTCCGTCCTGCAGAGGTTCGGGCCTCGGGAGCAGCAGCCGGGGTGCCGCAGCTCACGGGGTTTTGTCTCTCTGCAAGCCTCACCTGCCTTGGGAAAGCAGGCCGCTGGCCGCCGGCAGCCGGCGCTTTGCCGGGCCCTGCTCCTGCCCCACGCGGGGCTGGTGCCGGGGGCTCCTGGTGGGCAGGGATGGGGCCGGCAAACCCCTCCGGGATGCCACAGAGGACAGAGGGGAGCACGGGGGGGCTGCAACAGGTTGCTCATCAGGGTGACTCTGAAAGGATTAGCCAGCGAGAGATAAGCTTGCGAGGCCCTAATGTTGTCAGTAAGCAGGAGCCGTGCGTTATTATTAGCTCGGACGATAGTGCGGTGTGGGGCGTGTAACCCAGTGAGAGCCCAGGAACCACCGGAGGCGGTGAGACTGGGCAAAAAAGGAGAAAAGGCCAGTTCTGCGTGAGATGGGAAGGGGGAGCTCACCGAGGAGCCGCAGGCCCAGGGGCACCTCCTGGCCTGCCCCGGACTTTCTGTGCAGGGCTCAGTGACGCGTCCCCATCCCCGCGTGCCCCCTGCCATGCGCAGGGACGCGCTCCTGCCCTTCCCCGGCCACTGGCTGGCTCCGCTCGCCTCCCCGGCCAGGGCGGCGGGGCTTGGACCAGGAGGTCTGCAGCAGGATTATATTTAGAAGAAAAGGAAGAGAGGTGGCGATAGAGGAGGCCCTGTTATCTCCCCGCATGCCGAGCAGGACTGCAGCCCGCAGCCAGAGCGTTTGGGACCCAGCTCCGGTACTTCGGACCCAGGAAATCATTTGTGAAGAAGCTTCTGGCTGGCAGGCGCGGGCGAGGAAAAAAGCCCGTCATTGTCCGTCCCGGCCCTGTCCGCGCGGCTGGTGCGATTAACTGGAAAACAAGAGGGAGAGAAACAAGCCCGGAGCCTCTCTGCGGGGCCGTGCCCAGCTCCGCGGGGCGCGCCTGGCGTGGGTCCGACCCGCGCTCCTGCTGCCCCGTGCCGCTGCCGGGAGCTGTGCCGCGCTCCGCAACGCCTCCTGCTCGCTGGCTGGAGCTGCCGGCAGGGGAACGGCCCTTCTGTCCCCACCGCTTCGAGGGGGAGCGGCTGAAATCTGCAGGGAGCCTTCCGTGCAGCTTGGCAAGCGGCAGGTGGCTGTCAGGACCCCCGGGCCCTTGGGGACACACGGGGCTGCCGTGCTGGGCGAGCTCACCCGCTCCTCCGGAGGCGACCTCCTCTCCTTGGTGCCTGCGGCCGCTCGGCTGGCCGCGTCCGGAGGAGCGCGCGGCCCTTGCGGGGCACGAGGGCCGCAGGACGCGCGAGGCGGCTGCTGGCATCGCAGGGTGGGTCGCGGCGATGCCCCGGAGGAGGAACGGCCGGGCCCCGAGCCGGGGGCAGAGGCTGTAGGAAGTGCTGCGGTGGGAGGAGCTGCGGCCGAGCCGTCACCCACCCGCGCCGCCTGGGGCAGGAGGTGCTGCCCGAAGACCCTTCCCCACCCGTGCCTTGGAGCAGGGAGGTGGCTGCTGCTCTGCCGGGACCCAGCGCTCCCCACCCCGGGCACGGGAGATGGAGACGCAGCATCTGTACGGGGAGGAGAGGTGGCTGAGCACGCGCCTGGCATGCCGGATGTGCTGCATGGGTTAGTACCTGCCAAATGCTTCCCAGCTCGATGGCCAGCGTCGTGCCGCGGGCTCTCTGCGTCGTGGTTAGAGCTGGCGCAAGCCTTGCCCGCCCCGAAGTAACGCCAGGGTCAGGAAGAGACCCGGTACCGTGGCTCTGGGGGACGGGTAGAGGAAAGGTCCCTAAAAGCGCGTGGCTGTGACGTGGCTTCCCACCGCGGGCGGCGTGCAGCGGGGCCAGGCGGCAGCGCCGTGGCTTGGCCGCCCGCTGGGGGAAGCCCTGCCCAGGCGAGAGCCTGGCGGGGCGCAGGGCTGCGCTGCTTCCACCCGGGGGTGGTTTTCAGCACCTGGATCCGTGCCTTGGCCAGGGGACGGTGCAAGGGGGAGGCGTGGAACGCTTCGCCTGCGATGTGCCGCGTGTTTTACTGTGTGCCTTTGGATGGGGGAAGCCGTGGGGTAGATGGGCAGCGGTACCAGGGGGTGCCTTCACCTCTGTGTGGGATGAGACCTGGTGAGGTTTTCCCAAGCCTGCGAGGGGCCCCAGGAGCAGGGCACCCACAGGCGGGACGGGGACGTGGGACAGTGTAGCGGCACGTGGAGCACGGCTGGGGAGCCCGGGCTGATGCCGGGAGGGATGTGAGAGAGAGTGAGATGCTGGTTTTCTCCCTTTTCTTGATTTTTATTTATTTATTTATTAACTTTAAAACGGAAGTGAGGGGTGTTTCTGCATGGGGAACCATGGCGTCAGAGGGATGTCTTGGGTTGAGCCGTTTGCCGCTTTATCCCTGGTGCAGCCATGCATCTGGATGGGGCAGTGCTCCGGGAGCTTGGGTTGGGCTCAGGAACGCGCCCTTGGCCGGTGGAGAGGAGAATTTCCCTGCCCTTTGCTTTCCTGTGCCGGGCTGGACCAGCCTGGTCTGGAGCAATGGGAGTGATGTGTTTCCCTGCTTGGTGCTCCGGCTGAGGTCCGCCAGAGCGCTGTACCCCGCAGCAGAGGCGATCCCCTTCCCAGGGATCCGGCAGGCAGCGCGGGATGGGCTTTTGCCGAAATCCAGCGCCTGGCTGCTGCTCGGGCGCATCCCTGTGCCCTGCGCCATGGGATCCCACTCTGGCACGCCGCAGCACCAGCCCGGCACCAAGACTCTGTCCCTCCTCCGAGATTATGTTGTTAGAAGCAGGCAATCCCATTTGACGCGGGGCTGGCTGCGGGATTACGCTGAGCCCCCTGGCTGCCTTGTTTGCTTTGTCTCTTGCGTTATTTTTTCACCACGAACAGGCAGGACAAAGCCTGCCGGCAGCTCCCCGGAGCTGTTTGGTGTCAGCACGAATCTCCCGTCCCACCCCCTGCGGGAGGAGCCCTGGGGGTTCTGGGGCTGCTCTCCAGCACCACGACCCCCCCAGCATGGGACCCCCAGGCCGGTGCCCGTGCGCCCCTGTCCTGCTGGGGCCAGGTGAGCCGGGCGGGCAGAGCCAGGGCGTCCTCGGCTGAGCCGCAGGACGGAAATAAACTTAAATCCTGGCAATCCAATGAACCAAAAATAAGGTAGGAGAATAAGCTGCTAATTGCACGTATTGTTAGGACCCAGCAGCGGCCTTTTAAGGGATATCTGTGGGTTTTATGTAATGTGTCAAAGCCTCCCAGGGGCGTGCAGAGGAGGGGGACACCCATCCCAATGCACAGGGGGCCGGCGAACCTCCCCAAGGGGTCCCTGCTTGGGGGATGCGTTTTGTGGGTTCACCCTGAGCCATTTGCAGCAGGACCCGGCAGCAGTACCCATTGCAATGATCTGTGCTGCTTTTATTTAAATAAAACTATTTTCCCCCGAATCTAAAGCATATTTAATTGTGGGGCAGGCAGCTGCCGGAGCGGGCACAGGCGCAGCCTCGGGCAATTTTCTGTTCCTCTGCCGGAGCCAGGCTGCAGTGCCAGGCAAGTGGCCCCGTCCCACGTACCCGGCGAATAAGCAGCCTCTGTTCCCAGCACGGGAGCAGGATCCGTCCCCCAGTCCTGGCACCGGCAGCGATTCCTCTGTCTCTTCGCCTCATTTGAAAGTCATTTGAGTTTGTGCAAGAAAAATACTGACCGAGAGCTGCTTTTGTGTTCTTTTAACAGATGAACGGGACAGAGTCCAAAAGAAAACCTTCACTAAATGGGTCAACAAACATTTGATGAAGGTAAGAGTCGCATGTTTTATTTTCATGCAGGTTAAATGTCTGTCTGTCTGTCTATTCTGGCTCAGGACAGGTAGATAAATGCCCGTTTTTTAATCTGGGAATTGTTGCATTGGTGTTGAGTGTTCAAAATGTGTCTGTACTCGGAGCAAAAATGGTTGTGATGGGAGTGTGTAGGTGCCTTTGGAGGGCACTGTAACATCTCAGCGCAGCCCTTTTTGTTACGTTTGCCTCCTGCGTTCCCAGTCCTTGCTCTAACTCGAGGCGCGTGTGCTGCACATCCTGCCTGGGGCCGTGGGCAGCGTCCCACGGCCAGCCCGCTGCTCTCGGTTCTGTGTCGGGTCGGCACCGGCTGCACCCGTGGTCCGAGCCCTCCTCTGGCAGGTGCAGGAGGGAGATGCTGTGGTAGCTGAGCGGGTTTCGTGTTGCGCCGCAAGGTGCCCATCTTGATTAGCTGCCAAGTATTTTTTAATGAATTCTCCTTTTGCAAAAAATAAAAAAGACGTAGTTTGGGTATTAGAGGCATCACAGTTGTACTTTTCAGCCGGCTTTGCACACGTCTGTGTCAACCTTTCAGCAACTTTCTAAATCTCACACAGGAGGGGAAAAAAAAGTGGGGCCACCTGTTCTAGGCTGCTGTGCGGAAACGTCTGGGGGTTCTCAGCTGCGTAAAGCACCAGGGCGAGGTCTGGGCTTACTGGGGGAAGAGCAGGTACAGGGGCTTCGTGTTTCCAGCAGAGCACCTCGCCTGTGCTAGAAGCTGCTGATGCTCTGCAGCCGTGCTCCCCCGTGGAAAACATCCTGTTCTTCACCGGAGCTGCGTGCCACGCGGCGTTCTGGGAGACGTAAGGCAGCGTAATCCAGTAAAGTGCCGCTTCAGGACTGAGCGACCCTTTCCGCTGAGGTCTGCGTGCAATGTTATGGGATTGCCTGGAGTAAGGACAGTTTAATAGGGAGCTGTTCATGCATCTGAAATTGGCAGCATCTTCTGCCAGGTCATTCTGGAAACTGGAGGCTGGTTTCCTTAGCGATAATTTTGGAATAACCATTTTAAACGCACGCCTCTTGGAGAGAGATGTCTGCTTGCAAACATCGCTGCCCTCCACCTTCGCCTCCGCAAAACAGGCGGGCGGGAGAGCGGAGCCCTGAGGGCGTTCCCTTCCCTGCCTCTCCGCAGGTGCGCAAGCACATCAACGACCTGTACGAGGACCTGCGGGATGGCCACAACCTGATCTCGCTCCTGGAGGTGCTGTCGGGCGTGAAGCTGGTAAGTCTGCGCGGTCGGGCGGCCAAGCCGCTGTCCCAGCCCGGGTCCTCTCCCTCCATCCGCCCTCCTGCTCCAGTGCAGTCGCAGCAGTCAGCAGTCATTTTTATGCCATAGTTCTGTTTTCAAATGTGTGTCATTTTCTTTCATTATTATTTTATTTATTTTCACTCAAACCTGTGTTCCTCGTGCTGGTTCCCTGGATACCACCAAAGCGTGTGATTATGCAAAGCCGCTGGTTTATGGTGCCTTGGGCAGGGCCCTCTTTTTGTGAGGGCTTAGATGCCTTCCTTTTCTAGATTTCGTTACGTATTTAAAATACTGGATAGTAACGGATTTGACTAAAACTGCTTCTGTGACAGCGTGTCCAGCAGTTTGGCCCAGAGTTGTAGAAGCCACGCTCCTCCCTCCTGCCCCACAAACTGGATGTGTAGCTCCCGGGGGCTGTCTCGTGTGCAGACCTCTTTTCTTGCATCTTGAACATCGTAGAATCCCCTTCCTTCTCCTCCTTCGCAGACTCTCACATTTACTGAGACTTACTGGTGCAACAGCGTAGCACGGCAGGAACTGTTTTAGTTTTCCCCTAAAATAGGATCTGGGCAGAGATCTGTTAACTCACTCCGTTACCCTTCTGAGATGCCAAATTAGCTGCTGTGGGGGCTGAAGAATTGGATGGAGCTGCCTGTGATCCAGACAGCCTCCTTCTCTTCATTTTGGCTTCAAAGCCGTGGGGAAGTTTCCCTGCCTGAGCCCCCTGGGCAGCGAGGCTGCGGCGGAGCCCGTGGTGTCCAGGAGAGCCAGCGAGGAGCCTCGCCAGGGCACACGTTCCTGTTTGGTTCTCCTTTACCTGGCTGTTGCATTTTGGTTTCCATTCTGTTTCCCTGTGTGTCACCCTCCCATCCGTGCTGTCCGTGCCGTGCTCGTTAGCAAATAGAGCCGCCAGCTCAGCGGAGCCTTCGCCTGGTGAAAGCGCCGGCCTGGTGCCGTGCAAGCAGTGAAGAGCGGGAGGAGGAGGAAGATGATGATGAAGAAGTAGGTTGAGTCCACCCAGGATGCAGCGAAACCCCGGCTGACACCGGAGTGCCGGCAGATAGTCCAGTGCAACCCAGCGGGGCTCTGACCTTCCCCTCTCCCGGGCGTTAGCGGGGCTTTTGATAAATCCCTGTGCTCGTTGCTGCCAGCAGCTGATGCTCGGTCAGGGCAGTCGCTTGTGCCAGCGGGGATTTGATAAATCCCCACTGCCGTGCCAGTGCCCGCAGAGGGGAGGCAGCGCGAGCCGACCCGATGGTCCTCGCTGCAGAGCTGTGTGAGCGTTGACTGGATTATCTGTGCGTGCGTGGCGGCGCTGGCTTGCAGCGGGGCACGCCACCCGCTCGGTGTGAGAGCATGAGTCCTGCTGACGGCTGGGGGGGACGGGTCCTGCACGCCCCCGCGGGCACCGCGTGCTCGACCCGCAGCGTGCTGTGATGTCTGCTAACCTTGCACTGCATGGAGACGCGCCGGGCACGGGCACCTCCTCGCCTTGGCAGCGAGGAGAGGGCTGGGGCGATGGTGGGGTCTGGGTTGTGACCAGCGGCCCCGTGCATGGGAGTGGAGACAGGAGTGAAGCCAGGGATTTACCCTAACAGGGCTCGACCGTGCCCATCGCCTCGTAGAGGTGGAAGAGAAGATGGCTCTTCCAGCCCCCGTGCTCTGGGCGATGGTTTCCTTGTGCAGGGGCTGCGGGTGCAGCACCTTCCTGACGGGCTCCGGTCCCTCTGCAGTCCCCGAGATGTTCCTCTTGCAGGGACGGTTCTTCCCCTACTACTGGGGAAGAAAGGTGACTTGTGGTGTCCTCGCTGGTCAGAGCACCCTGGGGACACCTCTTACTGGGGCCCAGCTCGGGGTCAGGGCCTTGATCCTCCCCCTCTGCTGCTTTGGGGCAGACCCAGCTGCCCGGGCCCCCACAGGGAGGTCTGAGCCACGCACCCAGCCCCTCTCCGCTCTGTCCCAGGCCAGAACTCGGCAGCTGAGGGCACTTTGTTTCTCCCCATCGGTTCAAAAGCAGCATCTGGAGCAGCAGCCCCTGCTCGCGCATGGAAGAAGCCGAGCTCACGCCTCGCATCGGGGCTGCATGTCTCCACTTGGAGCAGTGGCTGATGTTGGGGCTGGGGTTTGCTGTCAGGTGGGGACCCACAGCCGGTCCCTGCCAAGAAGCCTCTGAGGCTGAGCTGGTCGTGCCCGATGCTGGGAGCAGCTCAGAGCCTCAGCACAGGGACTCAGGGTCTTGGGGTCTCAAGGCTCACCCCCAAGGAGAGCAAGGGCTCAGGGTCTTCCCAGCTCCGCGCCCTGCCGCGGGCTTTTTCCCTCTTTCAGCGGGATCTTGTGTAGCAATGACTTTATTCGCCTCCCAGACAAGGACAGAGCAGCGTGTTGAGTGCACGGGGGTCACAGGAGCACACTGAGCGCGGGGTAGCCACGGGCTCACGGGGTCGGGTCTGCAGTGCATGCGGGGTGTGCAGTGCGGGGTGGCCGTGCACGCGGGGTGCTGCGAGCCTGGTCTGCAGCTGCTGCCTCTGTTTTGCAGCCACGTGAGAAGGGCCGGATGCGTTTCCACAGGCTGCAGAACGTGCAGATCGCCCTGGATTTCCTGAAGCAGCGGCAGGTAAGGGCTGCGCGGGTGCGTGATGGTTACCTCGTGATTTAAGCTCGTGCAGAAGCAGAGCTGGATGATCTGTGATTCCCTCTCCTGGCTGGGGCTCAGGAAAGGTGTACGGAAGCAGCATCAGCCCGAGCTGGATGTGCACGTCCCAGAGGCACCGGTTAATGACAGCTCTGTAGAGGGACTTTCCCTTGTAGGTGTTGTGCACAGAACCATCTGTGCGGTGCAGAAAAAAAATAGTTTCAAAATGAGAAATCGGGCTGCTGCTCTGGACAGGGTTTTGCAGATGCCCCAGGGTCACTTCTGCACCCCCTAAGCCTCGCCTGCAGCTCCTCGGTGGATCCCCGCAGCGGGGCCGTGCAGCTGCAGCATCTCCCACCGGTGTCCGTGGGCAGCTGCCTCCTGCTCAGCTCCCCGTGGCCGCGGCCTCCACGCTGTCAGACCCCGGTGCCTCCGCGCGGTGCTGCCCCTCCAGGCCGTGCAGACGTGTGGTCCTGCCCTGGCAGCAGCTCCCTCTGCCAGGCTCTGGGAGGTGCTGGCCCCGGAGCGCCCGCGGGGACATCATGGGGCCTCCTGGGGCAGGGCTCACCCCGCAGCAGCGGGTGCATCCCCAGACTTGTTCCTTCTGCATGCGAAGCCCCCGCAGCCCCGCGGCCGGCTCTCTTGTTCTGCCTGTTCCGTCAGGTTTCCTCGCGTGATGCTCCCCAGCTACGCGGAGATGATAAATTGTACCAAGTCGTGCCGAAGCAGAGGTTTTTCTCTCTGCTGGCCTGAGGGCACTGAATAAATTTGAGCACATGCCCTGCTCCAGGGAGGGTGAGCCGCTTCCAGCCCCCACCCTCCTCCCCAGCCCCTTGACAGAGACATTTTGCCGGGGGCTCCTGGGAGCTTGTTTCTCCGCTTGCATTAAATGGCTTTTTCTTTGAAGCCCGACGGCCTGGCGGCAGAGGGCTTGCCGGGACACCTCACCCCGGCCAGCCCTGCCGGCAATCGGGGCCAGGGTGGGCAGCGGGGGCTCCACATGCTGGGGATGGAAGAAGAGCCCGATGCAGGCGGCAGCTCCGGGCAGGGGCCACAGGAGGGCAGGAGCAGCGGCCGAGCAGCCCCGCAGTGGGTCGCCTCCGCCGGGAGTGCCGGAGCTCGCGCCCGGTGCTGCAGCGACCTCCGTGCCGCTCAGGGACCGTGCCTGATTTTACACGCCCCGAGACCAAAGCGGCCAGGAAGGGGCAGCTCTGGGACCGTGCGGTCTGGAGTCTGCCAGGCCGTGGACTTTCGGTGGGTCCTGGTGAGGGCATGCTGGGTTATCCGCCTCTGTTAGGGCGGATTGATTAGCAGCTTGGTTTTGAACCCAAGAGGGAGTTAATAAAGCTTGGCTGTCCTCTTTTAACCATGCTCTGTGGTCTGTAGCTATTAAATTATGCACTAGTGCTCAGGGCTTTGGGGACGAGGCTCTTCTCCATGTGAACTGAAATAAAGCAGTTAAGTGCTGGTGAAGCGCTTCTGGCCGCCTGACCAGAGAGTGCTGGAGCCGTGAACAATCGTTCCTTCTGCCGCCTGCGGAGCAGAGGCACGGAGCGGCCTCGTTCGCTTGCTGCTCTGCCGCAGAGGCGCAGCCTCTTCCGCCAGCCTGGGGACTGAGCGAGGCCTGGGGGGTCCGTGCCCCTCTGGGCGCTTGGGGCAGACTGGGGTGGCAGTGGCTGGGGGACCCAGGGGCAGCGTGGTCGGGGACGGGTCCCACTGCACTCACCGCTGCTGCGGCTGATGGAGAGTTTTGACCGTTTGCTTCTCTTTCAGGTGAAATTGGTGAACATTCGCAACGATGACATTACGGATGGCAACCCCAAGCTCACCCTGGGGCTCATATGGACGATTATCCTCCACTTCCAGGTAGGCAGTGAGTGCTTTCTGCCGATGGACGCGGGGCAGGTGGAGGGAGCGTGCTGTCTCCCCAGGGCTCTGGCATCTGTCTGTCCGGACACACGTGTCTCGTGGCGATGCCTGCATGCCGATCGGTGTGGGGGATTCATGTACATGGCAGTGTCATGGAGACCAGTGCTGGAGAATAACAAATCCCTTTTCTCATCATTTACATAATTAATTCATTAATGATGGGCTGTGTGCCGTGGCCTCCTGCTTGGCACCGAGGTGGTTGGCAGTAGCTGTTTGCTCAGCTGAAGCCTCTGGAGAAGAGCAAACTTGGAGGGGGTCACTGGGACAGGATGAGCTTGTGCCCATGCAGGGGCTGTCACCCTGCAGGCGCTGGCAGCCCTTGGTGTGACCACGGGCCACAGGATCCTTCGCTGGGATGGGAAATGTCAACTGTGTGACAGCACCTCAGGACGGGGATGGGAGAAACTGTCTGACCCCTTAGAACCATCTCCAGCAACTGGGTGTTACAGATGTTCTCGCAAAACAGAGTCTGGGGTCTTTAATAGCCTCAAATTACCC
This sequence comes from Anseranas semipalmata, assembly GCA_013399115.1. NCBI lineage: Eukaryota > Metazoa > Chordata > Aves > Anseriformes > Anseranatidae > Anseranas > Anseranas semipalmata. The sequence goes on from VXAA01003158.1 coordinate 380,827, forward strand.
AGGTGCAGCTGGATAATTATCCACGCGCTGCAGGCGTGTCCTGGGACTCGCTGCTGGTGGTGGCTGAGGAGTGGGGCTGGGGCTCTGGGGCTGCAGGAGGTGGGTGCTGGCCCAGTGCTGGTGGCTGTTGCCCAGAAGCCCTCTGCGGGCTCCTGCCTGCGGTGCCGGGGCTGTGGGCACCCCGCTCGCCTCGCGTGGGGCTCGCTTGGCAGCGTGGCGGCGAGGCACGGGACCATCCCCGCAGTGCGAGCGAGCTCCCGAGCCGCCGCGTCCCGGCTCCCTGACGTGTCCTCGCTGGCATCTTCCAGGCGAGACTCGTGCTGGCTTTGAGGCCTCTTAAGGAAGCTTTTCATTTTCGGAGGATGAGTGCGCAGTCCCCTGGGGAGCTGCCGCCTTGGCTGGGCCGCCAGTACTGCTCGTTACTTCCAAAAACACGATGGCTTTTGGCTTTTTGGAGTGAAGGCACTTTTGGCTGTTGCGGAGGGTCAGGGCTGGCGCGTTCACAGGACGTGACTGTTACCGGGCGCCTTTTCTGACGGTGGGAGCGTTTCTGGTGGGGGGCAGCACCCCTGCTAACAGGGAGGAACTGGGGGCAGCTGCCAGCGTTGTGGCCCCGGGAAGCAGCCGGGGTCGGGCAGGGTCGTGGCGCTGATGAGTCCCGGTCATGTCTGCCGGGGGGTGTTGAGCCCTCCTTCCCTGCCGCCTTTGGGGCGGCCGTGCCGTGATCCACGATGCCCTGCGGACACGGGGAAAGCAGGAGCTGCCCAGGTCCCTGTGTGGGTCAGCTCCCAGGTCCCCTCCTCGCCCCCTGGGAAGGGGACGCTGCCACCATGCCCCGGGGCGATGGGGGAGCTGGCAGCAGCGAGCCTGCGCATCGGGGCACATCCCCCTGCCTGTGCTAGCGGGATTTTTTCTAGGGCTGTGTCTCCATTGTGAACCTCTTAATCTCCCGTATCCCAGTGCCGCAGCCGGCGGCCCCGGCAAAGCCCTGGGGAGCGGTTTGGGGTGGGACGGTGCCGGCGCAGAGCCTGGGCACTGCGAGCTGTGCCCAGCTGGGGCTGGGCGGGCGCTGCCCCTGTGTCACGGGGCTCTGGGTGTCTGTGGGTCCCTTCTCACTGAGGGTGACTCAGGAGGTGCCTGCGGCTGAGTTTGGTCCCCCCATCTTTATCTTCTGCCTGTTTGTTGTCTCACGCCTGCTGTTGGCACGTGTTTCTCTGCTCTTGGGGTGCTGCATGGTCCTGGCACCGGAGTCCTGCCCTCGGTGGTGTTTGGGCAGAAGCTGCAAAGGAGAGGCTGGATGCGGGGCTGAACCTGGCTGGGGAGCTTCAGCGCCCGCTGGGGCGTGGGCTGCCCTCGTGGGCTGTTGGTGCCAGGGACCACAGCTCCCCAAAGCACGTCCAGGTCCCCAGGGCACCCCAACGTGCGTCTGCCCTGCGCTGCCCCTCGGTGCCGGGAGGCAGGGGAGCCTGGCGGGGGGGTGGGCACGTGAGACGGTCTCTTGGGGCTCTAGGGATTTAGGAATTAAGGGAGCAGTCTCAGCTGGTGCGAGCAGGCCCTCCCAAACGCCCCACGGGAGTTGGTGGGGTTCGGTGCTGGTGGGCTCTGCATCCCTGTCCCCATCCGCGTGCATGCAGAGCTGCTCTGACTCCTCCCTGCTTTTTTCCTATTTCTCTCCCACCCCTTCCTTTATGCTACCTTTGCCAACCTTCCCCCTTTTCTTGTTGTTTTTTTTTTTTTTTCTTCCCTCCCCACCCCTCCCAGCCTCTCCCTCCCCTTTCCCCGTTTTTCCGTCTGGTTCCTGCTCTCTGTTTGTGTTGGCGAGGGCAGTGCTCCAATTACCTCATATTTGGAGAGAGAAAGCTGCAGCCAATCCGATCTCCGTCTGCTTTTAGGTCAAGTGATTTCTGAACTGCAGTGAGATGCTTTGAATTTGTCTTGTTGCAGCTCCCAGGCTGTAAGATGGCTGTCTGGAGCGGCGGCGGCGGGGCTCGCGGGCGGGAGCGCGAGGGAGAGGATGCGAGGGGCAGTCCGCAGCGCTGCGTGGTGTAAAACGTGCAGCTGAGCTGATGAAGCCGAGGTCGGGATTTATTCGGGAGCCGGCGACCAGCTTAGCTGTGTTACTGCCGGTGCTTTCTGCGCCGAGGAGATGGGGAATTCTCTGGGCTGCGTTAAAGAGCCGAAAGAAAAAGCAGCTGGAAAGGCTCCCCTGCCCCCCAAAAAGAGGGTCCGCTTTAAACAGAGGCGGAGGGGGAAGAAGCGAGCGGTGCCGGCGGTGTCCCCGGAGGAGGAGCAGCCGGCCGTGGAGGTGGCCGAGGACGACGAGGCTCTGAAGTTGGAGGCAGCTCCGCGGCAGGAGGGCGGAGAGGAGCCCGCCGGGAGCCTGCACCGAGGGGCTCTGCCGCCCGGGGGGGGCCCCGGCCCGGGGCGCATCGTGCAGGTGAAGGAGAGGTTTCAGGGGGAGGTGCAGAAAGCTCACCTGGTGCTGGAGCCGCGGCGGCTGGGCACGGAGGTGGCGGGGGATTCCCCGGAGGAGGGCACGACCGTCATCGCCCGCCTGCTGGAGAACCCCGCCGAGCAGGGCTGCAGGAAGGCAGTGAGCCGCCTGGTCCAGCTGCAGCGCAGCGGCGCGGGCAGCAGCAGGGCCGTGCTGCTGCCTCTGCGACAGGGCGCCGACGGCCTCTGGAGCCCCACGGAGGGGCTGCTGTCCCCAGTGAGCTCCGTGTCTGGAGAGGAGCCAGCCAAGAGCCGGGAGCTGGGAGCCACCGGCACCCTGGGAACCTCGGGGAGAGGAGACAGCGGCGAGCAAAGTTCAAGCGCTGCGTGGACCTGCACCTCCGCTGTGGAGCCGGGCACCATTTCGGAGCTGTCTACACCGTCCCCCATGGTGGATCAGCTGGAAAACCCCAGCATGGGGAAGACACCAGGGTTGCCGTCGTACCGTGCTGGGCAGGGCGATGGGCACGGGCTGCCGGCCTCCCACAGCGAGTCCTCCTTTGGCGGCGCGGCCCGCTGCTCCTCGGGGTATGGCAGCGACCCGGCCAAGAGCACTGGAGCCGGTGGGACTGTGGCATCTCCTTCTGAAGGTGGCCGCACACTCACTGCGCAGGGCCGGGCCCAGGTGGGGAGCTCGAGGATGGACAGAGGAATGGTCAGTGCCTGCGTTTACCATTGCCCCCTTTTTGGAGCGGGTGGGGGGCCCGGCTCAGCAGACCCCAGGTCCTTGCAGCCCCTGGGGACGGGCATCTCTGCAGGTGGCCCTGAGCTGTGCACCACGAGGTGCAACCTTGTGCTGAGCTTGGGCGGGATGAAGCTGGTGCAGGGAGCTCTCAGCAGAGCCTCTTCCCCTCCAGTCATCTCCGCTGGGTCTCGTTTGCATGGAGCCTGGAGATGTTGGGCAAGGGGAGCAGGGAGCACCCTGGGGACCAACCCTCTGCTCCCATCATGGGCAACCAGAGAGTGGCTCTCACTGGAGCCAGTGGGTGCGGGACAGCGGGTGCTGGGGCTCTCGGTGCGATTGTGTTTGCCATGGGCGATATGCTCACTGGAGCTCATGTGCAGCTCCCGTGCTCTCAGGGCTGCTTGCTCAGGTGCAAGGTTGGGGTATCACCGGCCCTTACCCCCCAGGTTGGGTGGCAGCGGGTGACTGTGGAGGCTCCTGGAGAGCCTGCCTGTGGTCAGCGTGGGTGGGGAGGGACCGTGCTGGGGCAGGGGAACACGAAACGCGTCCCCTGGGTTCATTCTCGTGCTGTGCCCCGGCAGAGGTGCGGCGGGAAGCAGAAGCTGGCAGGAGTGGCTGGGAGTGGGACGAGCTCTCCGGGCATCCCCCTGACTTGGGACCAGCGCCGCACTGCCGGCAGGGACGAGCTGCTTCTGTGCTCGGGGACAGGGGGCTGGGGGCTGGCTCCAAGATGTGTTTAGAGACACAGGTGAAAGACAGCAGGGTCGCTTGGAAGAGAAAATGGATTATTCGCCTGTTCTGAGGAGGGACTCCAAGAGAAGGAGATGGTGCTGTGCTTGTTTTGGGAGCCTGTTGTTGCTGTTGGAGGTTGCTCTTTAGGGGGTCACGGGGCTGGATGGATCTGTGCTTGGGTTCAGCCGAGTTCTTCGCACCCCTGGGACAAGTGAGTGTTTTGAGGGCCAGGAAGGGACTGTGAGCCCCAGTACCTTTGCCATGTTAGGACCGGTGTCACAGCCACGGTTTGGACTTCAGCTGCCAGCCACCAGTTGCTTGATGAAGGAGGCTGATGTTGGAAGGGTTTAGGAGGAGATGGTCCCAGGTCCCAGGTGTTACCGGCCTCTCCTAGCTATTGCCTTCCTAAATCTTTGTCCTGACACAGACGTGGGAAGAAAGGAGGGTGGAGCTGGTGCCGCATCTTGCGTCTCCGTAAGCATCTCCAGGAGGGTCTCCTGCAAGGACGCCCTCGGGGGAAGGCACAGCAGCCGGATAACCCTGCTGCTGAACGATTAAAATAAAGGAATTGCTGGAGCTGGCTGCAGCAAGGAACCTCCCTGGTGGACAGCAGAGCAGGAGAGCCCATGTGGAGCACGCGGATGGTTGGGTTCACAGGGGGCTTCGTGCTGGGCCGGCGGGGAGCGGTGGGTCCCTGCCGCGGGCAGGCGTGGCGGCCCCCGGTGCATCGCCCACCTCCGGTCCCCCCGGCGCTGGGGGGTCCGGCCCCGGGGAGCCCTGCATGGGCCTGGAAGAGTTAACGGCGGCGCTGGCTGTGGCAGCGCTGACAAAGAGCGGTTCTGTGTGCGACGAGCGGATCAGGCTCGGAGGGAGGTGAGCTGCAGCATACCAATTACACCGCGCCGCGGGCAGGCGGGAGGAGCGTTTTGTCTGTGGTCCTGCAGGTCCGTCCTCGGGACACGGCCAAGGCTTTCCCCAGCTCACATCTTCGGGGGAATCAAGCAAAGGGACGTTTTAGGGACGGAGGGAGAGGAGCACAGAGGGGGCTTGGAGGGGCCCTTGTGCAGCAGCAGAAGGGGCTGGGTCCTGCTGCTCCCGGCAGAGCTGGGAGGAGGAATCCAGCGAGCAGACGGCCGGGTACGGCCGGGTTACTGCTCCACAGGCACCCAGAAAGTATGCCCTTTGTCTGTCCCGCAATTAAGGCGAGGTAGTTCGACTAATTGGGGAGCTGGGGGGATGGGCGAGGAGAAAGCCATGTCAATCAGAAATATTCTGGCATGCAGGGACACGTGCATTTTGTCACGTGCGAGTCTGGGATTTGCAGCCAGGCCTGTGCTTTTATCTGAAAGGAGTCCATGGTGGTCGGTCCCTTTTGTTGGGAAAGTGGGTCACGGTACCCCTGCCACCAGCACCCGGCACCTGCAGCTCCGGACGCAATGAGGCAGAGTGGGGACGCGGCAGCCTTCTCCCCTTCCTTCCCTTTGCCCCCAGGATGGAGCTGGTGGCCCTGCTCCGAGCAGCTCTCACCGGCTGCAGGTGGCAGAGGGAGGCCTCTGCTCCGTGCGTGCTCAAGCAGCACCCCCGAGCACTGGTTCCCACTCGTTGCCAGTGGGGTCCGGGCAGAGGAGCGGCACCAGTGAGCTTGGTGGCACTGGTGGGAAGCCAAGGCTCGGTGCCAAGGACCAAATCTGTGCACAGCTGGCAGCACCTCATCCCCCTGCAAAACCCGGCAGCCGTGCCTCCTCGATGCCTGGGCTCCGCTCTGCCCGGACCACGCAGCGCCCCGGCGCTTTCCCACAGCCCCGGTAGTCCCTCCCCAAGTCTGCCAGCTGTGGGTCCCCTCTCCCATGCGGCGACCAAGAGTGTCCTCCTGCTTTTCCTGGCAGCTGCCAGGTCTAGTTCACGTCTGTAGGAACCAGAGGTGCCTGGTGGAGCCTTCCCTCCTCTCGCATCACCCCACGGTTATGCCGCCTCCTTGCAGATCTCCGACATCTACATCAGCGGGGAGTCGGGGGACATGTCAGCCAAGGAGAAACTGCTTCTGTGGACGCAGAAGGTGACCGCAGGTTACATTGGCGTGAAGTGCACCAACTTCTCATCATGCTGGAGCGATGGGAAGATGTTCAATGCGCTCATCCACAGATACAGGTAGGCGGAAAGGAGCAGCGGAGAGCATTGTCTGGGTGGGAGGAAGGGCTGGGGACCTCCCAAGGGTCCCTGCCCACCACTGCCTTTGGTGATGGTCTGGAGTGCTTGAGATGTAGGTGAGGCTTGCAGGGTCTCTTTTACGTTGAAACCATCTCCTCTGCCAGGGGGCTGAGGGGTGGGTGCTCAGAAAAAGCAACAAATACATCAGGTTGCAAGAAAAGCCATGTCCAGTGAGGCTGGGGAGGGAGGCAAAAGAGAGCTTTTAAACTGGAGCAGGGAGTGCAGCAGTGTTTCACATGTTACCGTTTCCCTTTCTGCTTTCGGTCAGTAGCAGCACTTAAGCTTCCGTCCAAGGGTCTCGGAGCTCTCCCAAGCAGCAGGTGAACCTTTCAGTTCCTGGTGAGGCAGCACAGCACCGCACACCTTCCCCTTGCTCAGCGGAAGCGATGAGTCAGAGCTGGGGACAGCAGGGCCGGCTTTGCCCTGAGCTGCTTGTTGGAGGGGACATCACACGGCTTTGAGAGCCTGAAGGAGGATAGCAAGGGCCCAGTGAGAAAGCATCTGGTAGCTGGAAATAGCACTGCCTTCCTGTGCCGCCCTCCGCTCTGCTTCCCAGAGGGGATGGGCTGGGGGTGCTGCAGCCCAGTGCCCCTTGGAGAGCCACCAGCTGGGACAGGGACTCGGCGTGAGCCCCTCGGGGCGGCGGTGCCCGTCCGGGGTGCTCAGCCCTGGGCATCAGGAGCCTGGTGTGTGTCTTGCAGGCCAGATCTGGTGGACATGGAGCGGGTGCAGATCCAGAGTAACCGGGAGAACCTGGAGCAAGCCTTTGAGATCGCAGAGCGGCTGGGGGTGACGCGGCTGCTGGATGCCGAAGGTGAGCGGCTGGCGAGGGCGGCTGGGGTGGGGCGAGCCGAGCCCTCTGCCTGCTCCTGCCCCTCACGGCGCCTCTGCTTCCCCTTTACCAGACGTGGACGTCCCGTCTCCAGATGAGAAGTCTGTGATAACTTACGTGTCTTCAATCTACGATGCCTTTCCCAAAGTCCCTGAGGGAGGAGAAGGGATCAGTGCTATCGTAAGTGATGCTGCTCTGCACCTGAGCTGTCTGGGAAGCTGACCTGCGGCCAGCTGGGACGCTGCGTCCCTCAGGAGAAGGGTTGGGAGGTTCCCCTTTGGCCATAACAGCCCCCGGAGACCTGCCTGCTGGCGGTGCTTGACCAGGGCGTGCTCTCTCACAGGAGGTTGATTCGAGGTGGCTGGAGTACCAGACCCGCGTGGAGTCCCTCATCTCCTGGATCAAGCAGCACACGATACTCATGTCAGATAAATCCTTCCCCCAGAACCCCGTAGAGCTAAAGGTAGGTCCTGGGCAAGGTCCCTGTGTGCTCAGCACTGAGAGCCAAGCGGTGGCATTCCCCGGGGTGGTCTCTGATGCAACCTTTCTCATCCCAGGCACTTTATAACCAATACATACACTTCAAAGAAACTGAAATCCCAGCGAAAGAGCAGGAAAAAGGAAGGATAGAGGAGCTCTACAAACTGTTAGAGGTAAGGTTTGTCATAGCTACCCAGAGGCTTGTAGGTGGGAGTGTTGTGCTTTTAGCAAGACTAAAGTGTGCTCACTTCAGGTTTATTTTGGAATGGAGAAGTGGAAATAACCCTCAGGGCAAATTATTTAGCAAGTAGCACTCAGCAGGAGCGGAGGCAGAGCTGTTGCCTCATAGCCCCACTTGCTTTGCTGTAGTCTGTCTCTGGGCAGCTCGGGAAGGAGGTATGAAATGCCGTTCTGTTGATGTTTTCTCCAGGTTTGGATTGAATTTGGACGCATCAAGTTGCCCCAGGGGTACCACCCCAATGACGTGGAGGAGGAGTGGGGCAAGCTGATCGTAGAGATGCTGGAGCGTGAGAAGCTCCTGCGGCCAGCGGTGGAGAGGTCGGTGCTCCGCACGATGCAGGCAGAGTCTCCTGCGGGGACATCCCCACGCCCCTGCCTGGAGGGGTGTCCCAAAGCCTTTCTCTCATTCTCTTCCCTCTGTTGTCACAGGCTGGAATTGCTGCTACAAATCGCGAACAAAATCCAGAATGGAGCTCTGAGCTGTGAAGAGAAACTCACTCTTGCAAAGAACACGCTGCAAGCTGTGAGTGGGGGGGTGTTATTTTCCCCCTTATGATTTTTCTCCTGCCTCTTTTTTTATGCCCATCTCTGTCCCTCTCTTCTGCGTGGGGCAATGGGTTCCCGTGGACAGCTTTCCTTTGCCTGTGATGTTGAGCCCATCCCAGTAGGGCTGTAGGTGCAGAGGTGGATACCTGGTGATCTACAGCACAAGGGCCTTGGGGACAGACAGGCTGGCGGTGCAGCTAGCGAGGCCGGACCTCTGCAAAGCTGCTGGCTTGGAAGAGAACTACAGTTCTGGGAGAGCTTGTGGTACCACGAGGCTTAAAAAAACACAAAAATGTGTTTTGTTTCTCTAAAAGAGTGGCAGAAAATACTTGGTTGCAGATTGTCGATAGCTGGTATGGAGTAGATTTCTGAAGAGTGAGTGTTTTGTTCTGGGAGAAGGAGGTGCAGTGAGGTGCAAGGGCTGAGAGTTAAACTGGTTAAACCCAAGCAAGAAATGAGATGCCCATTTAAGTGACAGTCACTAACTGCAGGGAGCCTCTGTCACAAAAAACTTTCAGTTCATCCGCAGAAGCTTTTCTAAAGGGGATGTCCTGGGTGCCGTGTGAGTTAGGCGTGGATGTTCCTCTGCTCAGGTCAAGCCTGAGGATGAAAAGGTCCTTTCGGTCTTGAAATCAGTGCTGGGTTTCCACCCTGTTCTCTCTGCCCACGTGCCTGGGCTGGGGACCCAGCCCTCAGTCTCCTCTGTCTCGGTGCAGGACGCTGCTCACCTGGAGTCCGGCCAGCCGGTGCAGTACGAATCCGACGTGGTCATGTACCTGCAGGAGTGCGAGGGGCTCATCCGCCAGCTGCAGGTGGATGTGCAGATCCTTCGGGATGAGAATTACTACCAGCTGGAGGAGCTGGTGTTCAGGTGAGAGGAGCCGTGTCCGAGACAGTCTGTGTCTGGAGGAGCGTGTGCAGGGCCTGATGCACAGGGCTGCTCCGCACCGCTGCAGGAAAGGAGGGCACGTGCGTGCCAGGAGACAGCACAGCACCAGCCCCATCTTCTCACACGTGCCTTGTTTGCTCCTCCAGGATCATGCGGCTGCAAGACGAGCTGGTGACGCTGAGGCTCGAATGCACTAACCTGTACAGGAAGGGCCACTTCTCCACCCTGGAGCTGGCGCCCACTTCCACGCTGAGCACGACACACTTGAAGGGCGAGTCCCTGACAAAAGGGCTGCACACCTCGTCTGCCTCCTGGTTCCGGAAGCCCATGACCAGGACAGAGCTGGTGGCCATCTCCTCTTCCGAAGACGAAGGCAGCCTCCGCTTCGTGTACGAGCTGCTGGCATGGGTGGAGGAAATGCAGGTGAGAACTGGCTCTCTGCCCCCCAGACTGGACCAAATTAGCTGTCTCCCCTCACATTGATGAGGGAAAGCAAGAGGCTGGATAAGACTGAAGTAGCCTGTTTTTTTTCCTACCTTTATCTGCAAGTAGTAATTGTTTTGATGGTTCAGAGTTTCTGGAGAGCACCGATGCTTTTGTCTTGAGTTGAGTTGTCTCTTGTGATCCCATTTTTCAGCAGATATTGGAAAATCCTTTCAAAGCAGCATGCAAATCTGTAGTGATCCAGTCAGTCCTTTGGTCTTATGTGGGCATGGGACCTTCTACCAGGACTGGTGTGATATTTGTCGCCTCTTTAGTGACCCTAGGAGGTTTCCTTGTCCTCGTGTCCATTTGAGATAGCACTCCTGGTCTGCAGGAGCTTGACTTGGACCTCTTGGTCTGTTTCAGATGAGGCTGGAGAGGGCAGAGTGGGGCAGTGACCTGCCAAGCGTGGAAACCCAGCTGGAGACCCAGCGGCACATCCACACCAGCGTGGAGGACTTGGGCTCCAGCGTCAAGGAGGCCCGTATGTACGAGGTACGGTGCTGTGGGCTGGGTGGCACAGTGCCTGGAAGGGTGAGGGCATCGGGGTGTCAGCTCTTGTGGGTGAAGGTGGCTGGGGCAGATATTTTTTTAAGGACAGAGCTTCTGAATGATGCTGGACTGGTGTAAGGGGCTGCTGCCCTGTGAGCCATCCTCTCTTCCTCCTCTTGCTCATGCAGAGCTGAGGAGAAAGATTTGGAGACAGGTTTTAAAGGATGCTGTCCTGCATCAGGTAACAGGAACGCTTTCATCCTTCAGGGTAAAATGTCTCAGAATTTCCGCGCTAGCTACACAGAGACGCTTGGCAAGCTGGAGACACAGTACTGCAAACTGATGGTGAGTGGGTTTCGTGTGTGCTTCGAGCACCGTCTGCCACGGCAGGGGAGCGCCTGGTCTGTCCCGGCCACACGGGTCGAGCATCCCTGCTCTGCTGCTGGACGGGTGGGAGAAACTGCTCATCTTCAGAGCAGGAAAGAGGAACCGCGTGTCTCTTCTCGAGGCTCAGCCCCCGTTCTGAGAGCTCACGCGTGGCTGGCTTCATTCTGTTCAGGAAACCTCGAGCTTCCGACTGAGACACCTCCAGAGCTTGCACGGGTTTGTGTCTCGAGCCACTGCTGAGCTGATTTGGCTGAATGAGAAGGAGGAAGAGGAACTGGCATATGACTGGAGTGATAGCAATCCAAACATCGCAGCCAAGAGAAACTACTTCTCGGTGAGTGACCGGCACGGGGCTGGGCTGGCAGGATGGGTGCTCTCCTGATTGTGCTGCTGTGGGACCTTCAGCTGCTTGCAGAAATCCCCAGAAGTGGCATGCTCCCTCCCAAGTCACTGAGCTTGTAGCTCATGAGTGCAGCTGATAAAAGATCTCTCCCTAGAGCTGAAGGTACACAAAAGTGTCTGTTTCAACTGAGTGTCAGTTGAAAAGGCATCAAGAGATGTCTTTTAGCACTGCTTGAAACTAAAGACATTCTTATGTAGCAAAAAAAAAAAAAAAAGTCTGGGCTAAAGAGGAAAATTGATTCCTCTTTAAAGCAGTATAAATAAATTGCTGTCTTTCCACAATTGTAATGTTTGGAACTGGAGAGGTCCCTGGGCAGGTTTCCAACATCTGTGTTAGGTCTGCCCTGTGTGTTTGGTGCATGAGGTATCCTGATGGGAAACGGCTGTGGTACGATGACAAGCCTTGCTGGCTTCCTATCAGCAGCTCAGATCTGCTGATGTTTACTGCAGTGCTCTGATACTGCTTGTTTTATTAGCTGGACACGTGCTCTGAGTGCAGGCTGCTCTTGATAGCCAAGATTTGGCCTTTGCTTGTGTCCTTCACACAGGAGCTGACGATGGAGCTGGAAGAGAAGCAGGACATCTTGCGGTCCCTCCAAGACACAGCCGAGCTGCTGTCCCTGGAGAACCACCCCGCCAAGCAAACTGTGGAGGTGAGCGGGCAAGCGGCAGCCGGGGGAGCCGGGAGGGAGCAAACCTTCTGACATGGGCTTGGGAAACGTGCTGAGCTGCTGCCCTGCCCCGCAGTGCCCTCGCAGGCACTCAGAGCTGGTAGTGTTTTATGGTGCCGGAAGCACATCAGCGCCATGATAGGGCTGTTTTATTCTGGGGACACAATGAGAAATTTAAAGCCATTCGCATATATTCCCCGCCTCAAGATAAGGCACTGACAAGCTTGTGCAGAGCGCGAGCCTCCTCCTGCAGCGAGGTCATGCAGGGAATGGCCTTGGCTCGCTGGGAGCTGCGGGTTTCCAGAAGGCGTGGTGGTGAAGCGGAGGGCTGCGGGGACGCGCTTTGTCCTGGCGTGCGATTTCCTGGCAGGCAGGCAGAAGGCAAACCTGTGCCTGCAGCAGCCCCCGGCATGTGCCGGTTCCTGGTCTGCGTTCTCGTGCTCTGTGTCTGTGTCCAAACAATCCTGGCTGCAGCCAGACCTTGCCCATTTATGTACATCCCACCGGCGGCAGCGGTGTCCTTCCTGTGACCCTCCTTGCTGGTAAGTGCTCATTATTCATTGCTGTTTGTGTGTTTCCCAGGCCTACAGTGCTGCTGTGCAGACTCAGTGGCAGTGGATTAAGCAGCTCTGCCTGTGCGTGGAGCAGCACGTGAAGGAGAACGCTGCCTACTTCCAGGTACGCAGGAGGGGCAGCCCAAACTCCACTGGTCTCAGCAGGAGAGCAAACCCTGCTGCACGTGTAGGTTGTGATGGAGCATCTGCTGCATCCCGGTGCGTGAGCTTCATGCTCTGCATTTCCCTCTGTGGCAGAGGGAAGCAGGGGTTTGCAGTGCTCATCGGGGTGCTTTCTCCCGAATCATCTCTTTCTTTTTAGCTGCTCCCAGGGAATATCTCACTTGGGCCAGAGGGCTCAGCTTCCCTGCGGTTCTGGCCATCCTCGCGGGATGCTCGCTGCTCCAGCAGTGCTAAGGCTGGAATAGCGGCAGGACACTGCTCGTTGAGATTTTGGGGTGGTCTCTTGCAGCGCTGTGTGTTGCTGACGGCGGGGTTGAGTTGTGCAGCTTTCTGTGACGCTCTTTGGCTTTTCAGTTCTTCAGCGATGCCCGGGAGTCAGAGACCTACCTGCGCAACCTGCAGGACTCCATCAAAAGGAAGTATTCTTGCGACCACAACACGAGCCTGACGCGGCTGGAGGACCTCCTGCAGGACTCCATGGTGGGTTTACTGAAGTCCCCGTCACCCAGGGTGGGCGGCACGTGCCCCGCTTGCTCCAGTGCAGCAGCATTGCCTGGGGCCCTCACTTTCCAGGGAAAATGAGGTGCACTTTATCCCCGCAGTGACACAGTTTCACGTAGCGTGTGCCCATCTCGGTGCACCTCCTGTTTCAGTGGAGCTGCTGGGTGCGTTTGTACACAGCCGTGGGGCGCAGGCTGTGCGTGACCCCGCTGCACCGCCACGTGCACTGAGCGCTGCCGATGGTAGCGGGGTCTCGGTCGTTACAACAGGCAACGCGTCCTTCTTGTTCAGAGGCGCTTGCCACCATCCTCCCATGCCCTTTGGTGTAGAGAGGCGGCGAGTGCTGCCTGGGCAAGGCCGTAGCTGGGGATGTGGAGAACAAAACGGCTGAGCTAGTTCTTCCCGGTGGTACCTGTCCACAGCCGTGCGGAGGTGGCCGTGTTCTGCTGACGGAGGCATCGCATGGAGCCCGTAGCTTGCTCATGTTGTGCTCCAGCTTGTTAGCTGGCGCTCGCTAGGAGCGCGGTGGCAGGAGAAGAAGCGCCTGATCTTTCCGCAGACCGAATCTGCCATTAGTCCCTTGCGCCGTGGCGGTGGGTGGTGGGTGGCAAAGGCTCAGACGGGGTTTGAAAACATGGACAGGGAGAATTTGGGCTATGGGTTAACCTCAGCCCTGATGGAAGGGCAGGGAGGTTAAAAGTGTGTGTGTGAAGGCTGGTAGCTGCTTTAGCTCCAACTCCACTGATCTGCAGCGTGTCCGCAGTGAAGCTGCGAAGCCGTTGCTGGCTGTTCACGATGGGTGCGTCAGCTGGGCCAGGGCTCGCTGTCCCCTTTCCTGGAGGCTCGGGGGTTCCATCCTCTCTGTCACAGTCCCAGCGCTGTCCTGCTCTGTCCTGCGAGGTTTCCAGGACGTGGAGCAGCCCTCGTGGCTCTCAGAGCCGTGTTTGCCAGCCCCGGGACACAGCCGGCGGGCGGGAGAGTCTGGTGCTGGCGAGCGGCCGCAGGGTCAGGACTGGGGCAGCTGCCCCCAGCGCAGCTTTATTACTCTTTCTTACCTAATGAGTTAAAGTTGTGTTTCTTCCAATCATGCTCCCGGGGACAGGCACAGGTAGTTTATTTAATCATTTCTTCTTTTTCTTTTTTTTTTTTTTTTAACCATTAAATTATCCTCCACTGTTCTTAGCACACTAACCAACCCTGAGAGTACAAAGCATGAGGGAGAGCTTTTTTCTGGGATCCTTTTTAAACTTTTGCAGCCAGAACAGGCTAGCTGCGACTAATCACATGAGCTTCCAGTGTTGTGATCCACACACGTCTCCATCAGTGGCTGGAGGTTGTTCCATGGGAGCTTTGCCACCAGTCCCCTGGGTCGTCCCATCACTGAACCCAGCAGGGACTTGTGGGAATCAGTTACACAGCATCTTCCTCCAGCTGGCAAATTTCTGCCCAAATCCAGAGACCTGTGCGATCACTCCACCACTAGCCACTTCTCCTGAGATGTTTTACCCACATAATTCATCATATCCCCATTCCAGCCATTGATTTAAACATGCCTTCATTCTTTGCTTTAGAAAAGGGAGCATGCTTCTGTGGTGTCTCTTCCAGGCAACTCTATGTCCCTGGCTTTGGGCTGGGGCTTGTCCTGCTCTTTGCCACTTAAACTTCCTGGGACTTTAATTTTGATTTATGCTGTGTTCTCTTTTTTTTTTTTTTTCTCCCCTTTTGAAAGACAGTGTTTTCTTGTCCTAGCAGCAAAAGAGCCAGAGGCGTGCATGCAGCTTGGCAGGGCAGCGGGAGGAGTAGTGGAGAGGTCCCACCCCCGAGCTGAACTCCTCTCCCCTCCATCTTTCCTCCCACCCCGTCCTCCTGACCCCTTCTTCCCACCCCAGCCAGGGCACAGGCTCCTCCTGACGTGTTTGTTCAGCCCCTGAGTTCCCAGCGTAGCTCTCGAAGGCCAGCGTTGGGGCGGGGGGTGCCGAGGTGCCCGAGAGAAACCTCCTCTCCTCCTCGTCCTCGAGCAACACGTGCTTCGTCCTTCTTCCTGCCAGGACGAGAAGGAGCAGCTCATTCAGGCGAAGAGCTCCGTCGCCAGCCTGGTGGGCCGGTCCAAAACCATCGTTCAGCTCAGGCCCAGGAACCCGGAGCACGTCGTGAAGAGCACGATCCCAGTCAAGGCTGTTTGTGACTATCGGCAGATCGAGGTGAGGGCTGGAAGGGTGTTGGCAAGGCTTCGAGCGGGAAGGCAAGAGGGTGGCAGGGGAGCAATGCCTGTGAGGTTTAGGACTGGTTTAGTGGTGTCTGTCAATGAAAAGCGGGAACGGAGTGGGAAGAGAGGAGGAGGGAAATAGCTGCCTGTTTTTCCTGGAGGAGACTTCCACATCTCAGATTTATTCTGGGCAGGAGTTAAAGTCCTGTTCCCCAAGGAGGATGGGCTTCATCGTCCTCAGCCAAATCGGCACGTGGGTGGTAGCCAACTTTGTTTAACTTCCTTGTCCCTTCCTCTCCAGACATGAGCGTGCTGCACTGCTTGGCAGCGCGCTGAGCTTTTGCTTGATTAAATATAGCCGTGTACGTGGAAGCTGGCTTTCCGTGCCGGCAGCAAGGGCGGGCGCGTGCAGCCCCGCTGCTGGCTCTGACGGGCCGGGTGTTGGTGCCGCTGCAGATCACCATCTGCAGGAACGACGAGTGCGTGCTGGAAGACAACTCCCAGAGAACCAAGTGGAAGGTGATCAGCCCCACGGGGAACGAGGCCATGGTGCCCTCTGTGTGCTTCCTGATCCCCCCTCCCAACAAAGAGGCCATCGAGGTGGCCAGCAGGTAACTTGCTCGTGTCTGCTGCGGGGGAATCCTGGGGTGCAGATGGGCTATTTACCTTTCAGAGGTCTGCTGTGCTGGGGGCAAGGGAAAACAGCCCTGCCTGGTGTTTGGTCAGTATGAATTGCAAGAGGCAGGGGAGGTTGATGACATGGGAGAAGACAGGTCTGGGGTGGGAATGGGAGGAGCAGGTCCTCGTGGGGAGGAGCGGGGGTGGAGGAACAGGTGAGTGAAGGAAGGAATCCCTTGTGGGTGTACGGCTGCAAACTCCGTCACAGCAACCACTGCAGTAGCTTGTAAAAGAGCAAATAGCAGTTTGGGAGGAGGGATTCCTGGAGGGATCTCTTGCACTGAATGGCAGGAGGGCAGGAGCGTCGCTCGCTGTAGGCTCGGATTGCCGGCTTGACGGGCTGCTGGTTGGCAGTGGTGGCGGGCAGATGAACAGGGTCAGGGCTGATGTGCTGGGGAGGTCTGGGGCTGACGGATCTGCTCCTTCCCATCACAGGGTAGAACAGTTGTACCAGAAAGTGATGGCTCTCTGGCACCAGCTCCACATGAACACAAAGAGCCTCATCTCCTGGAACTACCTGCGGAAGGACATAGCCTTGGTGCAAAGCTTCAGCATGGAAAAGGTATGGTAGAAACTTCTGTGCCTGGCTCCTGAGCTGCACCAGTGCACTGTCTGGGCTTCCTCACATGGCTGGGGATGAAAGGAGGTGATCAAAGGGAGAGCAGAGACTGCAAGGACTGGGAAGTCAAGGGTCTTTGCACATGGAGCAGTGGGAAAACCTGAGCTTGGGGGTTCAGTCCAAAATGATTGCAGTTTTTCCCAGTAAAAAGAGCATCAGCAGTTTGCACTGAACTGTAATAAGAATAAGATTGTGGACTTAGCATTTCATTAGGGAGTGAGCAAGGCTGGAGGGAGGCATGAGGCTGATACAGAGGGGCTTGCCTTTTCTCCTCTAAAGAGAAAATACTCACTTGGCAAATGGATGAAGCTGGGGGAGGTTGGCCTCAGGCGATCTGCAGGAGGTTGTTCCCCGTGGTTGGATGTACTGCTTTTCCACTTGCAGCTCAGATCCCTAGCTCAAGGGGAGTGCCAGCAAGCCATGAGGAGCCTCCAGGCACACTACGAGGACTTCCTGCAGGACAGCCGGGACTCGGAGCTCTTCTCGGTGTCAGACCGGCTGCGCTTGGAGGAAGAAGTGGAGTCTTCCAAGGAACACATCCGGCAGCTGCTGGAGTCCATGGAGAATGGTAAGCTTCACAGGGCTGATGGATTAACCAGGAGCTGTGGGGACTAATAAACAAAGGATTTATGGGACGGCTCATTTTCTCATTTTTTCTGAGCTAGCTGGATGATGGTGTGAGCAGCTGCTCTACTTATTCCTCCATCCATTCAAATGTTCAGGCTTTGTCCAGCGATGTTCCTGCAGAGCGGGCTTGGGCTTTGCAGCTTCAGGTTAACTGCCAAGTCCTCTTATCCTAACATTGTTGGAGACAGGTTTAGTCATTAGTCGGGATGCATTCTGAGCACAGAGTCCTCCCTGCGTTCAGTCTTTTAACAAAATGTATGTGGCAGCCGCAGTCCCACAGCAGGACTGAGTCCCACTAGGATCGGGGACTTTGGCTTTGCCACGTGAGGTGCCCTGTGGCCGGACTCATTCTCAGCTATGTTTGAATGAGTTGACTTGATTCACTGGTTTTCCATCTGAGCAGAGCCCCCCGGCACCTCATTGCCAGCATGGTGCTGTGCGTGGCTCTGGGGCTCCAGGCAGGTACCAGGCAGGGCTGTGAGCTGCTCTTTCGGTTTGTCTGTGATTTGCAGAAGATAAGGACGAGACTGTTGCCAGGACGTATCTCTCTGAGCTCAAGAACATCCGTCTGCGCCTGGAGGAGTGTGAGCAGAGACTAGTGAGCCGCATCCAGTCCCCCAGCAGCACCCGAGCAGATGGTGACAGTATCCAGGAGAACACCATCCGCATCGCCGAGCAGGAGGTCAGTCCTGCTGAGAGCCGCGGAGGGGAGGAAGGTGGTGGCCGCTGCTCTTTGCGTGTGCCTGAACTGGCTTTAACTTCTCTGGGCTGAATGTGTGGGCAGGGGGTGTGTGACCCTGTGGCGTTCAAGGGGATCACAGAAAGTAAGCAGGAAATCAAGTGGGCTTCCTGCTCGATTTCATCCCCGACTCCTTCACTGGGACAATCCTGCTTTTCTCTGCCTGCTCACTCCTTTCATGTCCATTCTCTTCCTTCCACAGCGCGTGCAGGAGGATCTGCAGAGGCTGAAATCCGACCTGCGGTACGTTTCTGAGAGATGTTACAGCTTCCTCAACAAAGCTCCTGCAGGGTCCAGCACACCGCATTTGCGTTCTGAACTCGACGTGGTGGTGAACAAGATGGACCAGATGTATGGGCTGTCTTCCATCTACCTGGACAAGTGAGTTGGGACCCGCCTCTGTTCCTGGATACCTTTTTGTATCCAATTCTGCTACAGACCTTTCTTCTGTTTCTCTAACACAACAGTTTGTGTTGAGCGCCATCCGTCTGCAGCATGGGGTGCAAACAGCCTCACAGCCGAGAGGATCTCTGCCAAATTTTGTATGTCATTGTGCTGCCTCTCTCTGATTTGCCAGGTTGAAGACGGTTGATGTCATTATTCGTAACACCCAAGGAGCAGAGTCTCTGGTCAAAGGATATGAGGTTAAGCTGAGCCAGGAGGAGGCTGTCCCAGCTGACCTGACAGCTATTCAGTCGCACAGAACTGCCCTACAGGTTGGTGCTGTTCACTTTAAAGCGTGCGGGGAGAAACCAGCCAACCCTTTGGTGTTTGTCAAGCAGGGTCCTTCCCTTTCTCTGCTGAATTTACGTTGCGTGCTGTTTTTCTTGCCCCAGAGAGTTGCCAGGAGGATTTTGTCCTCCTCACGTGATCCCTTATTGCTCTGTAAAGGTAAAGGAGCTGCTATGGCCTTGTGCTTTCACCTGTAGGGCACAAGCTAAAACACGTGAACATCTTAACAGCTCCATGTCCTGTTGCTCTAAGACAGGGGCTGATGAACCAATCTGACTTGCTCCAAGCTGGGAACATGCTCCCCTCCGTTTGGCGTCTCCGAAGTCTGTAATCGGCCTGTTCTTTGCAGGTGGCAGAGACAGGGAGGATAAGTGCTTTCTCAGGCTTTTCAGCTACAGGAGGGAGAGAATCTCTGATTGAATGGCAGCCTTAGGTGAAGCTGTGTGTTCTGTTTTCCGTGGGGTTAAACTCAAGCTGTCTCTTGCTGTTTTTTGAAGCAATGGCTTGGGGAAGTGAAGGACAAGAGCTCCGTGTTCACCGTGTTAGAGGAGGAGATGGCGAAGGCGAAGGCAGTGGGAGAGCAGCTGTACCAGCTGCGACAGGAGCGCAGCATCGACCTCGAGCGCTATCAGGAGAAGGGAAGCCAGCTGTGGGATCGCTGGCAGAGAGTCTGCACCCAGATTGAGACCCGGTGAGAACCCCCCCTGCCTGCATTAGCAGATTTGCTTTCATGCTTCTGCTGAGAGCTTGGGTCAGGCTTCTTCGCAACAATACTTTTCCAGATGGGAATCCCACTGGTGACTGGGATGTCTCTATAGCCTACAGCAGGTTTTCACCCTCCTCTTGTCCTGATTCTTCTTTCAGCCATGCAGAGCTGGAAAGCATCCAGGAGGTGCTGAGCGATTACCGCCAGTGCCACAGTGCCCTAATCCAGTGGATCGAGGCGATCACCATCCAGCAGGAGCTGATGAAACCCGGACAGGCAGAGGACAGCCGAGTGCTGTCAGAGCAGCTGAGCCAGCAAACGGTGAGACAAAAGCTTGTGATGTCTTGACAGCATGGTCACTGCAGTGACCACGTCTTTTTCTTTTTCCCTTTTTTTTTTTTTCATCTGTGAGCTTGAAAACATGAATGCTTTAAGGCATATGAAATGTGATGGGGAAGAGACTGCAGGCCTGAGCTGTCAGGGAAACAGAGAAACTGCTTAATTTGAGGTGGAAATGGGCCTTGCATAAAAAAAATGGAGACTATAAGACTTCAAAAAGGCAAAGGACAGGGACTGAAGTTCAGCACGTTTCACCTGCGGCAGTCATCTTGACAACCATTTTTGCTTTGAATTTTGTTAAAGGCTTTGGCTGCAGAAATCGAGAAAAATCAAGCCAAACTGGACCAGTGTCAGAAATTCTCCCAGCAATACTCAGCTGCTGTCAAGGTATGGGCCCCTTCCTAAACCTAGGGCACAGCTGGCCGGGCAGAAACAGCCCCAGGACAGTTTGCATCTTGCATGCTCTTAGCTTCAGGCACGAGCAGCAGAGACCCAACTGTGTGTGCAGGCAGCCAGCAGGAATTAGGGATCTGAGGGTGTCAGTATGAAAGAAGTAACTGCAACATTTGGTTTCCTTTGCAGGACTATGAGTTGCAGCTCATGACATACCGGGCGTTTGTGGAGTCGCAGCAGAAGTCCCCCATGAAACGTCGGCGCATGCTCTCATCCTCGGACGCCATCACGCAGGAGGTAGGAGCGCGTCCGCGTCCCTTGCGAGGGAGCGGTGGTGTGGGGGGTTCTTCTACTCTGAGCAAATCGCCAAGCAGCCTCTGTGAAATGAGCTCCTTTCTGCTGAACTCTCTGTGTAAATAAAGTTTCCACCCTCGCTGTTTTTTCCAATAGCCAGAGAGGATGGCTTAGTGCTCTAAGCACCAGGTATGAAATACCTAGACTCCTGGGAACCCCTGGGTCAAATCCAGCGGGGTCGGCTCAGCCCTTCGGCCCGGCGAGGTAAATAACCAGAGCGCCATGCAGCATTACTGTGTGTGCATCTTTGGGATGAGACCTTTAGAGACTGAGGTCCTGTCTGCTCCATGTGGATATTAAAGATCCCAGTGGCCCTCTTTGTAAGAGTTGAGCACCCGCCCCAGTGTCCGTGACCGGAGTCTTCCCTTCGCTCCAGTGTTGTGCAGCATGCCGTGTGTGGCCACGTCCCTCCCCTCCAGAGTTGCTGCATTTCAGTGGTGCTGTACTGGGTCTGCGAGGTGCCTGGGGATCTTGCCAAGGGAGAGATGGTGCATCCATGTCGTGTACTGTAAAGTACGTCGCACCGGATTCACTGATTGTGACTGATGCATCCCATTTCTCCTTCTCTCCCTTTGCAGTTCATGGATTTGCGGACTCGCTATACAGCTCTGGTAACTCTAACCACGCAGCATGTGAAGTACATCAGTGATGCTCTGCGGCGGCTGGAGGAAGAGGAGGTAAGGGTATTATATGGAACTGAACTCCATTCAAATTGCCCTGGCTCGTTTCCTGGCACCCCCAAGGATGCTGCTCTGCTTCTCTGACATCTGCCCTCAGCTGTCAGTTCCACGTTTAGGTTGTGTGTCAGGTGCTGCTCCTGAGAGCCTCTCTGCCTCTGGAAATCTGGGACCCCTTTGACATGGTTGTCTTTTTCCTCCTCTGTTTGCAGAAAGTAGTGGAGGAAGAGAAGCAGGAGCATGTGGACAAGGTGAAGGAGCTCCTGGGCTGGGCCTCGGGCTTGAGGCAGAGCGTGCAAGGCAGGATGGCTGCTGCCAGGAGCAGAGAGCTGGGTGACATCGAGAAGTCCATCTCAGAGCAGCAGGTAAACAGAGGGCCTTCTCTGTCCACCTCCGACCCACGCATGTTACGTGTGCCCTGTCCTCATTGTATCGCTGCGTTATTCTGCTTCCAGGAGAGCTTTCCTACATCTCTAATGACCAAAAGCCCTGAGGCTTTCTATGAAATGCTCCATGAGAGCAACTGTGAGGCTGTTTGTTTAACGTCTGTTCTTTTTCTATAGCTGAATTAAGTTTCCTTCTGCTTTTTCAACAGGCCCTCAATGAGGAGCTGGCTGCGAAAAAGGAACAGGTCTCTGAGGCCATCAAAACTTCACAAATCTTCCTGGCAAAGCACAGCCACAAGTGAGTCCAGCGCGAGGAGGGAGGGAGGCAGGGCGGGCTGAGTTACCTTAAGGTGGGCGCTGGTGGGCTGGTGTCCTTGGAGTCCAATGCCTGATTTCCAGTGAAAATAGTGACAAGCCACACAGGAAAGTGGCCACTTTTCTCATCTGCAACAACAACTATGAAATAAGAAGCCTGTTTATTCTGTTGAGACAATATTAATCCACTTTAGCAGTGATCCAACCCCGTATATTTGGGGATTTGGTCATTATAATGCAGGTCAGCCTTTGCCGAGCACAGTTACTCTCCCTGATTTTTCACTGTGCCGGGCAAAGAGTAGGGCAGTGGGAAGAGGAGGCTTATGGTGGGTTTGGCCTTTTCCTTCATGGGAGATCATGTTTGTTCTGTGGAGCTGGGAGATGGTTTGTGTAGCTTCCCTGAGAGATTTCCCTTTCCCTTGCAGGCTTTCCCATCAGGAGAAGGAACAGATTTCCGCTCAGATCGCTGCTCTGAAGGACACCTACCAGGCGCTCTGCAGCGACTCCACGGAGCAGCTCCAGCAGCTCCAGAGCCAGCTGGCTCAGGAGACGGAGCACAAGGTACTGGTCCCCACTCGGTCCAGCAGCCACACGGCACGGGGTACTCCTCAGGGTGTGAAAAAGGTTTTTCTTGGTTGCGTGTCTCATGGCCACCAGCCGCTCACAGCCCATCGGCTTTCTTACTTGCATGTGGTTGCCCTCCCGTCTGTTTTGTCCATGACCTGAGGTGTCTGGGCTGGGGTGGTCACTGGTGGCCAAGCAGGAGCCGTTACCTGCTGTTCCAGGTCACTGAGAGAGAGTTGTCCTTTGCAGTGCTTTTAATCAGAGCTGTGTCCTGTGCAAAAGGGTTGGCTTGCTCACGTGGTGGGCAAAGAGGTAAATGGAGTTCTGTCCCGAAAGTGGTGCCCTTAGCAAGTCTGTCTCCTCCAAGTAATGCCCTTGCAGTGTTTTAGCCGGGGAGGGCTGGGTCTCACAGGCTGCCCGCGTGCAGGAGGCACAGGTTTTGTGGGTTTCCGCAGAAGCACGTTCGCCTGTGCAGTCTCACGCATCTCACGGTCTGGCGAGGGATTTGTTTCCGTTGTGCCTGAATGAAGTTGCCCTCCAGGTGGAAGGGGATTGTGTTGTCCCACGGGCACTCAGCAAACCTGGGTTCTGCGCTGACCCCCAGCTGGACCCGTTCGCACCCCAGTGCTCCTGCCAGTCCCCGTTCCTGGCTCTGTGGGGCAGGGGGGGCTCCAGGCACATCCTTACTGCCTCTGTACTGGTGTGAGCTGTCTTCAGTCATTCACAGATATACATGTACGTGTTATATAAGTGTATATACATGTGTCGATGGATATATTTGTTTGTTTGCTTGCTGGCTCCCTGTACTCTGAAGCAATGGCCTACTCAGATCTGGATGTGGCGCAGTTTTTGGCTGCTGGGTCAGTGAGTGAAGCCTTGTTCTAGCAGATCATGGGAAGATGGGGACAGGTCTGCTTATGTGAGATCTGTGTCTCCAGCTTTCACTTAAAAATACAGCATCTCCCTTTGAATTGGACTTTCCAACACATTTTGGTTGTCTGTGTGCAAGTCCCATTAGCCCCTGGCTGGCAGAGCGAGCTCGCAGTGCTGCTGCCCCACACAGCAAACCCGCTGCAGTCAGCAGTTGCAGCTCACCCATCGCGGCTTCTGCTGCTGCTGAGAGAAGCCTGCCGGTGGAAAGGACGCTTTTTCCTTTCCCTTTTCCTCCCTCCTGGGCAGGAAAATGACTTTGGTGTGCAAGCCTTCTCCAGGGCTCGCTGGGCCATTTCCCTGCAGCAGGAGCGTGCTGCGGGGCTCAGGTTAGAACAGTTTTCACTCACAGTCTCAATGAAGCCCAGGAAATGAAAAAGAGATGGCACTGGGGCTCCATCAGAGATTCTTGGCCCGTATACGAGATTATTATGTGGCTGTTGTGCGGTACAGTTGCTTCATTGTACAGGGAGCATGAAGGACTCTTAACATTTGCTTGCTGGGAACATCCAACTGTCAGACAGAGGTTATAAAATTAAAAAGAAAAAAATGCAAAGCAGAACTGCAGAACGCGCTAAATTGAGCATGATGTGTCCCTGTACAGTTTGTGTTTCACGTCAACTGTTTTTAAGATTAACTGACATCCTTGCTTACAAGTTTAACTAACCCTCCGGGACTTAAACAAAACACACAAAGTGAAAGAGGACGACCTGTGTGTGGGGTTCTTTTTGCAAACAAAACAGTCGCATGCTGGACGCTAACACCAAGCTTTACACTGTGTGTGATACGGCTGAACTGCTCCATAAGGCTCTGTCTTTAACTGCTCAAGGCACACCCTGCAACTCTGGTAAGTAAAAGCCTTTTACTCCCCTCCCTCCCATCTCCTCTTTTATCATTCTCTTTCCCCTCTTCTTCTCTGTCTTTCCTCGGCTTGTTCATTTCCAAGCGTGCATGTCTGAGTCTGGTGATGCTGGTGGGGAGCTTGGTGTTTCCCAGCAGGTCCTCCCAGCCTCTGCGGCAGGAGGCACTGGGGAGCTGCGCGCAGCGTGGCGGAGGCGGCATCCTCTGCCGTGCCACCACTACAGAGCACCCCGCCTGCCTGGGCTGGTAGTTGCCACTACAAAAACCTGAGGTCCAGGGATCCCGCAGTCCAGATTCGCTCCTCCCTATCCCAGCAGAAATATTTTAGTGCTTGGGCCAACTTTACACCTAAACAGTGCAACTGGGAGAAATCCAAAGGTCCGGAGCGCTCTTACTCTTTGTCATTATCTTAATTCTTACCCTCCCTGTGGGGATGCCAGCAAAAAGAGAAAAGCCCCTCCAGAAATAGGATGGTCTGTTCCCAGTCTGTCACCGTCTCCATGCTGGGACCTACAACTTCTTATATTTCTTCCCTTGCCCTAAAGAGCACGGCTGCTTCCAGGTGCTAGAGCAGTTGGACGTGCTTGGGGAGCTGCTGTGCACGCCAGGGGCAGCGCCCGTGCCCTAATGCATGGCTGGTCTGTGTTGCGGGGGAGCTGCTCCATGGCACGAGGCCCGTGGTGTTCCCTGGGCATCCTGGCATTAAAGTGCAGGATTTAAGCATGGCAGGAGTCAGGGTAGAAGCTGCACTGGGGCACCTTCTTAGATACCCTGAAGTGACATCTTTTGGGGTTTTTCTCATCTGTTAGTACAAAGTGGGATTCATGTTGTCTTTATTTCTTTAAAAACTTGGATTGTTGAACAGCTTTGGTGTGTTTGTCGGTTTCCTTCCCTGTTTCTCCATGGAGCATTAGGAACACTTCTGGGTGTTGCTGCTTGCTGCTTTGCTGTTACTGGTGGTGGATGTTGGAAGCATTTCAGTGCTGCCCTCGGTGATGGACTAGCTGAGCATCAAAAAACTTGCTGGCAATCTGAAAGCTAGCAAATGCACCAATTCGTGTGCTGCAATGCCTTTGGAGTTGCATTTCGAACACTTTGGGACTTACTTTCTAGCCTGTTTGGGGTTTTGAAACTTTTTTTTTTTTTTTTTNGAAACTGGTAACTCCGTAGTTCTCATGCAATCCAAGTGCTGGAAATGCTTGATTTTGGTTTGATTCTTTTCCTTCTCTTTCTGTTCTAGGGCAATGAAGCAGTGGCGGGAGTGATCGATCTTGGCACAGTAGAAATATTCCCTGTCTTTGGTGCCATGCAGAGAGGTCTTATAGATCAGGATACCGGCCTCGTACTCTTAGAGGCCCAAGTTATCACATCTGACTTAGTTGTTCCAGAGACCAGTGAAAAACTCTCCTTGGAGGAAGGTCTGGCAAGGAACATCATCGATCTCAGGACGTTCCAGGTGCTGCAGGAATTGAAGGATGCTCTCCAGCAGGTGGATGAAGTCCGATGTGAAGGGAGGCAGCTCCTACCTGTCGCTGCTGCGATAGAAGAGGGGAGGATTAGTGACAGTATTGGGCTAAAGATTCTTGAGGTTGAACTTGTCACCGGGGGCTTTAAAGCCCATCAGGGCAGAATCAGCATGGAGGCAGCTGTGCAAGAAGGGCTCCTTACCCCCCAGCTTTATTCCAGACTGCTGTCTCACCTGGAGAGTGGCAAGGATTTGATAGACCCCAACACTGCTGAGAAAATCAGTCTGCCTGAGCTCATGCACCGATGCATCATCCACCAAGAGACTGGACTGCGGCTGCTCCCCGTCAAGCAGCTGGCGGGTGGGATGGTGAGCTTGAAATCGGGCAGAAAAGTCAGCATCTTCCGTGCCGTCCAGGAGGGGCTAATAGACAGACAGGTGACAGTGAGGTTGCTGGAAGCCCAGCTCTTTGCTGGTGGCATTGTTGACCCCAGGACAGGGCATAGGCTGACTGTGGATGAGGCTGTGAGACATAATTTAATTGACCAGGATTTGGCATGCACGCTTCTAATCCGGCAGCTTCAGACAGGTGGCATCATTGATACAGTCACTGGAGAGAGACTGACAATTGATGAAGCTGTAAGGAAAGAGTTGGTAGCACCAAGGATTGCACTGGTGGTCCTGGAATCCCTTTGGTCCTTCATGGGGCTCCTGTGGCCAGAGACAGGGGAGATCGTCCCAGTTGCAGATGCTTTAGAGCAAGGAATCCTGTCCACAGAGCTAGTTTACAAGATTCTCAGCAAGAGGCAACTCATTAAGGCTGTCTTTATACCAGAAACCACTGAGGTGTTGTCCTGGAAGAAAGCAGTTGAACATGGCATCTTAGAGAGAGACGTGGTGAAGAAGCTGAAATCAACAGTCATACCTGATGTCATGGCCAGCGTGCAGCTCGCTGGCTCTCCAAGCAGAAGCAGGCATGGCCAGAGCTCCTCTGGAAGGAGTCCCACAGGTCCCAAAGAGCAAAGTGATCCTCTGCTAAGGAGTGACGATGAAAGGCTGATGTTCCACTTGATGACCCACAGCTACATCAACATCCACGATGGCCAGAAGCTGCTCTTGGTAGATGGAGAGTTGAACAATCTCACTAAAGCCCTCACCCAAACCCAAGAAAATGGATCCTGCGCACACATGTTGGAAGGGAGTGAAGGCTTTGAGGAGACAAAGGCAAATGCAGCTCTTGAAAGAGAGCCTTGCAACGGTTTGGCTTTGCAGCAGCTTGAGTTTCAATTTGCTGCTTCAAAAGAGCAAAGCGAAAAGGTCCTGCCCCCCAGAACTGCTTTGGAGAACGGAGAGGTGGTGATAGGACCTGGAAGCCGCCTGTTGGAGGCTGCAGAAGATGCCCTGCTTTTGGAGGAGCAAGGGCAGATTTATACTCAACAGGCTACCATCAAAAGTGAAACTGATTCTGAATTTGGTACAGAGCAAATAGCTTCTACAAGCAAGGACAAACATCAGGTAAAATTATCTGTGCCAGAACATCCCAGCGACCCTGGCAGTGGATTCAGAGAAACAGAGGAAATGATGATTGAGACAGAAGAGCCCAAGCCTATTATAGTAGTTGGAGTGGAAAAAATCAAAGATCAGAAGAGGGCATTGGAAACTGGGGCAGGTGTTGTGAAAAGTGAAAGCCATATGTTGGTGGATATCTCTGAAAGTAGAGAGAGACTGGAAATCATGGCAGAGAGGTCTCAGGATGTGGAGAAACCTGAATCAGAGGTAGAAGATGTTAAAGAGATTTATTTGCTAAATGAGGAAATGATGCAGAATGGCACGCTGGGAGGAGAGGAGATTGTGCTCCCTAGAGCTGGAGAGGCTGAGCAAATGGAGAGGCACACTGAAAACATTGAAAGTATATTGAAAGTGGAAGAAGGAGAGAGGGAAGAAGCGTCGGGTGATGAGTGTATGGATGACACATCTCTGCCAGCCCCTACAGAGCAGGATGAGGAGGACACTTTGGAAATGCTGTTAACACAGCTCCAAAGTGGTGGCATAATCCATGAGCAGACGGGCAAGACTCTTCTTCTAAATGAAGCAGTAGCCTGTGGAGTGGTGCCTGGCCACACAGCTGTGAAACTAATGGAGAAGATGAAGATGTTCAGTGGCTTCTTCGACTCGCATACGTGTGAATCATTAACCACCGAGGATGTCATTGAAGAGGGTCTAATGGATGAGAAGCTTCTCCAGAAGGTACTCGCATCTGACAAAGCGATAAGTGGTGTTCTTGACCCAGGTAATAACTTTGTCTACTCTATCAAGGACGCTGCTGCAGTTGGCCTTCTGGACAAGGAGACGGCAATGAGGATCTTGGAAGGGCAAGTGGTTACTGGAGGGATCATTGACTTGAAACGTGGCAAAAAAATATCAGTCACTTTGGCTTCAAATCTTGGCCTCATAGAGCCAGCTAGTCAGAAAGAGCTGGTCAAGCTGGAGAAGGCTTCCAAAGGGAAAAGCACTGATGAGGCAACCAGACAAAAGCTCATTAGCTTACAGGCTGAAACCAGTGGAATTGTG
The DNA here is from genome assembly GCA_013399115.1 of Anseranas semipalmata. Taxonomy (NCBI): domain Eukaryota; kingdom Metazoa; phylum Chordata; class Aves; order Anseriformes; family Anseranatidae; genus Anseranas; species Anseranas semipalmata. Next base: position 408,767 of record VXAA01003158.1, read on the forward strand.
GATCCTAAAACCAAGCATCCTTTGACTGTTGCACAGTCTGTTGAAAAAGGGCTCCTCGAAAAGGAAGAAGCATTTCAGCTCTTGACAAAGCAGATTGCAGATGGAGGAATAATTCATCACGTGTCTGGAATGAGGCTTTCGGTAAATGACGCAATGAAGCATGATTTGATCAATCAAGATTTATGTAACGAACTCACGAAGGCTGAAAGCGTGTGCCTGCACGAATACGTTCATCCAGTAACAAAGGAGAAGCTGCCCTTGCCCCAGGCCATATCGGTAGGCCTCGTTAGTCCGGACTTCCAGAGGAAAGTGCAAGAAATCCAGGCGGGGGGCGGAAGCGTTATTGATCCTGCTTCTGGCCAGAGACTGGCGCTCTGCCGGGCAGTGAAGGAGGGATTGCTGCCCGAGCGGGTTCTGGAGAAAGCCCTGTCGTCTCCAGAAGTGAAACAAGGCATAGTAGATCCTGAGAACTGCATGATCGTGCCCTACTCGGAGTTCATAAAGAAGTGTAAAATTGACATTGAATCTGGTCAGAGGTATTTGGAGGTGCATCCCTTCAGAGACATCAAGGATGAGGTGACGGGGAGCAAGCTCACGTGTGCCGAGGCGGTGAGGCTGGGGAAGGTGGACCCTCTGCCCACGCTGCGATTGCTGCAGGCTCAGGCAGACAGCGGGGGGTTCGTGGAGGGTGCTGTCAGCAAGAGGCTCTCCCTGAAGGCTGCTTTGGAGCAAGGGCTGCTGGATGAGGAAATGGCCAAACTCATCGCGACCAGCCAGATGAGGACTGGAGGAATTGTTGATGCTAGCAGTGGAAAAAGATTGACTTTAAAGGAAGCTGTTGAAAAAGGACTGATTAGCCAAAAATTAGCTGCCGCTCTTCAAGGTGCACAACTATCCGAAGACAAATACAGTACTGAGGTCCTCAAAGTAGATAAACCCTGCCTTTCCGAGGAAAAAAAGGAAAAAATATCTCCGAAAGAGGAAGGCGTGGTCCTCTATCCTAGTGCTGCAAAGCAGCCTGGTGGTGCTGAGCACAAGGCCAGAGCTGAAGCCGTGAGCTGCGACGTGGCTGGAGGTGCAGCCGCTGCTCCTGCGAGATCCCCAGTGACACCGAAAGAAGGGAAATCGAAACCCCTTCCTCAAGAAACTTCAGGGGGTGGTGTAACACAGCAGCAACAAGGAGAGGTTGAAGTGACTCCAGAATACCCCTTAGTATTAGGTACAGCATCCCTCTCTGAAGAGACAGTAGGGATAAAGGCTATGGAGAAAAGGATTGGAAAAAGCAGCTCCCATGTGAGAGCAGCGTGGGGGAAGGAATCGAGGAGGGAAGCAGCAGATGAGGGGACAGGGAAAGCGGAAGGGCCGGGATTTGAGGAAGAGCGGTCGTTCTTTGACACGAAAGTGCTTCCCAGAGCTGAGGGCAGTAAGGAGAGGAGGAGGAGAGGGTTTGTAAGTGCAGAGGGAGTCATGGCAGAAGAAGAAGGTGCAGTTGTGGCTTCTGAACGAGGAGAGAGGGCGGGCAGCCTGGATCAGGTAGCACAGGCAGCCCCAAGGGAATCTGTTTCTGTGGGTCAAGGGAAGGACAAGTTGGGTCCTACAGTGTCCAGAGAATCCCCCAGGACTGGTGTCCCTCTGAAACCGGCAGGAGATGAGCTTGCAGATAGGAGAAGTGTCAAACACACTGTAGGAGAAACCCTGAGACTGGATGCAGAAGCTGATCAGGAAGAAGTAGGTGAAACTGAGCGAAAACCTACCCAAAAACAGAAAAGCAAGAAAAAGAAAACAAAGCAGATTGATATCCCAGGAGACAGTGCTCAGCCAGAGGAATCTTCTGTGGAAAAGCAGTCCCTTCCTACTCTAATATCCAAAGAAATTCCAGGGAAGGAGGAGGACTTTGTCTCAAGTGCTCCAGAACCAAAACATGAAACAGCCACCAAGAAGGTTACTGCTGGGTTGGCAAAAGATGCAGCCAAGCAAAAGCAGATGGAGAGCAGCAGGGATGAAAAAGAAAAGAAGCCAATTTCTGAGACAGATGAAACAAGAACCACGGGGGGTCAGGTGCTCCCTGTTCCCCCAGAGCGAGGGGAAGCTCCAGCGGTGATCGAAGGTCAGAGCAGAAATGGTCATGATTTCTCTGTGGCATTTAAACCAGAGGAGAGGATGACCCAGGAAAACGCTGAAGTGGAAACCACCAGTGATGTGCTCAGTGCAGCCCCTGCAGCAGGCAAAAAGCCAGACGAATTGATCATCAGAGAGGAACCCGGAGAAGTTCAGGAAGCCTCTGCAACCCTGGAGCTTGGAGAAGACGCCCTACAAGGGCAAACAGCAGAGATGGGCACAGGCCAAGCTGGAGCCCCTCTTGCCCCCAGGCCCCACGGAGAAGCGCCCCAGGAGAAGCCCAGGCAGCCGGGGCCTGGCGAGCGGGGCCTGCTCTTACCCGTGATAGTGGAGGGGGAGCTGCTGGAGACCTCGAGGGAATCTGCGAGACCAGCCCAGGTAGATTACTGCTTTTTGCTATCTCAGCATTTTTTACGAGCTATTTGTATATGTTTGATGTTAAATTTGTCCCAGGTCCTTTAGCGCAGAGGATAGCCAGAACATGAGGAGTGGATGCCTGGGGCTTGATGTTGCAGTATCAGCTGCAATGGATTTGGCAAACGACCCAGTGATGTATGACTGAAAACACTCGAGGCTTGGTTGTGGCTTCTTTTTCCTGGAGCATTACTTATAAATGACTAATAAGTAGGACCATTTTTTGGCACTTTTACTGTAACACAATACATCTCTTGCCATTTATAAGCTTATGTTGGAAAAAGAGCCATGTGTTCTATTTTTCCTGTAGTAAATCTTGTAGATAAGGCTACCAAGTGAAGAGTCCCTGAAATGGAACTCTGTTAAGAGATTTCTTCTTTTAAAAAATATATATGTATATGCATATAATCGTCGGTTTTCTCCCTAAATTTGAGGTTTTGTTTTACCATTTGATTCTGTAGATCAAGTTCAGCAAGAAGATGTGTCTGGAGCACGATGAGAAGCTGATATCCTATCTTTCCATGCTCCGAGATATTGAGATGAGAATTAAACGGGTGCAGCCAGCAGAGCAGAACTTGGCCGCCCTGCAGGACCTGCTGCAGCAGGCTGAGGTGAGCACGGCCGGCCCCAGGCAGCACCGAGCTCTTCCCCCCTCTCCCCAGCACTTCTCAGGCTCCGTGCGCAGCCCTTGCACCTCCCTGCTCTGGGAGCAAGCGGGGCGCTTAGCCTCAGGCTTCACTGGCATTGATATGCAAACCCCATCTCTCTGGCACTCCCTCTGGCTCACCTTCTCCATGCTTAGACAGTAACCTAAGTGCAGCTGAAATGAATTTTACAGCCTGGAGAAAGACAGTCGAGTGCTGGCAGCTGAGCAGGGCTGTATGAACAGGTCGACTGCAATGAATCTTTCCAGCAGATACACGCAGTGTTTGGAGCTGGTTCTCCAAAACCTCTGCAGTGCTGTCATTTTTGGCAGTGGGAAGATGAAGTCACTGTATCATAGACTTAACGATGCTGTCTTGCCTCAGGCCCTGGGCGCTGAGCTGCAGGAGCTCAGCTTTCCAGTGAATCAGGAGTTGGACGCTGTGAAGTGGATTGTAGCCAACCCGCCTGAAGAAGTCCCTGAGCAACTACTGAAGGCTTTGGAGAAGGATGCCAAGAACCTCCAGAAGTCTCTGGGCTCCGCGAGTGATATCCTGGAGTCCCGGCTGCTAAACCTTCGCAGTGTGGCGGAAACCCAAAAGGTAGAGCTGGCAGCTGTCCCTGCTGTCCCACTGCCCTGTGCATCCTGGTGCTTCCCTGGGGCGCCCTACTCCTTGTTTAAATGGTGCACTTCTGTGTTTAAGGCTAAAATCACGACGCATCATGAGGCTCTCCAAGGTAAACTGCAGGAGCTGCTGAGCTGGGTCTCTGGCACCGCGCAGTCGCTGGACGGCAGTGATTACCACCATGCAATGGATGCAAACAGCTTGAGTCGCTGTCTCCAACACTACAAGGTAACCATGGCGATGGCCCTAATCCTTCCTGATGGATGAAGTTGCTGTCCTCTGTGCAGAGGAGAAGCTTTTAATCCCGCTTCCCTCCTGGAGCCTTGGTGGGTTTGCCCTTATCCTTCGTTGCAGGAGGAGCAGCAATATTGTATTTGCTCCAAAGTAATTTGTTTCCACAATGCATGAACCATCTGCTTTGGCTGTTAGGGGAACGTGCTCAAATGCAGATGTGTGTGGTGGAGGCTGAGCGGCCGGCAGGGATTCCTGTGGGGCTGAGAGGTGCTGCCTCTGGGGGGCTCTGAGAGCCCCCTCCATCACACCTGTCCTGATCTCCATTAACTGTATGAGGAGCCCAGGCCCCCCTCCACATTTATTCATCTTGTAGCAATAGCTCTCAAGATTTGGTCAGCTCAGCATCTCCTGTTTGCTGGCAGTCAAAGTCAGGGGATAAGAGGCTGAGAGCCTCTGGTACTGCGTGGTCAGCATGGGCTGTGCAGGGCTGCTGGTGGCTCCGGATCATCCTCAGAGGCAGCCTTGCATGCATGGCATGAGCAGCCTGTTGACGAGGTGCGGGAGGCCTCGTTCAGCGGAACCCTGGAGAATTGGTGTGGCGAGGCTCTGCCACTTCACTGCTGTGTGCTTCAGATAGCGTTTGGTTGGGCTTATGGAATACAGCGTTGCGGTGACACGGTACTTTTTGGGTGCGCACTGCTGCCTGTGCAGCAGTACAGTCTGCTCGTGTGTCCCATCTGAAGCTGGCAGTGCGGAGTAGTTCTGCCTGATGGGTCTTTTCTCTTCCCTTCAGGAGCTGAAAGAGCCCCTTGCTGACACCAAGTCTCAGCTCGACGCCACTGCCTTTGACATACAGTTCCTTATCTCGGAGCACGCCCAGGACTTGACCCCTCAGCAGAGCAGGCAGCTGCTGCGGCTGCTCAATGAGCTGCAGAAGGCTTTCCGGGACCTGTCGGAGCGCGTGACAGCGCAGGTGGAGGTCCTGCAGGTCTGTCTCCAGCAAGCGGAGCAGACGGATCAGGTGAAGGTTGTGGGACAGCTGCTTCCTGCCTGCAGTTTGCTCGCTGAAGTACTTTCCAGCCACAAGAGCGTGCGCTGAGACACCTCGTGTTTGGGATTTCATGTGCATGCCACTCACGGTTTATGACTTCCCACTGCACATCACGAGCTTCCTCTAAAGTCTTTCTTCTTCCTACCACGTAACTCCCAGGTGGAAAGTTGCTTTCCTCCCTAAAGGTCGAGCCCTGTCAGAGGTCTGGGTAGCACAGCTGGGCAGTCCTCTGCTGGGCATCGAGTTGTTTTGGGCCAGGTAGAATAAACACTGGTCTCTGCAACCCCACCAGAAAATCCCTGTGCAGAGCTGGCACCACAGCCAGCCAGCGGTTTTAATGTCTTATTTTCACCGCACAAGCCAGGTTTTGCTGACCCAAAGAAACAGCTGATGGTGTATCAAGGCAGCCGGCAGCTGCAAAAGCAAGTCCCGAGGTCTCTGCTGCATTCGTGCAGCACCCATCACTGCATGGATCCTCTTATTCAAGACAGTATTAATGTGTTTTTTATTAACAGTTGCTCTCTGTAACTCTTGCCTGTCCCATCTGGAGTGTGTGTGTATATTAACCAGTTTGCTTTGCTTTTTCAGATTGAGTGTGCGCCCATCCTAACCCAGGAAGAACTCGCTTTGCAGCTGAAGAGCTCTTAAGAAGGCTCTTTCAATTTGCTTCTGTTGTTTATCTTATGACTGAGAGAAACAAGCACAGTGTTTTGCACAAGTTTGTACATCACCTTGGTGAAATGCCCAGTGAAACTCAAAAAACTTTTATCTGCCCTGGGGAAGGGAACAGAAACGTTGCAGGGACTCTCAGGTCACATCATGCTCAATTGCTAAAACAGGCGCTTCTGTATTGTGCTCTGGCAGCAAAACGTAGGAGCTGGATCGGCTACAGAAATGCTTTCTCTCTCCTGGGCTCCCTCTCCAACCCCAGTGTCAAAAAGCCAACCTGCCTTAGGTTGTTTGGGGCTCCACAGCAGTGCTGCCTGATGCCAGGTTCTTACCTCTCATTAGATGAGTTTCTGGTGCAGTTTTAATGTTCATAAGGTTGAACTGAAAAGGCACAGAAACTTCTGGTTGAATTCTTCCAAGAGAGGACCATGTAAACTGGAGCGTAGCTCGACGTGGAGCTGGACGGGGTTCTTAAAAAAGCAAAATGAGAGAAACCTGCTTGAATGGTGGCAGATGTGCACTGAACAGCTCCCGTCCCCCAGCGCTGTTGCTGGGCAGGGACCTTGACCTCAGCCACATTCCTGCAGCGTGTAAACGTGAGAGGGGGAGAGAGCCTGGGGAGAGCTGCAAAGGCTGATTTCTGTGCTGCATCCTCATCTCCAGGAAGGTGCTCCAGCTGTAACCTCATGCCTTGCTTTTCAGCAACATGTGTGGCGGAGGCACAGCCCCGGTACTAACTGCCCCCTCTCCCCCTTCCCTTTGCTCTCGACCGCAGACGCTGCAGGAGCAGCAGGCAGCCCGCGCACAGAGCCTGGCCGAGCTGAGCACCTGGCTGGAGGCAGCAGAGGACACGCTGGCAGAGCAGCAGCGAGCGGCCAGCCAAGGAGACCTGTCCACGTTGCAGCAGAGGCAAAGCGATGTGAAGGTCAGTGCTTTGAAAAGGGAGGCTGGAAGCCGGAGAGGCTCGGCACTGCCTTGGGAGCACACGGAGCCTTATGGCATCGTGCTGTTGTCTGCCCAGGAGCTGCAGAGGAATATGCACACCCGAGCCGCCTCCTTCGCCAGCGTCCTGAAAACCACAGAGGAGTTTTTGGAGGAGAACAAGATGAAGATGGAGCCTGGGGAGCTGGCAGCACTGCGAGAGAAGCTTCAGCATGCCAAGGAGCAGTACCAGTCCCTGCAGGAGAGGACAGAGATGGCCCAGAAGGAGCTGGAGAGTGCTGTCACTGCTGCAGTGCAGCAGGAGACTGAAAAGGTAACGTGCGAAGAGCCGCAGCCCCTGGGCCTGGTTGAGGTGGACGGTGAGGTCCAGTCAGCAGAATCAGATTCATTCAAGGCCCTAGTGTCCTTCTGGGTGATGCAACATAAAGCAATTTACTGTTCCTCCGTGTCTGTCCTCTGGGTGAGGTGGGCAGTGACACTGCTCCCTGGTGAAACGCCCTGAGAGCGGCAGGCACAGATGATCTGGTTGTGGAGGAAGTGGGGGGAGTACAAAGCATCTTGCTCTGCCTTCAGGTTGACCCTTAGTGTGAGCACCATGCGCTCGTGAAACGTGTCCACACCTGTACGCGTGGAGTCGCAGCCCTTCAGGGTGGGGGCTGCCTGTGACCCTGGATTGTATCAGGGTGAGAAGTGCAACAGAGGCTGAGTTTGTTCACAGCCTCTTTGTGCCCTCCTCCAGTCAAAGAGCAGCAGTTCAGGGTTTTTCTTCTGTTCATTTTTGTGTCCGTCCCCCATGCAGCAGTTTGCTGAATATGAATAAAAGGGACCGTTCTTACCTGGAGCCTTTGTGCTTTCAGGTGAAGGCTGCCAAAGAGCTGGAGGAGAACAGCAATAAGATTGATTCCCTTTTGAGCTGGGTGGCATCGCTGGGCCAGAAGGGAGAGCTCCTGGAGTACAGACCGCACCCCATCGAGCAAGCACCAGGGGTGCGAGCAGGGAAGGATGCTCGGGACATCCCTGATGGCCACATCGTGGGAGCAGAGAGCACTGCTGAGAACCTGGATGAGCAGTACGAGAGGCTGAAGGTCAGGACTGACACCTCATCCTGCTTGAAGCTTTCTGTCAGTGTTACAGCGGGCTTCAGGGCTGCCAGACACAGCAACCCTGCCTCTGGCTGCTGATGCAGCTGGGAGCGGGTCGGGGTGTTGGATGGGCCTGGCCTCCAAAGCACCTGTTTGGGGTGGTTTTCCCTATGGGAGATTCGGGAAGTCCCTGCCCAACCTGGAGGATGCGTGCTCTGGGCGTTGGCAGGGCTGGCGTGGCGGACGTGTCCTGGGGCACGGTGCAATTGGGGTGACGAGAGCACGGTGCCCTTATTGAGAGGGGGTTACATCTGCTGGCGGAGCACCCGTTGGTGCTTCCTTAGCACTGCCGGAGGGTGCGGGGGCTCGCATCTGGGAGTCTGCTGCCGGTGGTTTGGGTGCGGATACCCCCGGTCGCAGGATTCACCTCTGCTTGTTGGCGTGTTTCAGGCCCAGCACCAGGAGCTGCTGTCCCAGCAGCAGGATGTCATCCTGGCGACACAGTCGGCACAGGCTTTCCTGGACAAGCATGGCCACAGCCTGCCTGGGGAGGAGAGGGCCAGGCTGCAGGGCCGGCTGGCGGAGCTGAAGGACCAGTATGCGGCTTCCCTCGCGCAGTCGGAGACACGGGTGAAGCAAGTGCAAGTGCTGCGGGACGAGCTGCAGAAGTTCTTGCGGGACCATGGGGAGTTCGAGGCTTGGCTGAAGCAAGCAGAGCAGGATCTGGAGGGAATGTGCAAAGGCGACAGCGACCCCGCGTCCCTCCGGCAGCTGCTGCTCCGGCAGGGGAGCTTCTCGGAAGACGTGATCTCTCACAAAGGTGACCTGCGGTTTGTCACCATGTCGGGTCAGAAGGTGCTGGATGCAGAGGGAGCTGCCAGGGATGCAGGGTCCCAGCCGCTGACATCTGGAAGCGTGGTGAAGAGCAAGCTGGAGGATGCGACCCAGCGATACACCACGCTACACTCCAAGGTATGGGAAGGGCTTTGCAAGGCTGGGAGTCAAACCCTGGGCACTGTTTTTCTCCTGTGCGTGTAGAATAAGCACTGATGGCACAGGGAAGTTTCCCTCAAGAGTGTCTGGCTGCGCTTTCAGTGTGTATGTAGCTTGAAGGACAAGGATTGTCTTCTTCTGGGTCTTGTGCAGGAGTAACTCTCTCTCTTGGTGTTGGTCTGCATGGTGCTTCCTGTAATTGCTTTAACGCATATGGCAAGATTGTTTCCTGTATTATTTTTTCTTTCTAATGATTCCTGTGCATTTTCCAGAGGTGCCCAGGTTGCTCTCTTCTTGTGTGCATCCTCCCATTATGTCTCATTGCTCCTTTGCAGTGCACCAAGCTTGGCTCCCACCTGAGCACCTTGCTGGATCACTACCAGCAGTTCCAGGAGGTGGCAGAGTCTCTCAGGACGTGGCTGCAGGACAGCGAAGCTGCAGTTGGGAAACTGCTCTCAGAGACGGTTTCTTCAGATCCTGCCGCTCTGCAGGAGCAGCTCGCCAGCGCTGGGGTACGTGGGCTTTGGGCAATCTCCTGGGTGAGCATTGGAGCGTGTGCGGGAATTTGGCCTCTGCTCTGAGCAGCCTCAGTGCTGGAAATCAGCAGCAAGGAACAGATTCGATCTGTTATATTTTTCTGCTGGTTGAGTGCACTGATATACCTGCGGGGTCGAGAAGTCCCAGCGCTGCAGATTAGATGGAGCCAGGCTGTTCTGAGAGGTGCTGAGCACAAGGACAAGGGGCTGCTGCCGCAGGGGACACCCCAGGGATGTGGGGGGAAGATTTCCCTGCTGCGAGAGTGGCCAGGCGCTGGGACAGCCCAGACCTGCTGAGCAACCTGACCCAGTGCTGGAGTCAGCCCCACGTGCAGCACTGAACTGGGCTGTCTGACCTACATTATTTATTTTGGGGATTTTTTGATTAACTGAACAGGGATCCTCAGGGTTTGAATGGAGCACCGAGCTCCGCACGGGTGAAATTCTCTTGTGTGTGACTGACTGCCGACTTTGTCTTGTCTTGTGTCAAAGCAGCAGCTGCAGGGAAACCTTGCTGAGCATCAGATGCCAGTGGAGAAGCTCCAGAAAGCGGCTCGTTCCCTGCTGGAGATACAAGGAGAGCCAGCCCCTGACCATGGGCACATTCAGGAAACAACAGGTACAGAGCAAAGCAGCCAGCAGTATCGGCAGGGATGGTTGGGGAGAGACTGAAAGCAAACGAGGGGGGAGGATGGATGAAGTCTCCCACACCTGAGGGAAGATGGGACGAAGATGGAGGCACAGTGATTTGTCTTCAGAGCATGTGTTTGCACGTAGGGAGGGCTGTGATCCAGTTTGGCCATTTGCATTAGGCCCGCTGTCTCGTTGCTGAGCTTGGGGTCAGCGAGAGCCCAGCAGGAGTTCCTGCAGCTCTGCGCCCAGCGGGTGCGTGGGTACTCGCTGCTCTCTGAACGCCAGGTGAGAAGCTCTGTGCCGTTTACTTCTCTTTGTGCCGATCTCTCCAGATGCCATCGTGAGCCGCTTCCAGAGCCTCTCCCAGCAGATGGCCGAGCGCTCAGACCTGCTGCAGAAATCCATCGCCCAGTCCCAGAGCGTCCAGGAGAGCCTGGAGAGCCTCCTGCAGTCGGTGGCTGAGATTGAGAAGAGCCTGGAGGGAGAGCAGCCGACCGCGCTCTCCTCCGTCTCTATCCAGGACTCGCTTGCCACCAACGCGGTAAGGCTGGCTGCTTGTCTCCCTCGCCTCACATACACGTGCCCGTCTGCGGTATCTGAGCTGTGCAGGCTGGGACTTGGCTAAAGTATTCTGAAAGCACACAAAAAACATAAGGGATATGAGCAGAACCTTTACACAATTTCTTTAAGCTAGGACACAGGCCTGTTGAAAGTCTCCCTTCTTTGCTTAACAAGCAGGGTTTGGATATCAGGCAATGGGAGAAGGCAGACCAGGCTGGGGAGATCAGAAAGGAAAAGAAAAATAGGACAGAAAACTTTTTTCGCACAAATGCATGCTGTTGTTCCAAAGGGCAGCCCAGCCGCTTCGTGCCAGTTCAGTTTTGCTCAAGAGCCTTCCTAAAATGGCGTCCTGTCTGTGTATGCTTACAACAGAAGCTGAAGCAGGACATCGCCAGGCAGAAGAGCTGCCTGGAAGCCACCCGCGAGATGGTGACACGGTTCACGGAGGCGGCAGACAGCGCCACAGCCTCTGCCCTGCAGGGCAAGCTGGCAGAGGTGACGGAGCATTTCGGCAGGCTGTGCCAGCAGCAGCAGGAGAAGGAGGAGGCACTGAAGGGCCTCTTGCCCAAGGTCGAGCAGTACGAGCAGCTCTCAGAGAAGCTGCAGCAGTTCACAGAGAGCAGAGTACGGATGTTGGCATCCGGGAACCAGCCGGACCGAGACATCGCTCGCTTCTCCCAGCACATCCAGGTGAGATGCAGCTCGCCTGCTCGAGCGAGGGAGAAGACTCCACCTGCACAGGGTTTCTAGGGTAGTGCCATTCTGCAGTGATTTCTTCCTGGGCAGGCAGCCCCTGGTTCTCCCAGGCCACCAGGATCTGCAGCAGCCGTGGCTGCTGCTTGCTTGAGGAAGGGAGTGAGGCTGGAGCAGCTGGGGCTGGTTCCAGCAGTGAGAGATGGGAATGGCATTTCCCTGGAGCCAGCCTGATTTTTCTGAAGGGATCAGTCTCTGAGGGGCCAGTCCAAATATAGCAAGGCTTTGCCAATTAAAGACTCCACGGGTTAATAAGTAGAATGCCCAAGTGTTGGCAGCAAGTGTAGTGCAGGATGTGACAAAGCCCTTGGCAATGCAGTGGGTCCTGGTGGCCGGTAATGGCTGCACAGATTCTTCCCTCGGGTTTCCTACAAGTGCTTTGCTATGGGGCATGGTTTGGCCACAGCCTCAGAAATGCTCTAAGCTGGCATAAAACCGGACACTCGTGCTGTGGGCAGGTTTGGTTTGGCTTGCTCTGGGTTTCCTCATCACATCACTGCGTGGCCTTAAACCAGCACCAGGGAAGGGGCAGGGAAAGGTGGGACTTGCTCCCGCAGCTGGTTGAAGTATTTGCTGAGCCAGAGCTTCAGAAGCAAGTGGGCCCGAGCCCTGCCCATCCGTCTGGCACTGGTGCAATTCATGGTGCTGCCCGCAGAGGGTCTCTGGCTCGCCAGGAGGCAGGGCCCATTGTCCCCCCTGCACAAATCTGCTGGTGGGGGCATGGTCAGCATCACCCTTTGCTCTTGGCAGGAACTGAATCTGGAGATGAGGCAGCACCAGGAGGACCTGGCTGCCCTGGAGCAGCTGGCCACAGAGCTGGGCTCCTGCGGCTTCGCACCCGGCGCCTCCCTGCAGCAGGAAAAGCTGCAGAGCCTGAAGAAAGAGTTCCTGCAGCTGCAGAAGGTGGCGAAGGAGAGGTGAGTCCCAGCACCCTGTCTGCCCCCCAGGAGGCTTCAGAGCAGGACCCCGTGAGATCTCCTTTCTGCGGGGGGGGACGCAAGCAAACTCTTCCTGCCTCCCTCCTCCCACACCAGGAGACGCAGCGCAGCTCGCTCCAGCTGACACTTTAAAAAAAGCCTGGCTGGGGGCGTTGTGAAAAATTCCTGGTGCCACAGGAGCCGGCATTCGTGCGTCTCCGAGCGTGTGGGCTGCCACAGCTCGATCCTGGAGCCGGGAGCATCTCGCTCGAGGGGAGCGGGTGTTGGCGGAGGATCGGGAGCTTGCCCCAGGCACACTCTCTGGGAGGTGATGCAGCAGAACTGAGTCCGCAGAGTCCCTTACAGTGGGGAAAAAGAGGACCTTTTAGCAGCATCCTGAGCTTGAATCAGCCATGGCAGCGTGAGCAGGGTTGGAGCAACAGCTCGCCTGTGTCCCCAGGGAAGTCACACCTCCCAGGCTGTATCACCAAACTCCCTGGTGAATGCAAGAAAGGTGATGGGAAGAAGCAGATGAATTTCATAATAATCCCCAGTAACTCAGCACCACTCAGCGTGCTGCCTCTGGCTGGCTGTATGCAGGCTGCTCGCAGCTGTGGTCAGTGAGAGCCAGCCGGAGGGGCTGCCTTGTTCCTCCCCAGCGGGCTGAACTGATGAGAGCCGATGGCAGGGCCTGGAGCGGTGAGAACGAGCCCTGCCTTCGCTGGAGCTTCGCTCCCAAAGAGCCCTGTGCGGGGTGGGCGCAGGCTGGCAGGGTGTCCCATGGCCATCGCCTGCTGTGGCGGTGCTGGGGCAGCCGCCGGCTTGCGTGCCACCAGCCGAGAGGGGCAGGCTGCAGCTTGCACCCCGTTTTGGCTAGCACCGCATGCACTGTTTCTAAGCAACATCTAATGATAATAATAAAAAGACTGTCTCCTGGAGACACAACTGTGCTACATTCAAGCAGTGGTAATTGCAAGGCAAAGCACGAGCTCTGACTCTCTGAAACCTTTTCACTCTCAGAGAAAAGGATGCATCGTCCTGCCAGGAGCAACTGGACGAGTTTCGAAAGCTGGTCGGAGCCGTGAGGAAGTGGCTGAAGGAGAGCGAGGGGAAAATGCCACCCGCAGAGACCTCGCTGGGCACCCAGGAGCTGCACAAACGCAGGCAGCAGGTCCAGGTGGGCAGAGGGAACTGGAAACAGACCGGGAAGGTTGGCAGCTGGTGTGAAAACCCTGGAACAAGGAATAAATCCCAGGAAACAGTGTCCTGGGAGGTGTTTTATGCTCTCAGTAATCCTGGGCTTCCCTGCACTCGCTGCCGGGCTGCAGCCCCCTGTGTGTGGGCATCCCGTGGTCCCTGGCGTGCAGGGAAGGGAACAGAGCGAAGGTCCTCCCGCGCACAGCCTGATTTCCCTTCCCTCCTTCCCACCTGCTTTGTCGGGGATTTGTGAGTTTTTGCTGTGTGCTTCTCCCTGCTAGACATCAAAGGCAGCCTCCTCCGCTCCTCTCCGGCACAGCGATGCCTTAAATCGGGACAAGGGTGGGCTGGGAGGCCCGGCAGCATCCTTGTGAGCCACCATAGCCTTGGGGCTTGGAGCTGCGGGTTAGCACGAGGGCTCTGTGGGACTGCACGCACACGAGGCTGGGTAGTGTGGGGCGGGAGGGAGCACCCAGAAGCAGCAGGAGGGAGAACAAGGTCTCCTGCGACAGACTCGCTGCTCAGGGAAGAGCTTTTTACTCTTTGATTCCCACTGGCAAAAATAAACGTCAAGACACCCACTCCCTCCACACAGTCTGCTTGCAGTACATCGGTGTGCCCTTAGCGATAACAGCCAGTTCGCTGGGAGCCGTCCTGTCAGCTCTGTCCCAGTGCCACCAGCTCACAGAGGAGGGGACCGGGCTCTCCGTTTCCATCGGGAACGGAACGCTGCGGCGCGGCGAGTGCAGCCGCCGATCCCAGCCTTTGCCTCTGAACAGGATCTCCTGGAGGAGTGGATGGGGAAGGGGCCGCAGGTGGAGGAGATCGGCCGCAAGGGGACCCTCCTGGAGAACTTGATCGTGGAGATCACGGCCCCCGACACCCAGGCCAAGGCGGGTGAGTCACAGCCCTGCTCTCCAGCTGCTGTGGGGGGCTGGCACGGTGCCTTCTTCCTCTGCTTGCTCTCGCTGCTCCATGAGCATCTTTTCTGAGCCCACATTGAGCAAAAATGGGGTTACTTCCCCTTTTTAACGAACTTTAGAGGACCAGAGGTGGTCCCCAGGTATCACGGGGCCCAGACCAGTAGTCAAGTTGTTGCATTTATGCATCAGCTGTGTGCTCTGAGCCCACCAGTGCCAGGTAAGGCAATGTGGTTTCCTTTGCTGTAGTGTAATGAGCACTGAATGACCCCGTGTTTGCCATGGGCCCAGCATGTGGCCGCGTGTTGCTGCTCAGCCAACGCGTGGGAGGTCCAGGTCCTGCGGGGAGGTCGCTGGGATGGTTTGGTCACGGCAGCCTTCTGGTTTCTTCTGGTGATGTGCTTCAGCCTCCTGGGGCCTGAAATGTTTTAATCAAACTCCAGTATGTGGGTTTCATATCTGCATGAAATTGAAGACTGTGATATTCAGACGTGATTTACTCATCTCCTTTTTGGCTTTAAGTCTGTGAAGCAATGAGACTATGTCTGGTTTGTTTGGAAACCAACTAAAAGATGTCTTCCAACTCATGAGAACAAGTCCCTGGACTCTCCTCACAGATGGGCCTTTGTGGGAGTTTATAGTCAGTTTGTTCGTTGGGGTTAACTTGATTAGCAGTTCAATGGGAAGCCTCCAAGAAAACTGGGGAGAGAGCCTGCAGGCTGGTGTGTGAAGGATTCAGGAGCTGGCACGCAGTGGGAGCTGAACCCCAGCTCCTCTTTCAGTGACGCTCTCAAATATCTTTGTGCTCATTCAAGGTTCTAAGATTTGGGGTAGTTAACCCAATGTCTGTGCTAAACCTGTTCTCCATATGTGCTTGCTGCCAACCTGAAATTTTCGTGGGAGTTTTAATTTGGAGTTTGCTCATTCCCTGCCCTTGAGGCTTGTTGCATGATATCACCAGCACAGGGTGCTGCCACGCAGGGTAACCATTCCCCTTTACAAACCTGGGGTAACATTTGGAAGCTGCAGTCTCTTACATCCATGAAAGTGTTAAAACTTGTGGTTAGAAAGAGAGATGCTTACCTGATGACGTTTCTGAAGAATCCCCTTATGACTGTGAATGTAACTGCAATATCTGCAGTGCATCCCAAAGAGGGACACTGGTGCATCCATGCATGGTGCCTCTTTGCAGAGAGAGCATCTGTGCACCAAGGCGGGTTTAAGTAGTTTCATTCCATAAGAAAAGGAGAATATGGGGGAGTTAATCTCTTTAGGGGAGTTAATCTCTTAAGCGAAGGCATTATAAAGCCTCAGCGGTCTCACTTGGTAATTCACAAAATCATGCTGAGGGTAGCAGCTTTTCCGGGGTGCCCGGAGAGACGTGGGGAGATGGCTGGTGGCCCCGGTGCTGCGGCCTGTGCAGGAGCCTCGTCCCGTGGCCTTCCTCCGCGCGAGGCAGTGGCCCCCCGGCGCCATCTGTGTGCTTGGTGCTGCTGAGCTCTGTCCGGGGGGCTGCGTCATCCCACGCTGTGTTTGCTGGGTTGCATCCGCCTCGCGCAGCGCTCCCGGGCAGCGGAGGCAGCCCGCCCCGATGCTCATTGCTTGCTGTCCGCATTCCTAACACGTCTGTCTTGTCCCTCTGTCTGTCCCCGTCCCTCTGCTCAGGTTCTGTGCTGCCCGCTCTGGGAGGGCCGGTAGGCAGCGTGAACGGATACCACACTTGCAAAGGTGAGAGCACTGTGCTGGCACACGCGTGCCGGGGCCGTGTCCCTGTCCGTTTTGTCTGTGCCCGACAGCAGCACTGTGCATTTCCATCCGTGAGACATAAACCACAATGTGACACCATCAGCATCCCATAGCAAGTGAAATGAGCCTGCAAATGGGCTTCCTAATTCTCGGCAGCGCTGTGCGGTAGCCGGAGCTGCGCTGCGGGATGGGCAGGGGGCTGCGACCGAGGATGTAGGTCAGGCTGAAGGACGGAGCGGGGCCGGGCGGGAGGCAGCTCTGGGCAGTGACAGCACCCTGACGCCCCGTCAGATGGTGTTGCGGGCTGGTAAATGGGAGATCGTTTTAAGGCTTGCAATTAAATTTATTGGTTCTAAGGGATTATAATGCCATCCAACCCTTCAGTTTGAAGAGCAATTTTAATTATTGCCTGTTATCTGCTGTTAGTTCACCAGTTCAACGAGATAATAGGTGCATAAAATGGCTTTATATTTTGGTGTCATATTACTTACTGCTGTATTGGCAGTGACATTGCAGGAGTGGGGTCAGCTTGCATCAGTCTCTCAAACACGAAGACGTTTGCTTTGTTTGCAAACTGTCAACATACGTACGTGGTGCAAGGGGAAGAGCCCCTCGGCGTGACAGCCGATGGTAACCCGACATTGCCGGCGCTCTGCAGGCAGCAGGACGGCTGCGCGGCCGCTCGCTGCCTGGGCTTGGCTGTGGCTGCCTAGGGCTAGACTAGCGCCTGATAGTCCAGGTTAAGTGCAGCAACGCGGGCAGCCTTCCTCATCCCAGGCTGCTGTTTTTGGCAACAGATCTGACTGAGATCCAGTGCGATGTGTCGGACGTCACCCAGCAGTACGAGGGCCTTGGCGTGGCGCTGCGGGAACGCCAGCAGCAGCTCTCAGCCATGCTGGAGAAGATGCAAGAAGTGCAGGAGGAGGCAAGTGCCATGCTGAAGTGGCTGGAGTCGAAGGAGCGTACGCTGTCAGAGCTGGAAGCCTCCTCCTCGCCCACCAAGACAGAGACGATGAGAGCCCAGGCCGAGCACAACAAGGTAACTCCTCTTCCAGAGCAGAACTGGGATCTGGGCATCGTCTCCCCAAGCTTCTTGGAGATGCACTTTATTGCAGCAAGGTTGGAAGTGTTAGCAGCACAGCTCTGCCCTGGGCTGCAGAGGGGCTTTCCCAAGAAGGGAACGTGGGTGGGTCCGTGGAGCAGGAGCCAACACGCTGAGCTCGGCCCCCTTTGGTTTCAGACCTGTAGCTCTCAGGCATTTGGCTGAGGAGAGGAGTTTATCTGTAGCCCTTGTTGCGGGGCCACCCCAGCTTCTCCCGGGAAGCAATCCCCCATCCGTTCTTCTGCTCTTGGAGCCAAGCTAGCTCGTGATACAGCTAATAAAATGAAGTGACTCCATTAAAGTGCAAAGAACAGTGTTCAGCTCCAGCTTGTAGCTCCTGCTTCGTTCCTTCTCAGTGATTTTATTCTTTTGCACTATATCTAAAGAAGTTCAAATGATTGTTTTCCAGGCATTTCTGGCTGAATTGGAACAGAATTCAGGAAAGATCCAGAAGGTAAAGGAAGCACTTTCTGGCTTGCTGGAGAAATATCCAGATTCTCCAGAAGCAACAAACTGGAAGAAGATGCAGGAAGACCTGAGTAAGTGCCTGAAGCACTCTAGTGAGGCTTCTGTCTTGAAACATCACATTAGAAGTGATTCAGGACTGCAGGACGATTCCAAAGTCACAGCAGAGCAGAGTCGCTTCTAATTAAAATTCAGTAAATAGCGAACTTATCTCCAAGCTGTCTGGTGTACAAGGTGTTCCAGAGACGAGCACTGTCGTGATTAATGAAATCTCTATGATGGATGTATATTTTAAAGACTTGCCTCCTTAAATTACTTCTCTAAAAAAAAAAAAAAAAAAAAAAAAAAAGAATAGCAGCATGAGTTGATTACTTTGATTAAAAGCTTCACTGCTTGATATAAAATTCTTGTGATTGGTAAGGATATCCTAGGTAATGAAATGTTGACTAAACAAGACTGTGTATTTAAAAAGAAGCCCAGAGATTCTCTTCTTTGAAATAGCAGGAACGCGTTTATGGAGTTCTCCGTCCAGGAGATCTGAATGTGCTGTTTGAGGACTGATACACATGAGAGTATCCTCATTTATCGGAGCTGGTTTCTGAGCCAGAGATGTGAGATGGCTCACCCAAGGTCAGACGAGCTCCTGGCAGTAGTGACTAGATTGCAGAAATCCTGCTTGCGGGGTTTTTTCTATGAGCTTCAAGACCACGTAGCCATTAGAAATGGATAACGGCTTATTAGATGGAGAATGAATAGAGCCACGCTAGTTTTAAAACGCTGAGGAGGTTTCTCGTGTTGGGTGAACCACGGGGAGGGTGAAACCCCTTCTTGGTCAAGGGGAGTGTGACCACCGCCAACGCGGCCGTTGCTTCAGATTGCAGGTGGGAGCGAGCCAGCCAGGCGACAGCCGAGCGGCAGCAGAAGCTGGAGGAGTCGGCAAACCAGCTGGCCAGCTTCCAGGCTGCCGAGGCGCAGCTGCGGCCCTGGCTGATGGAGAAGGAGCTCATGATGAGCGTGCTGGGACCCCTCTCCATCGACCCGAACATGCTGAATGCACAGAAGCAGCAGGTCCAGGTGAGCCGGGAGCTGTGCGCACATCTCCACAGTGGGTTGGGGACAAGGAAGGAGGGTGTTGCTTCCAGTGTGTGAGGTGGAAGATTGCACTCCTTGCTGCCACATTTTTGTTCTGAAAGCGCTCTGCAGGTGCTCTGCCATGCAGCGAGCGCCAGGAGAGCAGCCTGCTCAGCTGTAGATCTCAGGGCTCTTCTCTCAAGTCCACCAAACCCCGCTGAGTGCAAACTGCTGTGAATAACTCGAGACGGGTGCAGTGCTCGAGCTTGGTTCCCTTCACTGGATTGACTCATCGGTGAATCACTTGGCCCCTGTTGGAGAGCAAAATTGCTTTAAACAAGACCTGTGCTGATGCTCTGCAGGACTTGCTAATGCTGCCCCTCCGCCTGGGGCACTGCCTGGCAGCCAGTTCCGTACCTACTGCTTCCAAATACTAACATGTCCGTAACTGGCCACAGCATAAAATAAAATGCCCCGGTTAACGTAATTAGATTTCCTTCTCATCTAACTGGTTTATGTTACATTACACAGCAGTAGGACAAATAAGAGAGAGAGCAAACTACCCTGTCACTGGAGTCGGAGACCCCTCCTAGCTTTTTAAGTTGCAAGGTCACAATAAATCACGGTCTCCCTTGCCCAATTGCTGTCCCACCCCAGAAGCATCTTGCTTTGTTCCTCGTGATTCTGTGGGCTGGATAAAGCCCTTGGAGGTCTGGTTTGTTTTGACTGTGTGTACTCGGAGCTGTCAGTTTTATGCAAACATTTTCATGTTATTTCTGTTCCAGTTTATGCTGAAGGAATTTGAAGCTCGCAGACAACAGCATGAGCAGCTCAACCAGGCAGCTCAGAGCATCCTAACTGGCCCTGGAGATGTTTCTCCATCCACTAACCAGGTGCGGGAAGAGCTCCAAGGGGTTAATCAGAAATGGTCCGAGCTAACAGAACGCCTCAACTCCCGCTCCAGCCAAATTGACCAAGCCATAGTGAAGAGCACCCAGTACCAGGAGCTCCTGCAGGGCCTCTCCGAGAAGGTGAAGGCAGTTGGGCAGCGCCTGAGCAGCCAGTCTGCCGTCAGCACGCAGCCCGATGCCGTGAAACAGCAGCTGGAGGAAACCAGTGAGATCCGCTCGGACCTGGAGCAGCTGGAAGAGGAGATCACAGAGGCTCAGACCCTCTGTGACGACCTGTCTGTTCTGATTGGGGAGCAGTATCTCAAAGATGAGCTAAGGAAACGTCTGGAGACGGTGGCTCTTCCTCTCAAAGGGCTGGAAGACCTGGCAGGTGAGACAGCATGGAGAAGTTAGTTAAGAGATGTTGAGATGTTGAACTCCACCCCTTGCTTTTTGCCACAGGGCTCGCTCATCACTGGGTTTCTAAGAATAATAGGGGAAGGACTATTTGTCATTTTTAGTGAGGTGCTTTGTGGGTGTTTTAAGTGGCACTAAGCACAGGAGACTTCTCACTCTGGACGTACCCAAGTCTGGAGAGCGAGCAGAGACGTTTAGTCCCACTGCTGAAAGCACAGCAGGTGGCTCTCCTGCATGCTGGGCAGACTTGTTGAAGTGTGGCATGTACTGTGCCCGGAAAAAAAACAAAACTGGTCCATAACTTCAGAATGGGGAGTAGAGAAGACCCAGTGGCCACCCTCTAATCTTGGGATTCCCCTTCTGGTTTGTAAGAGGTTGTGTTTAGAAACTGGTCAGGACAACCGAGACTACTGCACTATCATTGCCTATTGCTTCCTAAGAAATTCATGAATCAGTGAGCAAAAAGGCTAGTGATGCAATGGAAAACTCCTTCCTGTTAATCAAAACACAGTTGGTGCATCTGAGATGATTTTAAATAATTGCACTTTGCTTATTTGATTCCAGCTTAATTGTTGCGTTCTAATCTTATTTCCATGTCAGCCGACCGGATGAACCGACTGCAGACTGCGCTTGCAAGTTCCCAGCAGTTCCAGCATATGTTTGATGAACTCAGGACCTGGCTAGATGACAAACTGTGCCAGCAAGCTCAGAGCCAACCTATTTCTGCTAAACTGGAGAGGCTACAGAGCCAAATTCACGAACAAGAGGAGTTCCAGAAGAGTCTCAACCAACACAGCGGCTCCTATGAGATGATCATAGCCGAGGGAGAATCTTTGCTGCTTTCTGTCCAGCCTGGGGAGGAGAAGACCACTCTCCAAAACCAGCTGGTCAGCCTCAAAACACACTGGGAAGAGCTCAGCAAACAGGCTGCTGACAGACACTCTAAGCTCAAGGACTGCTTGCAGAAAGCTCAAAAGTACCAACGGCACACAGAAGACCTTCTGCCTTGGGTGGAGGACTGCAAGGCAAAGATGTCAGAGCTGGAAGTAACTCTGGATCCGGTGCAGCTGGAGGCAACTCTTCTGAGATCAAAGGCTATGCTGAGTGACGTGGAGAAGCGCCGCTCCTTGCTGGAGATGCTGAACAGCGCTGCTGACATCCTGATTGATGCTTCTCAAACCGATGAGGATGACATTCGGGATGAGAAGGCTGGGATCAATCAGAAGATGGATGCCATCACAGAAGAGCTGCAAGCCAAGACAGGCTCCCTTGATGAAATGTCACAGAGGCTCAAGGAGTTTCAAGAGAGCTTCAAGAACATTGAGAAGAAGCTGGAAGGGGCAAAGCACCAGCTGGAGATCTTTGATGCACTAGGGCCACAAGCCTGCAGCAACAAGAATTTGGAGAAGCTCAGGGCACAGCAGGAGGTGCTGCAGGCCCTGGAGCCACAAGTGGATTATCTGAAAAACTTCACTCAAGGTCTAGTAGAAGATGCCCCAGATGGGTCTGACTGTTCTCAGCTATTAAGCCAAGCTGAGGTGGCTCAGGAGGACTTTAAAGCTGTGAAACAGAAAGTAAATGACTGCTGTGTGCTCATGGAAAGCAAACTTGAAGGGATTGGCCAGTTCAATAATCGGGTCAGGGAGATGTTCTCTCAACTGGCAGATCTTGATGATGAGCTAGACAGCATGGGCCCCATCGGGAGAGACTCTGACAGCCTTCAGTCCCAAGCAGAGGACGTTCGTACGTTCCTGGGCAGACTCCACAGGCTGAAGTCTGACATTGAAGCTTCTGAAAGTGAATGTAAGAAAATGCTTGAGGATGAAGGGAGCCCTGATTTATTAGGACTGAAACGTGAATTGGAGACACTGACTAAACAGTGCAGCAAACTGACCGAGAGAGGCAAGAACCGTCAAGAGCAGGTAGAAACGACACTGTCGCGTGTCGAGGACTTTTACAGCAGGCTGAAGGAGCTGACCCACATGACAACAGCAGCGGAGGAGAACGAGGCCTTGCAGTGGGTGGTGGGAACAGAGGTTGAAACCATCAACCAGCAGTTGGCGGACTTCAAGGTAAGTCTTTATGCTACAGCATTTCTTAAATGGTATTTGACGTTTGAAGGTCTGTCTAGTGGTGTGGTCTTTTGTGTAGGACCTTCGTTCTTCAAGCTGTTGTGGCTTCGTTGTTCATTGCTAGGTCGGCATTTTGGATGCAGTAGAACATTGTTGCTCTGGAGAATATAAAATCAACTGCTAGACCTGATAGTCTGCAATGAAAAGAGGTGACAAGATTTTGTGACTGGCAGAAAAATTATTTTCCGTGTCCTTGTGGTGTGTAATGTTGGTATGCCAGAACCTCCTGGGCTTTTGGAGGTGGCTTGTACTTAGGTTTTGCAGGAGGGAGGAATGTTTTTGAGTCTGTTGAGCCTACAGAGCCTAGTCCAGATCAGATCATCCTGTAGGTCTTTCTACCTGGCCTGCCTTTCCCACTTGTTGTTCACCTCTGTGGAACACATGTACATCTATTTTGGGGTCCTTGGGTACAAATAAAGCCTCAGATAAACTGGGGGAGAAGGGGGACACACAGGGAAAGAAGCCAAGCAGAGAGAATTTTTGTTTGTGGGCTTTTCATGTTTCCAGCATAGAGCTGATTGGGACCATCAAGGCTTGCATGAAGTGCTGAGAGAAGAGTTGGATTGTGTTTGATTATTATTATTATTTTGTTAATACTGTACTATGTTGTTGGGTCATGCTGTTACACTACATTAATTACATTAATACTGCTCAGGAATTCTCTTGCTGTGAAACTTCTATTACTGATGTGCTCGGTAGCTGATGATTGGGCTGATTTACATCTGGCTGTCCGTTTCCTGGTGATAATGGGGGGCGGGAGGGGGAGGCATTTTTACAGCCATTTACTTTTCATCTCATGGCTAATTGATCCCGTTCCATCACCTAGCAGCTCTGTGAAACCTTCACCAGGACGAGGTATTTCTGCTTTGAGGGCTGCCCATCCAAAAAGGCTTGGCAGCGTCACTTACAGGGTGAGCTCAAGCTCAGCTGGTTGTGTTGCTGCTCTCTTGTGTTGGGCGGCCTTTTGCATTACACTTGTATTGCCTGGGAAGGATTTAACTCCGTCATTGAACACCGTACAGCTGCTTGCAGCAAATATATCTGAAAAGGAGTGTCTAGTCTGGGTACCCGGCAAAGCTTCCTTGTGGAGCAGGGCTTCGCTGCTGGCGGAGCAGCTCTCGCTAGATGCGACCGAGCGCGGCGTCCTTGCAGCTTGCTCGGCCAGCGAGCGAGGCTGGGGGGCACCTGCAGCCACGGGGGCTCTGGTTCCTCAGCCCCTGAGACCGGGTGCTCGTGGGCGACAGCGGGCCTGGCCCCCCCGGACAAGAACAAGAACAAGAACGAGACGCGCAGGGGAGCCGCAGGGGCAGCCTCGGGGGCGCGTCCCTGGGTTGGGGCGCACCAGGGGCTCGCTCTGCCCACACGGGGGGCGCGTGCATGGGCAGAGAGCGTGTCTTAAGGCATTGATTTTAATGAACATCTGTGTAAATGAGATGCAAATTAAGCACAGCCCCAGGGCTCCCGGCACACCGCCAACACAGCCCTGACAAAGGTGGGCACTTCTGGACTCATTGTGTCCACATTTTAATCAAAGGAGAGATATTGAAGGCTGGCTGAGGCCACGAGCAGATGACTTCTGAAGCAGCTTACACTCAGCGCTTCCCACGTATTTTTCTTTTCCTGCCTGCAAACATCCTGCGACTCGCCCCACAAGGGAGCAGCCCACCGCAAGCCCTAATGTCTGGATTGCACTGCGGTGCTGGGGCTGTTAGAGGACTGTAAGAAACCAGGCTGGAAGAGGCTTGAAGGTGTCATCGGGTTCATCCCCTAGTTTTACGCTGAGATCAAGTGCAGCTGGGAGGCATCTCTGAGGTTTGGAGTCTGTGCTTACATGGACATTCTGATGTATCACTTTAGATACAGCTGTGCTACAGAAAAAGCAGAGGGTTTTTTGCTTACGGTGAGCCGTCGGAGCAGAGGAACCTCATCTTTAACTCCTGGTCTTCAGCTCGAGTCTCGCCCAAGCCACTGCCTGCGCACGGCTGCTTGGCCGCTCAATGTGTACCCGCAAGCCCAGGCGACCGGCGCAGGCGGGTGCCCCGCAGTGATTCCGCCTCCCGCACGTGAGCTGCTGGGGGGGCCTGGCTCCCTGCCCGGGGTGATCCCCATGAGATGCTTTGGCTCCGTCGGGAGGGCTCAGCGCTGCCGGAGCACGCAGGCGCGGGAGCGGCAGTGCAGGAGCACGCGCTGTGGTTTCGCTTCAGAGAAGAGCGGGCTGGCTTGGCGTCGCTGGTGAGAGCAGCAAACGCACGCAAGCTCTCCGAGGAGCCCTTTTTTGTATAAAAGGGTACTAAAAACCGGAAAGTCCTTTCCGTGCTGTCTCCACGAGCGTCACACAGCGCGTTGTGCTCTTTGGCACGAGGCGCAAGAGGCAGCCACCAGCGAGAGCCGCTGCTGGGAGCGCTCGGGCTGGGGCACTTCTTCCCCGTCTGTCCTCTCTGCCGTCAGCCTGGTTTTCTCAAAGCTTTACAGTACTATTAAATTTTAATGACTGAAATCAAATGAGCCACAGTCAAAATGTTACTAAACATAACAGCTATGTTGGTTCAGTTTAGCAAACAGCAGAATTCCTCAGGGGAGTAATTCCCCGGGTGCGGAGGAGAGGCACAGGGTCACGCGGAGACGTTGGGGTTTTCTCCATCGCGTGCTCTCAAGCATCAGCAACCCCTGACCTAGAAGAGCCAGAATCGCAGTCCTTCTTCCCAAAGGCTGGGAAGCCAGAGTTGTGCTTAGGATAAAGCTGCTTACGCTGTTCAGTGAAGGCTGGGCTTCCCTTCCGAGCTCAAGGAGGAGAGGTGCACGTTGCTGTTTTGTCGTGGTGCTGCCAGAAAGCCCCAGGCGCGGGCTCGTCCTGTCTGCCCAAAGAGCATCCGTCAGCCTGGGCCTCAGCAAGCTGATGGAATCGCGTTCTCCGGTGGTTTTGGGAAGACATCTGCCTGGTTTTGTTTACTTGCTTCTTATGTTTTACACACTGGACTTTGAACTCATGTTTCAAAGCCTGTCTGGTACTTGGCGCTGGCGATTTTGAATAGTGAGCTGGGACCCTCTTTGAATTCATTGTGTTAATTTTGGACAAGCTCTAATGTTTCTGTGTTTCACCTACAGAGCAGAGAGTAACACACAGCCATGCAGTGCTCCCTGGGTCAGAGGTGCGAGCAGAGGTTTTTAGGCTCGCTACACTATTGAGCGAGGCTTGGGAGCAAAAAGAAGCCTTTGCCCCTCCTGCGGTAGCGTGCCAGAGTGGTTTGCATTTCTGGGGAACGCTTTCTTCCCGTGATGGAGATGAGAGCAGA
The DNA here is from genome assembly GCA_013399115.1 of Anseranas semipalmata. Lineage (NCBI taxonomy): Eukaryota > Metazoa > Chordata > Aves > Anseriformes > Anseranatidae > Anseranas > Anseranas semipalmata. Next base: position 434,171 of record VXAA01003158.1, read on the forward strand.
AGCTGGGCAGAGTGCCTTTGTTCCCTGTTGGGCTTGGAGTCCAGAAATGATTTCTGCAACTGTCTGAGGAACTTTACCCCAGCTGAAACCCGGGGAACAAAGCATCAAACCTGTCGCCATAACCAAACGATCACCTTCACGTTTACCCCAGTGCAGATGTTGAAGGGGAGGGCGATGCCTTTGCGCCTCCCAATGAACGCGGCTGGACCGGGGGCGACGGGATGGGGAAGGGAACGGCCGAGCCCCCGCTGCGCGGCCGGCACCCCCCAGCCGCAGCTGCTCCGGGCGCGGGGGCACAGCGCAGGAATGCCGGCGAGCCAGGACCTGCCATGGCTGGCACAGGCGGCGCTTCACGGGCTCTCGCCCCAATCCCCAGCCAGGCCGGGAGCAGTCCTGGGAGGGCTGGCGTGGGGTGGGGGGGCTGTTCTGAGCCAGAAGAGACCCCCAGGCGCGGGGGCCAAGCGCCCCGTGGCGTGCCGCCGTTCCCCGCAGCCCAGCTCCCCACCGCTCCTCCAGCAGCCGCTTTCGGGAGGCGATTTGAAACCGGAGTTGCTCAACGTGACGTGCTTAGGCAAGGCTGCTTGGTGCCAATAGGGCTTTTGTGCTCGAGGACGGGGGGAGGGAGAACCCTTGGACAGCAATAACTTATGGCACGCTCCCATTTTATTTTAGAGCAGGTCAGGTCGTCCGGGGCCCACAGAGCCCTCATGCCTGCAGCACCCCCTTTGTCTGCTTAAAAAGAAAAAGGCAGGGAAAGAAATCCCAGGAGTGGTGATGCAGTTAGTGAGTAAAGCCATGAGCAGCATTAGTCATCTTCCCATTCAGATGCTGCTCTTTCTAATTCTGCTCCGGGTCCTCCCCACGTCACCCTAAGTAAAAGGAGCGATTAGCTGGTGCTCACAGCCCTGCGTCGAGGCAGGAGAGCGGCCGCGTTCTTTGGGGCTCCGTCTCCCCAGCCCCTCCGATGGGAGCTGGCCAGAAATGCCACTGTGGCTCGCGCACGCCAGCGTTTGCCTCACGCTCGCCGCTCTGCGGGCTGGGGAAGGGAGCAGTCCCCGGCTTGCGCGGGTGGCGTTTTGCGCTCCCCCTTCACAAGACTGGCACGTGTCTCCTGGTCCCGGGTCCAGCGGGCCCTGTCCCTGTGCTGGGGTCAGCCCCACCGCTGCCGAGCTGCTCCCGAAGATGTGCGGAGGAAAATCGGTCGCCGGTCCAAGCTGGAGGGCGTCAACGAGGCGGCGCGCTCTTCCCCGCCGCGTGTGTTACCCTCACTCCGGGGCTCCGGGGATGCTTTTCCTGGTGACCCGGCTGGGGCGGTGGCGGAGGGGACAATTCGCAGCCCCCCGGGAGGTATTTTTAACCCTTGTGTGCCCCCAGAGGAATGCGCACGGCTCCTTGCAGTCGTCCAGTCCGGAGCAGCTGGGTGGGACAGGGCTGGGAGCGGGGACAGGCTGCATGATGGTGTCTTCTTGTTGAACACTTTCCAGGCCTACTTAAAGTATCTCTGGCTAGTATTTTGAGCATCAGCAACACACGCAAAAATGCCTCCTCTCTGACAGCTGTTAAGCTGCCTTAAAGGCACCATCTCCCTTGCTGGAAAATTGATGATAAAGATGGGAGCGGGGAGCAGGCGGCCGCGCCTGCCCCGTGCCAAGAGGAGCGTGCCTGGCGCCAGGTCGCGGTGCCGGGGCGAGGTCCCAGGCAGAGCTGCAGCACCTTGGTGACACTTGGCACTGCTCGTCTGCGCTTCTGATCTCTTCATCTGGGAGTGTTGTAAACAAACGTGTTCGCAGAAGAGACACTTGAGCGTGAGTGGCCCCTGCAGCGCGCAGCCTTCTCATTCCTTGGAAATAAATTTATCTCGAATAAGGGAAGAGCAAACGCGTACCTGCGGCTTGTCCTCCCCAACAGGAGCGTTGCTGGTGCGCGCCTGTTCATCAAAAAGCAGTGGCTGAGTTTTGACCTTGAGCTGTCGTGGAAGGTGGCAACGCACAGGCGGCTTCTGGAGCAGATCTCGGCACCAGCGCGAGCTGGGAGCAAGAGCAAAGGAAGCTGAGAGCTGCTGAGACCGACCACATCGTAACAAGGCTTTTTTTTTTTTTTTTTTTAACCGTAAAACAATTATTCTGCGATCAAACAGACCCTTTCAGGAGTCAGCTTGGGTCACTGTTCCAAAACCACCCACTTGCACATGCCTTGGTTCTTCTGCCACGTCTCTGCTGGCCCGCACCGGGGGAGATGGCCATAGGAACGTCCTCTTGCAGAGGAGGGTTCGTTAACTGGTGGTGGTGACACCTCGCAGTGTTTCCCGGAGATGCTGAGAATGCCAACTTTGCGTGAGACCCGGAGAGCGGGGAGGGCGGAAGCGCCGTCCGCAGGGGCTGAGCAGAGGAGGGCGAGGAGCCGGGACGCGGCTGCAGGGGCTCCGCCAGCAGCACGTGAAGGAGCGAACCCCGCGGCTGCCCCGGCACCGGCTGTCCGAGAGGCGTCCCGGGCCAGGCACGGGGAGCAGCCGGAGCAGAGCGGAGACTTCGTGTGGGGAGCGGCTCGGACTTGGATTAGTCACCGCAGCGCGCACGGAACAATTGCCAATTCTTCTGCTGAAGGAGTGATTTAAAATGTCTCCCATGCAGAGGATTCTCTGGATGATAACGCACTTACCTCACTTCCTACAGAGCCTGCAGAGCTGTTTATTCACCGCCCTGTCCCCCAGCTCTCCCCGCTGCCCCCCACTCAGGGGCAGACCCAGGGGGGATTTGCAGGGAAAACGGGCAGCTGAGGACAAAAGCGAGCACTTCAGCCTGGGCACGGTGCTCTGCCTTCCCCTCCCGGTCCCTGCCGGCCGCCTCAGGGCGCTCCATGCTGCGTGGGAGCGCGCAGACGGGCGTCGTGGGAGCACCGGGCTCCGCAGAGACCGCATGCAGAACGGCAAGTTGTGGGGCTGCGTCTGATCGCTGCTGCAACATGTGGGCTCCGGGCTCCGTTCGGGAGTTATTTATACCGACATCTATATTGGCTGCCTTGCAGGGAGAGCGCTATGGTGAAGCTCTTGCACCCTTGTTAAAGAAAGAAATAAGAATGCAGCGCTCCCTGCATCTGCACATCCAAAATGCAGAACATTACCGCAGGAGTTTGGTTTTCAACCCGTTCCTGTTTTCCTGCAGAGGTGCAGACCTCCCAGAGGTGGGTTACTTCCCCCAGCCCTGCGAGGTGTCCGCAGGCACCGAGGAATGATGAGCTGCAGGCTGCAAATCGCTGCTTGAAAGGCACGCTCGCTGCCTGCGTCATGGAACCCTTTTGGCTTTGAGGAGAGGGACTGTGTGGTGGCTGAGGCCTGACATGAAATCAGTTTGCAGTCAGCCGTGAGCCAAGTGGATGGAAGAGCACGCCGCGCGGCACAGTTGGATGGGATTACCCGGGCGCGGGCGCATGGAAGATGCTGTGAGCTCGGGGCTTGCCCACGCAGTGCCGCGCACCTTGCAGCGCGCAGAAACGCCAATTTCAGAGATTTGGCAAAAGAAGCGAGTTTAGGAGGAAAGCAACAGCACTGAAAGGGAGATAAAGAAATCCCTCAGAACTTACGACAAATGCAGCAGACTGAAAAGCATGAACTCCCCACCTCCCCCCCGGAAATCCCAGCAAAACCTAAAGAGCCGCTTCCAAGGCCAATGTGGGGCGCATGCGATGCGGCTTTGCGCTGTCAGCGCGGTGTCTGACAGAGTCTGAAACCCACCCCAAGTCCCCTCGAAGCAGCCGCAGGTGGCAGCATGGGGCCTGTCCCCCTGCCGCCGTACCAGGACCGCGCACGCCCAGCCCTGGGGGATGCTCGGCAAACGCTGCCGGGCCTGCGCTCGCGGTGCAAAGCCAGGAGCTCTCAGGGGAGAGGCGCGGCGAGGACGGGCAGGGCAGGGGGAGCTGGTGGCGGGCACCAGGGTGAGGCTTAAAGGAGCCCTGAGGATGAGGAAGGCATTCAGCGGTACGCTGGGCTTGTTAGCAACATGTCCATCAGCGATTTTGAGCCATCTCTGGGCTCTTGATTGTCTCATAACACAGGTCCCTTGTTTCCAGCTGCTGAGACGCGTTAAAAGAAAGCTAAAAATATATTGGTTTCCAAATACTGCTTTCCCATGTAAACAGTCGCCGTAGCGGCTGGCAGGATGCAGTGCAGTCGTAAACAGGGTGACATCACTCCGTGACGGGGAAGGCACACGGTCCCCGCGCTCCGGAGACGGTGTCCATATGAGGAAGGCTGGAAAACTGCGGGTCCGGGGAGACAAAAGGGGAAACCTTCGAGCAGGTTTCTCTGTGGGCCTCTCTAACTCGAGCAAGTCTGGAAAAGCCCCCGCGGGGGGTTCAGCAGAGGTTCTTCATCCTCAGGACGTGGCCAGCGGGTGGGCTGGGCGAAGGCAGTGGCTCTGGGTGCCCGTGTCCTGCTCGGTGGCAGCCCTTGCACAGCCCGTGGGTCCCCTCCTGGCAGCGGGCAGCCGCTCGGAGGGGGTTTGCCAACAGCCACAGCCACGGACAGGCCCCTTCAGCCTTTGCCGCCGAGCCGCAGGTCCAGGTAGCTGCGAAACGAGCAGCCACGCTCGCCTGAGCTCCGGGGCTGCGAATCTGGAAGCTCTATCAGCCATTTATTTCAGTAACAGAGATCGCTGCTGGCAGGGCTCCACATACCAGAGCCGTTCAGAGACACCAGAAAGGACAGAAATGCAAACGGGACCTTCGCGTCCTGCCCTGTCCTTCCAGCGCACCAACACAAGGCGTGAGCGAAGCCCTGAAGCGAGGGTCGTGCTTCTCGGCACCCTTCGGCCCCGGGACCCCTGGCCCCGGCGGGGACAGTGGTGGCACTCGGTGTTTTAAAGCCGAGTGGCCCGTGACTTGGGGAACCTGCAAGAGCTCCAGCTCAGATCTTCAGGCTAGGCACAGCAGGTTTTTAATTGGCTTTAGTACTTGCTGAATATTCCCCTAATGGTTTTAGAGACAGGGGCGGGGGGGTGGATGTGTTAGAGGAAGACTTGGCTTGCTTTTGGCACGTGACTTAGTGAGGAAATAGGAAAAGAATTTCTGGCTGTGAAGCTGGCAGCTCCACGTTGAGCTCGTTCTTAGGAGTGGAACAAAAAGCCTCCGCGCCCCCGGCCTGGATGCCTGGGATTCCTGGCGCGGGGGCCCTGGAGCGGTAACGGTCCGCTCCAGCCGAGGGGCAGGGGGGGAGCCGTGTGGCTGCGCTGGCGTGGCTGCCCTTCCCCTGTTGTTTCAGCTGTGCTGGGTTAACAACCTGCACAGGCCCGTCCCCCTGAAGTATAAAAACCTGGGCGCCGAGCTGAGCCCCGCATGTCCCTGGGGGAGGGCCCGGGGGACCCAAAGGGACGGCCTGGGATGCGCAAAGGTGCTCGGTGCCAGCAGGGTGGGATGGTTCCTGGATCTGCTCGTAGCCCGCTCCCAGCTCGCCAGTCCCTCCCCACCTCCAACTCTTTTCCCTGGTTGTGTTTAATCACGGATATAAGAAAAGGGGTTTCCAAAGATTTCCGGTTGTGCGCAACCAGCTCAGCTGGGTGCCTCGGGCAATGAAACAGGCGTTTCATTACCCTGGAAGCCACCTCTTTTGCAAAATGATCGTTTCCATCTTTCGGGGGGAAAGCCATCACTGGGGGAGCGGTGCTGGAGCGGTCGCTTGCTGCCGTTTGCCCTCCCCACAAAGCGAGCAGCTGCTGCTGCCCGAGCGAAGGGCTCGAGGGCTTGGGCTGGGGGAAGCCGGGTTCCC